>CM036320.1:6560337-6900337 GCA_020567845.1 Rhododendron henanense subsp. lingbaoense | reverse complement strand
TGACGCAACCGACGGCGTGAGGGTTAATCGCACAGTCCCTAAAGCTTTGCGATCCAAAATATCCCAATCTGCTTGTTTTATGCTTTCTGGCTTAACGCCGCTGATCGGATGATATAGATCCTTCTGATACAGAATATCCTCCATCTGCATCTTCCAGAAAGCATAGTTCGTACCATTGAACTTCTCGATCTTGACTTTGTCTTCTGCCATTGCGTGAAACCCTAGATCTCCTAACCCGGAGCTCTGATACCAGTTGTTGGGGATTCAAGCGCGCAAACTCACGATCAACACACACACAATCGAAGAACAAACCAAGAACATAAAATAATATAAAGCAAGAAAAGAACAAGACACAGAGATTGCGTGGTTCCGACTTAAGCTGATTGCTTAATCGTATGTCCACGGGGTGCTGGGGTGTTTCACTATGATGTAAAATATGTCAGAGTTACAAAAGGAGGCAGCCCTAACTTTGCTTTTATATTATAAGCATACAATGGACCGAAACCCTAAAAAGGCTGACCCGCACGCATCTCGGTTCGCGCTCAGCTTAAATAGATTTCATCCCAACAGGAGGAGCTTAGGTGGCGGCAAAGGTGTGTGGGGTCATCACCGATGCAGCATGCGGCGGAAGAATGGGATCTGAGGTGGCTGGCGTCTCTCGGGGCGTTTTTGGGATTGATGACATACGGCGGATTCACGGCGTTCCTCGCGACGACGACGGCGCTTTGGTTTCCAGTTCTTTGGTGGGACAGCGGTTTGGGCTGGGGTTTGTTCGGGTTGGGGGTGTTTTTAGGGTTTTATTGGTCTTTGATCTGCTCTTGGATCTCAGGTACCTATAGAGATTAAGTAATTTTAATTTTCTTGTGCCCTTGCCTTTTTAATCTCTATAATTTTTGAATTCGGTGAGTAATAAAATTTTTGCTGAAAAAAAGAAAAATTGCAGAGACTCTCTGTCTGATGTTCACACTTGGTTGGCTCAAACTTCAACCTTCTTTGATTCGTCCTTGGTGAAAACCTATAAATTTTCAGTGAAGGCTGATTATGGCATTGTTGGGGAGTTCTTCCTTTGTTCAGGTAGTCTTTCTATGGGTTGTTTGTTATTTTTTGTTAGCTTGTATTGATGACAATATCTCTACTAAGAACTTGGATCTGCAAATTCCTATGGAGTTAGGTTGGATCTGCAAATTCCCTCCGTTTTTATAACTGGTTAGAAATCTGACATTATCAATCGGACATTAGTACTCACATGTATGACTATGATGTTTACCCACTAGTACCTTATAACTTATTACAAATCTGACATTATCAATCAGACATTAGTACAAGATTTGTCACATGTATGACTATGATGCTTACCCACTGGTACCTTATAATTACAAATCTGACATTATCAATCGTACATTAGTACAAGATTTGTCACATGTATGACTCTGATGCTTATCCACTAGTACCTTATAACTTGTTACAAATCTGACATTATCAGTCGAACACTAGTACACGATTTGTCACATGTATGACTCTGATGGTTTACCCACTAGTACCTTATAACTTGTTAATCGTTACTCAAGTAAATACCACAAAAAAAAAAAGGGAAAAAAAATTGAAGCTAGCCATGTCTCTATTGGGAAAAGGTCTGTTGCATGTCTCTAAGGAAAAAAAGAAAAAAGGAAATTAAACAAGATTATTTGGTTCTTTTAATCGACAGAAGAGATCATTTCATCATATATGAAATACAAAGTACAAACCCAGAGCATTACGTCAACTGTGAGAGTCCATAAGATAACCAACCCAACAACTTATGCAATACAAGAAATAAGCCTATTATAGGGAATAAAAAGAAAGGAAAAGTCCCTTTAAAGGAAGAACACCCACACCTACCAATTGGAAAATTCGAACTCCTGGCCTTCTAATAAGAAGAACGAGTCTGGGCCAACTGAACTTGGCCTAGGTGGTTAAACAAGATCATTTGTTTAGTCTATAGTGTTTGTGTGCCGTTTGAGTTTTGTGCGTAACTTGAGTGCAAGACTACGTGTATCGGCTTTACACTAATGTTTGATAGTGAAAAAGTCTGAGACAACACGTGGCAGTGTCCCAGATCGACCACTAAATAATTTTTCAATAAAGGGTGATTAGGGTACTGCTGTGGGAGTTTGTGGGGTTGTTTTGCTTGTGGTGCATGTGTTCTTGGTGGTGCGTAGATTCAGAATTTGTAATTAGTGGATGCCCGAACGACTTATATTTCTATCTTATAGCAGCAGTCATATTCTATTTGTATATATTATTACTTACTAGATTTGATGAAGAGATGAAATTGTGTGTATATATATGTAATCATCTCTTAATTTTACAAGTGCAACCAAAAATGGTTGAAAATTTTTCAAGAATTTTTATGCATCCGATGCATTTACAAGGGTCAATCCCATATAATTTTTTTCAAATTAACCCGAAGAAATTGGTTAATTTTTTCAGATTAACCTGAAAAATCCTTGTGTCCTCTGGTTCTTGTAGTCTTTCTATTGGTTATTTGACATGGGTTTGTTTGCTATTATTATTTGTTGGACATTTACCCATAATTTGGTTGCGCTAACCTTATCGATCAAGCATTGACAACTATTTGTACCCGTGATTTTTCTGTTGATGGGTTATAAAATGTGACATTTATCAAAAAAACAAAAACAAAATAAAACTTTATCAATAGGACAACCCGATCAACCAGGTATTATCACGTCATTTGATTGCGCTAGCCTTACCGATCAGCTTTAACCCATAATTTGGTTGCGCTAACCTTATCGATTAGGCAACCCTATCGATCAAGCATTGACAACTATTTGTACCCGTGATTTTTCTGCTGATTGGTTATAACATGTGACATTTATCAAAAACACACAAAAAAAATTTGATCAATATATAGGACACCTATCAACTTGGCATTAACACGCGATTTGGTTGCGCTAACCTTATCGATCAGGCAACCCTATCGATCAAGCATTGACAGCTATTTGTACCTGTGATTTCTGCTGATTGGTTACAACATGTGACATTTATCAAAAACACACACACACACAAAAACTTGATCAATAGGACAACCTTATCAACCAGGCACTAGCTAACACGCAATTTAGTTGCGCTAACCTTATCGATCACCTTCAACCCATAATTTGGTTGCGCTAACATTATCAATCGGCTTTAACTCATAATTTGGTTGCACTAACCTTATCGATCGGGCAACCCTATCGATCAACCATTGACACATGATTGTTTGCACTAACCTTACAAATCTGACCTTATTAATCAGACATTAGTACAAGATTTGGTCGAAGTTTTGGAATCAGTTTAGTTGACAACAACACATGTTTACCCACTAGTACCTTATAACTTGTTACAAATCTGACATTATCAAATCGGACATTAGAACAAGACTCTGAAGATTACCCACTAGTACCTTATAACTTGTTACAAATCTGACATTATAAATCGGACACTAGTACAAGATTTGTCACATGTATGACTCTGATGTTTACCCACTAGTACCTTATAACTTGTTAATCGTTACTCAAGTAAATACCCAAAAAAAAAAAAGGAAAAAAAATTGAAGCTAGTCATGTCTCTATTGGGAAAAGGTTTGTTGCATGTCTCTAAAGAAAAATAAAAAGGAAATTAAACAAGATTTTTTGGTTCTTTTAATCAAGAGAAGAGATCATTTCATCATATATGAAATACTGTACAAAGTATAAATCCGGAGCATTACATCGATCAACTGTGAGAGTCCATAAGATAACCAACCCAACAACTTATGCAATACAAGAAATAAGCCTATTATAGGGAATAAACAAAGAAAGAAAGGAAATTTCCCTCTATGGGATGTATATCCACACCTTCAAATTGGAAAATTCGAACTCCTGACATTCTAATAAGATGCACGAGTTCTGGCCAACTGAGCTTGGCCTAGGTGGTTAAACAAGATCATTTGTTTAGTCTATAGTGTTTGTGCGCCGTTTGAGTTTTGTGCGTAGCTTGAGTGCAAGACTACGTTTATTGGCTTTACACTAATTTGTGATAGTGAAAAGGTCTGAGGCAACACGTGGCAGTGTCCCAGACCACTGAATAATTTTTCAATAAAGGGTAATTAGGCTACTGCTGTGGGAGTTTGTGGGGATGTTTTGCTTGTGGTGCATGTGTTCTTGGTGGTGCACAGATGCAATTTGTAATCAGTAGATGCCCGAACGACTTATATTTCTATCTTATCGCAACAGTCATATTCTATTTGTATATATATAATTGTCTTTTAATTTTACACGTGCGACCAAAAATGGTTGAAAACTTTGAATTTTTAAGAATTTTTATGCATCCAATGGACTTACAAGGGTCAATCCCATATAATTTTTTTCAAATTAACCCAAAAAAATAGGTTAGTTTTGTCAGATTAACCTGAAAAATCCTTGTGTCCTCTGGTTCTTGTAGCCTTTCTATTGGTTATTTGACATGGGTTTGTTTGCTATTATTAGTTGTTGGACATTTACCCATAATTTGGTTGTGCTAACCTTATCTATCGGCTAATTCCATCACGTGTTTGGTCAAATAATTAATTATTGTTTGGGGTGTCGTTCAAATAAACATGAAATCACATGGAGTTTATTTTCATTTTTCATACGTGAATGTGGTATTCGCTATTAAGAAAAACCTTATGGGGGTCAGTGATCTGCTCCTATATTATCTGTGCTGCTTATAGTGTAAAATCGATTAAGCTCATACTATGGTTCTTAGTAAGTGAACAAATGGCAGTGGCGGAGTCAGGATTTTTTATTTCGGGAGCCGGCAAAATAGACATATATTTTTTATTGGAACGTATAATTATTATATCATAAGATTTTTGCTTTCCAATATATTACCTTTGTACATTGAAATTATTCTAACCTAATGGAGTTAAAGTATACCAATCATTTTATTTTTTTATTTTAGGCTACTTCAACTGTCATGAGTTTATTTTTTATTTACGAAAGAAATTGAGAAATGAGAATGTAAAATAATTAGTTTTTTAACAAGTCAGACCAAAACTATTATGATTATAAGTAGCTATACACGACTAAATATCAATAATATTCAAAATCAGGTATATACAAAATAAAAATTTTAAAACTCATACGTTCGAGGAGCCAGGGCCAGGGCCCGGCGCCCACCCGGGCCCCAACATAGCTCCACCTCTGACACATGGTGTATAAACTTTTATGAGCTAATCTAGATAAGATTTAAATACTCATGATATCACCTATTGTTCAATACTTTGTGATCAAACTCAAAGCAGATCCTGAGCTAAATCTCGAGTTACGGTCACTTTAGGCCCCTGAATTTTTATGTGCCCCTCCTACTTTGGTACCTCTTCTTTGATATTCTCTCTATAAATGGAACAACACTGCACTTTGTAATAGTATATGGTTTTGAAAGTCAAGGCCAGCTCTTTAATTCCTTTTTTCCCCAGAGATGGCTTCTTCTTATTCATCTGATTCTGATTACAAATGGAACAACACTGCACTTCTTGTCATGGACATGCAGGTCTTCTCCTCAATTCTTCTTCACCAAATAATCCGAACCCATTTCTTATTTCTGTTTTTTGTACTTTTCTTTTTCTTTTTTTTTGAAAATTAAATGCACTGTGTCATTATGTGCAGAATGATTTTATTCTACCAGATGGTTTGCGCGTAGATGGCGGCCTAGCTATTATGCCTAACGTCATAAAGGCCGTTGAAATTGCTCGACAACGTCGTATCCTCGTAGTTTGGGTACTTTCCTTCTCTTCAGTCTCCAATTTTCACCTTGTTGCGCTTCTGAAGCCTGATTCTGTTTGGTTTGCGTTTTGCTGATTATTTCTGTTGCTGATTATCGGAGGCTTTTCATAAACAGGATAATGTGGTGATTGGTGACATAAACTTTAAGTCATAAAATACTTGCTACGCAAAATACCAATTTGTAACTTTTACTCTCTTTTCAATCGATGCATATTAAAAACTGGTGTGAGCTATGATGTACCCAACTGCACGTTTGGCAGAGCACTTAAAATCTCTATATATTTTACGTTCTTTTTTTTTTGGTTGATTGTTCTTCGTGTTGTGGTTTGGCCAATATATGGAAACATTCTACTTGTCAACTGCTCTGTTATTTTGATTCTTTTGTAGCCTTTGTTGACATAGGCAGCTTGAAAACGTTGCTTCACTTGAATACATGGGAATTGGGAAATGAGTGTGTCTCCTGCTTTGAATTTGCTTTCGATTTTATCCATCTTCTGTTTGGTTCATTGATGCATGTAGAAATACAATTTTCTTTAAGATTTTGATTTTTCCCTTTTATGATTTTACCGTCGCTTAACATTATGACGGTTATCTAACTTGCTTCATGCTTAACGTAGCGAAGAATAAATGGCCATTGGTATCTGACGCCTTTACACAAAAATTCTGGCTCCGCGACTAGTTACCAAATCAGGACCCTAGCTATTTGGTGATTGATCTCATGCTTTGGGATTACCAGTACTGTTTATACACCCTCATTTATTATCACTTGTTTTTCGTAGAAGTGTTTGTCCAAACAGATATGCCATATTGCCAATATCACTCCCTCAATCGTTGCGTTCAAACGCTGGAAATGTGGTCTCCGTAGTATTTATAATCCAATCTCATGCTGTTATTCGTGAATCAAACAGGTAAATTCGTTAGCTTGGGATCGATCCACGTTTGGGGGGTTGGAGCTAGAGGTTTTATTCATTCGACTGGCAAATTTTATGATCCTTTCTTAAACAAAAGAAAGGGGAATTTGTGTCAAGGAAGATTATATCAGTTTTGGTTCTGTTTAACTGAATCCGCGATATTCTTCGATATAGGTCGTTCGCGAGCATGACCCATTTGGAAGAGATGTCGAGCTCTTCCGTAGGCACTTGTACTCTGGTGGGAAAGTTGGGCCGGCCGCTAAAGGCAGCCTTGGTGCAGAATTGGTGGATGGCCTAGTGATCAAGGACGGGGACTATAAGGTGGTGAAGACACGCTTCAGTGCGTTCTTCGCTACACACCTTCATGCATTTTTACAGACAGCTGGGATAAATAGTTTAGTTGTCGCCGGTAAATGCACTTCGTAATGGATCCTCATGCGCAGGCTTCGGATTGTTCTTCGATGTATTGAGCTTCTATTAATGTGTAGTATCCCTATTTCTAGGTGTTCAAACTCCAAACTGCATCAGGCAGACCGTCTTCGATGCCGTAGCATTGGATTACAAATATGTTACAGTTATTGTTGACGCCACGGCAGCTGCCACTCCTGAAATACATTATGGTATGCTTTTTCTGATCTCCTTAATTAGAGTACTGTTCTTGGGGGTTGTGATTATGTGGAACCTCTTCTTCTTCTTCTTCTTCTTTTTCGTTGAGTAAACGAGCCGAGTGGAGCTTGATAATTTCGAACCGGAAGACGTATCATGTTAAAACATCTTCCAGAATCCATAGTCACAACGAACTTCTGTGGACCTGTCGGTCGGCTTTTTTTGTTTTTTCGAAAGATTCACATTTCGCTTAGTGGTTTGGCCTTGTACCAAATTCCATGACTAACATCAAATTTCCTACTCCAGCGAATATTTTTGACATGAAAAAGATTGGAGTTGCAACCCCAACGTTACAGGAATGGAGCGAGCCGGATGGTTGATATATTCAATAACGAATCAGGCGAGTCCTTTCTGTCCAATCCATCGACACTTTGTTTGCTCGGAATGCACGATACGATTGTTTGATTTTGCGCAGGAGATCGAGACGGAGAGAGATGCTACGCTGCTTTCTGCTTGGATAAGCGAAGAATGGCTAGCTCGGTCGTGATTGAAAAAATATATATATACATATATGCTCTTGTTTCTGTTATTTGCAGTTAACGTTGTACTGCTTGTTGTGCATTTATCTGTATGTGCTTCTGTTCTCAATTTATCAATGACTTTTGTGTGACCATTCCAATAGAAATGCTAAAGCCACCAACGGTGGCTGCACCGACCGGGAACCGACCGCTGCGCGGGGCCCACTCCGCGCGGAAAAATCGATATATGCAGTGATGAGCGATGACAATGTAGATGTCCTTATGGCCAAAATGTGTACAATCTGAAGCGACAACTGGTGTCCATAACTTGCAGGCCGGAAAACAATAGAGAGATTTATGGTCGATTAAAGAGTAGAATCAAACGTTGGAAAAGCTACATGACCAAAATTGGCATACATACTAGCATACACATAAACTAGGGAAAATTTCAAAATATCCCAAAATGTTGACCTCAGTGTCTGATAGACACCTAAACTTAAATAAACTTCAATTAGACATCTACATATGGAGCCGTTATTCAATCAATTAATCTCATACCGTCTAAATCCGCCAAATTACTAATAGAATATTCTCTATATGTTTTTAAAAAGAAGTGATCGGACAGCTACAAACTTTAAAAAAAAAATATTTTCGTGTTAAAGGGTTGCTCTAATTCTTCATATGCCTAGACATTTTTCGTCCTAAATATTTTTCTTCTGTTTTATAACATTGATATATATCCCAAACTTCTAAATTGGAAAATCTTTTGTAGGCTCCACAAGCATCATGAGGAATGGCCATATGCCAAATGTGGCGTTGTTTCATGACACATGAGTGGACCTATTTAATGCAAAGAATGTCAGTTATTGTTGATGTGGTTAAAATTCGTCTTTTTAAAATTTAAGTGCAGCACCCAAACCATTCCGTTAGCTGGGGTAACTATTGACCATAAAAAGGGGAAGATAATAGAAATTCAAGGAGGAAAATGTTCTTTCTAAAACCTTAAGGGTAAAAATGTGTGAATTACAAACCTTGGGGGAGGTTAGTGTTACACACACTTTTCGTCCACAAAATACTCGACATTTCATTCACCTGGTATACAGCGAACCAGAAAAATCTTGTGTTGGATGATGAATTCCATCAATTTGGAGCCAAAAAGGTGGGCAAATTTTCAAACAAAACCTTAATCAAGAATAAGGGTTTTGTTTCCTGCATGGGAATCTTCTGTCCTTTGTTGAAAATTGCAGAATTTGGAAGTTATGCGATTGAATTCTGAAGAACCCAACTTCCGGCTTGGTTGTATGAGATATTGAAATGTCAAGATTTCATTTGAAAGGTAATATTTTGATCACTGGTTTGTAGGTGTAGATTTGGATCTCTGTTGGACCTGGTGATTCTTTGGTTTGGTTTCTGGGTTTTTGGCTTTGTGTGATCTTGATTTTGGATTTTGGATTTTTTTTTTTTTTTTTGGATAACTCGGGTGTCCGGCCAGCTTTCACGCACCTCGACTAATCCTTGGGAACTAATCCCAGAATTTTGGATTTTGGATTGTTGCTGTTAGTAGAAATTGGAGTTTTAAGTGTTTGCTTAATTTGGTTGAGACATACTGGAGATTTTGGAGAAGGGTTTTACATGGGGAAGCCACTGTTTTATGAGATCTTGGAAAAACCTGCTACTAGTTGTATTATAGGAATATGCAGTGCAATTTGGTTCTACATACAGAAGAAAAATATTGGGTATTCACATGTGGGGCTAAGTTATGAAACCGCCGTTGAAGGACACCATTGGAGGATTATAACGTCGGCGTTTTCCCATATCAGCATCCTTCATCTTGTTTTTAATATGAGTGCACTTTGGAGCCTCGGAGTTGTCGAGCAGTTAGGGCCGATGGGACTAGGGGTCGAGTTTTATCTTCATTACACGCTAGTACTTGTAGTGTTATCAGGGTTGCTAGTGTTGGGAGCTTACCATGTTTTGATTTCAAAATTCAAGATAGAGTATTTCAGGAGAGTGACAGCTGTTGGGTATTCATGTGTAGTTTTTGGCTGGATGACGATTCTTTCAGCAAAGCAACCGTCGTCCAAGCTAAACCTTTTCGGGCTTCTTTCTCTGCCAATCAGTTTTGCACCGTTTGAGTCGCTTATATTTACCTCAATAATAGTTCCACAAGCAAGTTTTGTTGGCCACTTATCCGGCATTATTGTTGGTTATGCTATTGGTTGGGGTCTGATCGGTGGGATGAATAACTATTGGGCAGTTTCTATGTTGGGATGGATTGTAGTTGTGTTTGTGTTGAGTTTGAAGCGCTCTGGTTTATTTGATTTCCACTTTCTTGAGATTGAATCCGTTACAGATCCCTCCTTGCCTTCTGTGCGGATTTTGGCTTCGGGAAATGGTAGGAGTCTGCAAATAAGTTCGCTACCTGTTGTCGGTGCAGATGTTGTGTAGCTTACAGTTGAGCCATGATATTCTTTGTGGGAAGTACTGCACTCGGATTAGGGCAAGCTTTTATTTACCTTGTACACCAGGCCTCGTTTGATTCGCGGATTAACTGCCTGGAATATGACTAACTGTACAATCCTGAGTTATCCCCCATTTGGTTCCCGAAATGACTGTCGGGATTATTAATCCCTGTATTATTGTTCTCAGGTGCTTCATTTACCTGCAAGAGAAGTGTTTTTTCTGGTCTTTAAGATCTTGCTGTCCTTTCTCTTCCATTCAATTGTTTTTTCCACTAAATGAAATGTCAATGTTAATGGGTTTGTTACAGAAACAATTCTGACATGGCCTCATAGAACAAACGATGGGATGAATTTGATTACTATGTTAATTTACTCTTTTTCTTATGTCCTTTTTTCTTGGTTGCATTTAAGAAGCTGCATACAAGTTGGTGACATTTGGGGTATGATGCTCACAACATTTGACTATCATAAAACAGAAAGAAGTTATCTGTGAATTGGTTCTCTTGCTTCTCATGGTTTTTAATTTGGGGATGTCATTGTCATACTCCACTTTAGGCCTCTCAACACGCATTGGAAAAACCCACGACAAGTTGTGCTATCGGAATATGACTGCAGTTTGGCTCAACGCACAGACCTAAAACTACCAATGTTTACACTTATTGGAGGTTTATAACATCGGCATTTTCCCACATGATCATCCTTCAGCTTGTTTTCAACACACGTGCACTTTGGAGCCTTGGATTCGCAGAGCAGTCAGGGGCCGTCGGACTAGGGGTCGTGTTTAATCTTCGTTACACACTAGTATGGATGGTATTATCAGGCGTTCTAGGTCTGGGGGCTTACCATGTTTTGATTTCATAATATCTAAGTAAGTATTTCTGGAGCTGATCACTGGTTAAGTAGCTTTTGGTTGGATGACAATTCTCTCAGTGAGGCGACCATCATCCAAGTTGGACCTCTTCGAGTTTCTTTTTATGCCAATCAGTTTTCCACCATTTGAGCCGCGTATATCTGCTTCAGTAAGTTAGAAACAACCAAATTTGTTGGCTGTTGATGGGGTACAATTTCCGGTCACGATATTGCTTGGGGTTTGAGCCGTGGCATGAATAACCATTCTTTCTTTGTTGAGATGAATTCTACATGGGTTCGTTTTGAGTTTAAAGAGCGATCTGGTGCATCCGATTTCAATTTTCTTGAGATTGAACCTGCTACGGATGCATCCTTGCTTTCTGTGCGGCTTCTTGTTTTGGTAAATTATGAAACCTAAGAAGGATCGACGTTTCTAAGAAGGTGAGGTGTTTGAGTCGGCACCAACACCGTGAGACGGATACTCGTCCAATTTGTTCATTGTATTGGAACCAACCACTTGGGGGATACACATTTCCATCATTTAGACACATGAAACAACATTAGTTTGGCAAGCATAACTTGTTAATACAGTTATAAAATGAGAACTATGATGGGTATACCTGTTATCAATCTCTCATTCATTAGACTTGCTAATGTTAGGGATGTTGTCTGGATCTTAGTAGTGCTAGGGTGCAGCTGAACCGAGCCGAGCTTCATAGTGTTCGAGCCCTTAATAACGAGCCGAGCCTCACTCATATGTTTAACGAGCCTCTTTAAACGAGCCGAGCTACTCATTTAGTAAAACCTGGAAAAAAAATTCACTTAAATAACATGAGGTTTATTCCACCTAAGTTGTCAGGTAGGAGCCAGATAAAGCCTCCAAATTTGGGGGAGAAAGCACGACTGCTGCACGAGAACAATCTATGTATTACTCGTCGAGGATGAAGAAACAAATAACTGTCTTAAATCAATAAATGATGCTTACAATTGGATTAGGAATTGAACTCCACAAGTTTACAGCAATTTTTTGTACACTGTACATATGAACACGGGAAACCTTCAAATACATCAAATGTCATTGGTTCTGATACCAGGATAAAACAACATCTCGGAGAGAGCACAAATCGGACAAAGAGGAGATCCATGGCTGCTTGAATCCCTCGGATAAAAAATAAATGAAAGACACAAGCGAGTCATGTCTGAAAGTCGACAACCGATTCTGCAAAAACTGGATGCCCCTTTCGATAAATAAATTTACAAATCTTCAATGGCTAGATCAACTTCTCTGATTATGATACATGAATGGTGGCACCAACTTGATCTGCACAATATATGGCATGCTGAGAAAATGTCAATCTATACAATACCAAACAAGTTTTGAATCAACGTTTTAGAATTACCCAACTATGCTTTCTAGATTATACCAGTCAAAGGTTTCATGCAAGTTTATTTTTTAACTGGGCAGATAAAAGGGTAGGAGAGGGTGATCAACAATAGCTTTGACGCGTTAGGGATCGATTTAAAATAGGATTTTTATATATCATAGGTACATATATGTATATACAACAAACAAAAACATGGTTTCCATCAACATGAAATAATCAGTCCAAAAAACAAATCAACATGCAATAAAAAACATAGATACTGAAAACCTTCCGAAGATATTCCAACATCACCACTTCAAGAACCAAGTATCCATGGCAATTTAGACCCTCCCCAAAATGTTAAATCGCATTTTAACCAAAACGTCTTCCGCAGCATGTCCCTAGCATTTCCCCAGTGTGCCCCCATTGTGCCTGACTACACAAATGTAAGAAACAATTTGGGCACATACTTATAAGTGTCCAGACTGTGTCCATATCTGGCACTTGTTGGACAAGGATACCGAAGCCATTAGACGTGTCCGTTGTTCTTCTTTTTTATAAGAAAAATAAGTCCTCTCTTCGTTGACCACGGAATCCCCTTCCGCTGGAGGCCCGGAACTCGAGGAGGACCGAATTAGACAGAGAAGAGGAATAGTCTAATGCCATCCCCACCAGAGGAAGTGGGAACAGAGGAAATGTGGGAAACACATCACCCACAATCAAAAAACAGAGCCACTAGCTCACGAAACAAAATGGAAGTAAGACTCGACAAAGATACCAATAGTTTTCTGCCATCTTTAACTGTGGTACAATTTCCAAGACCACCAAATTCACAAAAGATGGACAATCACCTAATGCTGAAGAACTGCATACAATATCAATATAAGTTGGCAGAGGATAGAAACACTTTTTTGACTAAATATTCAAAAAGGCGGTACAAAATTAGAAGAACAATGTTCATATCGTTTTATATCACGGATGGAAACTGCTAACAAAGTTTACTCGGGAGTGGATTAAAAAAAGGTAAGAGAGTAGCTCGAAACTCAAAATCTAAACTGTCAAGAGTGGTAGAGCATGCTTCCATGTGGTATCAACATATATATAGTGGGGAAACTAGGTAGCACAAGTCCAGTTTGATGAAAGATAGAAACACAAGTAGCTATGTACCAACCATGTCCAATTAGCACATTCCATCCAAATTCCAAGTCTGTAATGGTCAATATATTATTTATGTGTAAGTATGTGTTACTTGCCAACCCCTTTACATCATAGGATGCACCCTGGTACAAAATTTTAGAGACCATGGAGTTTTATCAACACAAGTGTGGATCTCATCAAAGAGAAAACAGGTAGAAGCAGAGTTCTAAAACTGACACACAAACAATGCAGGCCAAATTGTTGGAGGTCTAATTATCATCAATCATCATATTCGGAAACGGCTACAAAATTCGTAATACGTACCATTCCTGTAACTCCTTTCCACTATGTTCAGGATCAACAACTCCATTGACATGTGATGAGGTAGATACAGAGTTGCTCTCATGAGCACCTGAAACAAGGTTGGAGAAGCCCTGCCCAATGGAATTCCAAAACCGCGTTGGTAGGGATGACTGCGAATTAGCAGCACTTCCATCAGATGATAGCTCAACTGGCCTAGCCGCGGCAGCATTCAGCTCAGAAAATCTTACTGCTCCTAAAATTCGTTCCGGAAGCTCCGACTCCGTTTGGCTCTCTATTAGAAAAGCTAGATCAACAGTAAGTGTTGTTAGGTAACCAAAAGCCAGATGAACAATTGCACTTGCAACCATAGAAGATCCAATATCAATATCTACTTCTATGAAATTGTCCACTACATAGTACTGGCAAGTAAGTGCTCGTCCAATTACACATATAGCTTGCTCCCCTACTGCTTTTCTAACCAACCAAGGTCCTTTGACAATATTAGCAATCAATTTAAGCCTTGATTTCCTAAACCCATCATCCCCTTTCAAGAACTGGTCCATCAAAGATCCATCTGGAATCGGCTCTGTGGCTACGAAATATGCAATGGCACTATAATTATCCTTGCTTGGGACTTGTAGATTGAATGCCCATACACAAGGCTTATTACCTGTTGGAAATTCATCATCAAGAGCCTTCCTAACGCGGTTTTTCGGATTTTTTAAGACCTCTGAAATCTTTGTGGGACCTTTGATCCAATCAAATCCAAGTGGCTTCAAAAGATACTCACCACCGGGAATTTTAACTTTTGTCAAGAAGTACTCCGGACCACGAACCCAAAAAATGTCTCCGGGAGGAGAAGCCCAGCCATTTGGACAGTTTTCTGGTTCAAGAAGTGGAACAGCTCCTTCTTCCTTCACTCTCTCTATCCATCCATTCTCATTTTCACTATCGGGGTTGGCCATAAAAAATCAAAGTCACCTGTTCAGAAAAAAGTTCATTATACTACCAGTTTCATGGAAGGAACGCACACAAATACTACTCTGAATGCTCAAATAAAAGCCTTCAACGTTTTGTTTGACAACCAGCCCAAAACCTTTTGCACTGAAGGAGGAGAATGGGCCACAACTAACACCATAGTAAGAAAATACTAGAAAGAGCACAATAAATGCAACACAGAAGCATTTTGTCTCCGTCACAAAGCCTCCACGTAGAAAGCATGACACTTTCAAGAGATGCTAAGAAGCACAGACACGGATATCAACATGGACACAGCAATGTCAAACAAATGGGAACACAGACATGAGAGGAGGCACAATAAAAATTAAAGAAAAGCATATATTACATGTAGTTTCAGTTGTTCTCAACATGAATATTACACTTGTTGGAGTTTGTCCCCGGTTAATTATCTCCTCCAAAACCAGTATATGAGCCAGGGCGACCTCTCCACTTATTGTCAATTGGTTTTGAGTTGGATGCTTTAACATGGTATGAAAGCTAGGGTTTTAGAGAATTTGTTTTCCCTTGTTTGTGCCATAAGTGCACCATTGTTTGTTGTGAACCATGTGTAATGAATCGTTTGTTTACCTCTCCACATGCGAGTCAGAGGTCGAACGTTCGGGGGAGTGTTGGAGTTTGTCCCACATCGGTTAATTATCTCCTCCATGAAAATTGAAAATTTTAGCGATTTAGCAAAAAATTTCATGATTAGCGAAAATTGGAAAATTAGCTATGATTCTTCATGATTAACAAAAGATTCATTAAAAAGACAAATCATAAGGCACAAGTGACTAGTTTATCAAAATTTAATAAGCGACCCCCACGGTGTCCTCATGCGTCACTCTTGAGACACTTGTCCCTGTAGTGGCCCGGATAAATAGGGCTCCGTACCGACCCCTCGAGCCATATTACCGAGGGCACTTGAGGGCTCCGTACCGACCCTCGGGCCATATTACCGAGGGCACCCGAGGGCTCCGTACCGACCCTCGAGCCATATTACCGAGGGCTCTGTACCGACTCCGGAGACATACCACCGAGGGCTCCGTACCGACCCCGGAGACATTACCGAGGGCTCCGTACCGACTCCGGAGACATATTACCGAGGGCAACCGAGGGCTCTGTACCGATCTCGGAGACATACCACCAAGGGCTCCGTACCGACCTCGGAGACATTACCGAGGGCACCCGAGAGCTCCGTACCGACCTGGGAGACATACCACCGAGGGCTTCGTATCGACTCCCGAAACGCAGCACCGAGGGCTCCCGAGCAAGCCTCCTACGTCTGATGAAACACAGCATCGAGAAGAATCCTTGCGAAGGGCTGACCTGGCCATGTGCTCCGTAACCGCTTCATTCCTTTCGTCATATGTGACGTCACCCGAGGCGGTTACCCGAGCGTACCCTCCACGCGCTAGCTTGGAGGCCAAGTAAACCTAGGTCTATAAATACAAAGGGATACTCACCTGGAAAGGTACGCGACTTTACCCTAACTCTAGACCTAAAACACTCCCCCTGAGATCTAACTTGATCGTCGGAGGGTCACTGGGCTTCACAAGCCCTAGTGACTTGTTGCAGGTCTAGCGGCGGAAGCGCGGAGCTGCGGAGGAAGGAACCTAACCAGAAGTACGGTCAAGGTCCTGAATAATCGAACCCCTACAGTCCCCTACTTAAAATACAATAACATCAACAGGGAAGTGTCCCGTACGTATACCGTCGTGTCTCCAAAGTATCCGTGTCCCGGCGTGACTGACACTAACGTGGGACCGCATAGGTGTCTCAGTGCTTCGCTGATTAAAATAGGCCATGCTTTCTAAAAGAGATGATGAATTGAGAAACAAAAAGATAAACAATTGGCTAAATATTACAATCATTGATTCATTGTTCTAGAGATGACGGCAGAAGCTCTTTCCTTGATCATGCCAACACCTACTAAGAGTCTGTTTTCTAGTTCTCCTTAATTAAACACCATCAGCTTCTTTTTCCCTCTCTCCAATAGTAAACATAAGAAAGTCTGCCAGGTATAAAAACAGAAGAGCAGTCACCTTGCGTAATTGATCTTAAACTACAAGCCTGAGTCCCACTTTAACTACGGAAGCTTCTGGTAGTATCAGTGCATCATCGCTGCGATCACCCAACACACACACGCATCCAATCCATCCCCAAAACAACAGAAACTGATTGCAAAGGAATCCCATGAATCACCTGCGCTATTTGGTTGCTAAAACGGTTACGGAGGTTTTTTCATCCGTAACATATTTCCAAGCAAAAATTCTTTCCATACAAAAACAATCTTTTCAAAGAAAAAAAATTCAACAAATATGAAACAGCTTCTCCTCCAGAGATCGGGGTAAGGACCCTACTCCAAGCGAGAGCATCATCCACCCGATCGCCCTAATCACACTTTATCAAATAGCAGCAAATTGGACCCAACTCAATTCAACTTATATCCTCAGTTATTCCCTCAAAACCCTGGGAAAAAAATCCCGCCAATCCGTTTATCGGAACTCCTTCTAATGACCTATGCATTCAGTTATGATTCCTCTTCTGACTCTGACCGCAAATAGGGAACCCGATCACGGGTAAACAAATATTCCCACTCTAACAAGTCAAATTTTATTCCCTCAAAACCCTAAAAGGATTCTCGCCAATCTGGGTTACATAAATATGTTTCCACTCGAACAACTCATGTTCAAATTTTCCATTTCCACTAACAACAACTAAAATTATTCGGGATCATTAACACAAAACGATATAGATAGACGTACGAATCAACCAAATGAACCACTATACAGAATAAACCAAAGAAAGAAAATCAATAAACGACGACAATTAATCAAGCTATCTCAAGATTTAAAAAAACCTATACCTTTCTCTCTCTAGGAAAACCGGAGTGGTGTTGTGGAAGGTTGGAGAACAACGGTGGTTTTGTGCTTCTCCTCAAGATGGATAATACGTAAATGGGTGCATATGACGCAATTAAGCTTTAAAGTGAGTCGGCTCTTTCCTTGTTCTTCAATCTTGGAAGATTAGGGGGTTTCGAAAATCTCGATTTTACGCTCTCCTCTCTATATGGGTGTTCTCTTCTCTCCTCTCCTCTCTCTGTGGGTGTTCGGATCAGCTTACATATATATATTAATTCGTGTCCGGTTTAATCAAAGGCAAGTTGGGAGAGGATCCGTTCAGTTTTGCTTCCAACTAGTTTAGTCCAGTTTTGGACCATTTGTGGGACTTCCCGGACCAATCATAATTATTGGAATTGTTCACTTTTTAGAGTTTGTCGAGACCATTGACCAAGCCAAAATCACGTTGATCGGATATCATTTGATATGATATCGAAATACATTAAGTTTGTAAGAAAAAAAATGCGCAACACTGGATTGCAAACCATTTGGCACAATTATTGAACATCAATGCATTTCGATATCGTATTAAATGATAACTGATCAATATGATTTTTATTGTGGTCAATGTTCTCGACGAGCTCTGAAAAGTGAATGATTTTGATCATTATCTTGGGCCCGAGGCCTACAGATGAACCGGAGTGGTTGGAAGCAAAACTTGACGGGATCCTCCGCAGACAGGTGATCAACACAAGAACTAAGGAATTCACTTAAACAATTTTGCTAGAACCACAAACACATTGACATAAGTACTCATAACATACATTGACACAAACATATGTTGTGAGTGTTTGTATCAATGTGTTTGTAGTTTAGAGTTTTTATTATTAAAATTAGGGAGTTGATATTCACACTCCCTCTTTTATTATCCACACTTTTTTTTCGTCTTTTAGCAACAAAAAAAAATGCACTTTTAACATTAAAAAACAAAACAACCATTATGTAAAACACAAAACACGACCAATCTCTATCCGTCAATTGTTGTAATAAATGGTCAAGATTTACTTTTCCCTGAAAGAGTTTTTTAAAACACGTAACATTTTTTAAAAAACAACTCTGGTCAAGAACATGTCATCTCTGTATACTTTACTTCGTTCTTTCGTTTGGCAAAGCAACCAGTTCAAAGCAAGCACGAGATGTGCGTGAGACGTGGCTTGTACATTTACGTAAAGGAATTGGATTCTGTCAATGGACCCTTTCCTGAATCACTCCGATAAGGGAATTGTTTATGCCTTGTTTGTATCTCAAAAAATACTTATTACCCATATTTTCAATCATTACTCTCATTTCTCATTTCTCTTTTCAATCATTATTCTTATTTCTCTCCACTCATTACTCTTATCTCCAATTATTATCTTAATTTCTCTCTCCACTCATTACCCAAAAACTAAACTTAAAAATTTTCAAAACATCATCCAAACAAGGCATTCTTTTGAGCTCCACTATAGGTACCAACGAAATGGTACCGCTAGTATACCAACTAGGTTGCGGGGCCCTATTTTAAACTACAAAATTCTAAAAACTAAAATTTTTTACAATAATTTGAATACTCTTTTTGAAAAAAAAAATATCAGTTTTTTTAAAGAAAATAGTTTAGTGAAAAAAAATTTGAAAATAGTTTTTTTTCAAAAAGAAAACAGTTTTAAAAAAACAGTTTTTTTTTTTTTGAAAACTGTTAGAAACCGTTTTTTTTTTAAAAAAAAAACAGTTTTGTGTAAAAACACTTTAAAAAAAATGTTTTTAAATTCTGTTTTTTTTTTAAGTTTCTGGTAAAAAAAAAACAGTTTTTAAAAATAATTTTCTGGAAATATTGTTGAGAGAGAGAGAGAGAGGGAGGGAGAGAGAAGGTTTTTATGTAATGATAGGTGTACTTGATTGAGAAAATGTGGGGACCATTAGATTTGATTATTGGCAAAAATGTTGCTAGTTTTGATTATTCAAAGGCCAAAATTTGATGAGTAGCTAAGAGGTTGCTAACTTTGGTTATTACAATGTGAGCACTTTTTTGAGCAAACATTACTAACTTTAGCAATCTTTTGATTTTGATTATTACATTGTGGATGCTCTAAAAAAATATCATAAATCCATAAAGATATTATTAGTAACTTAACAAGTGGGGTTAGTTCAGTGGCCAAAGTCACAATTTCCCTTTAAAGAGGTCACGGATTTGAGGTGGCCTGGTGGTTTCGGTTTCAAAACTGATGACCCATCCACTTTCATCATAAGTTTACATGTGTTTTGAAATCGTATTAAACGTCTCCCACAGGCCACAATATAATTTGGAAAGTAATTTTTACACTCTTTTATTTGATTATGACTGCCTTTTATAATTTGGAAAGTAATTTTTACACTCTTTTATTTGATTATGACTGCCTTTTAACAGATCAGGAGGAGAATAGTCGAGTGCGCTTAACCTAATCCGAACATATTGGGAACCAAAAAAATGTTTTCTTTTCCACGACGTCGAGCGCGAAGAGATCCGCTCCTCCGCGGGAATGTCCGTTACTTTTAAGAGATCTGTAAAACCCTCCTACCCTCTTTGGCCAAATGTAATTCATCGCGGCCAAAAAGTCACAATGATCTAGGGTTCAGTTTAAACTTGAGGATGGCGTATCTGGTTTGTGAATCTCACTCTTGGTAGAAGACGGGGGGCCAAATGTAATTCATCGCAGCCACAAGTAATTGTTGACTTCATTATATCTTTGATTGCGATAAGTTTTTTTTACTGTGTTTCTTTTTCGGTATTATAGATTTTTCTATGCTTGGGGAACTTGCATTCATTCTCAAATAAGTTCTTCCCAAGATTCGTAGTAAGAATGTAGGTTAATGCTTTGTGAAAACCTTAATTTTCTTTGGTAACCGGATGTCTGGGCAGCTTGCGAAAAGGCCCTGAAATGCCAAAACTGCCATTCATTCAGAACTTTTCCGTAAGTTTGGAAGCAAATGTTATCTGTTGAACCTAATAGGTACTTTAACCAAACTTCAGGGTTAAATGCGTTGCAATTGATACTAGGGGTGAAACTGAGACTCAGTTGAAACTAGAAGGACCATTTCTAACTTTTACCCCTACGTCTTTCTCCAAGTTCCAAACGGAGTTTAGGGTTAATTGTCTTCACAATGATTTATGTAGGATAAAATTGTCAGATAAACAATGTTACATTTAGCGGGGCTAGAAAGAAGATTTTAGGATTCAAATAGAATCAAATCTTATAAAAGAGGTGTGATTGTGACAAAATTCCCTTAAAAAAGGGGGACACCAAAACGTCATCTCTAGTAATCATTATAGAAATGGTTAGATAGTTGGCAATGACCAACTTCTCGAATAGGAAATGGGGTGGACTTTTATGTTTTTAAAAACCAATATAAGGTTGGATTTGATATCCCAATTTATCTTCTCCAGTATTTGTTTTTTTATGTCTCAGAATATTGGAGTCACATTATGCCCACGTCAGCAATTTTTTTGAACGATCAATCCCAACATCAGTACAAAGTCTTGTATGAACTGACTCAAAAAAAATCATCATCAACTCCTAGGAGGGTTCATACCTAAATCTTAATGGGAGACAAACTTTTAGGTCTTTGAAATTGAATGGCCTTTCCTACCATACAAACTATTATGTGATTTTCACCTGTTGTTATTTCAACACACAAAATCTCACCAAGCCCAAAGAACAAGTCCTCTCTCTGAAACCCTAGTTGACTATTGAGACTAATATTTTCTCTCACCAATACAAAATAATGATCCAAAATACAAACCTTCTGCCTAACAAAAATCTACCAAATTGGGCTTTAACCCTTACAAATCTCTTAAAAAATGCAAAACTCGAGTCATGGCATGTTTGGAGGAACTTAACCTCCGCCCGGATGTAAAAAATACAATCTTTAGATTCAAAACCTCATTCAAACTTTAGATGGCCGTGACCCCGTCAGGATGGCAATCAACAGAATTGAGTCGAAACTCACTCAGACATGCACATAGAAGAAATGAGAGAAGTGGGCAAGAGAAAGATGGGAAATTCTTGTGCTACGTGGCAGTGAAGAGAGTCGGGTGACTCGGGAGTGCTGGAGTTTGCGATGTGCCATTGGTGAGTGCGAGTGTAGAGATTAGGCTTTTCTTCTCTGTTTGCAAATTGGAGAAAGAAATGGAAAAGAGGGAAAGTTAAAGAGAAGTGGGGGAAAAAGTTTATTTTGTGTTTGAAATTTTACTTCCTCTAGCTCTCCTTAAGAACCAACCAAGGGAAGGGAATTTGTTAAACTTTCTCTTCCTTTCTTCCTCTTTCCCCAAGACAGCAAAAAACTAATTGCAATTTTTGGTAAGAAATCCTAAGATCTACCCAACAAATTAATCAGAGAACATTAAAAATTAGCAAAAATACTAGACTTTTACAACTTTTTCCTTCTCTTTCGTCTTTAGTTCAACCTTTCTTAGGATTGGGCCCCTTTTTCTTTATATTTGGATTCTCAAGAGCCAGATCGAAAAATAAACTTTTTGAGCAAAAGCTACCCCAAAAAAAATCAAAAGTAGCAATTTTCTTTTATCACTTGGTTCATTACGGTGATTGATTCCTCTCTCCCACTCTTTCTCAGATCCTTCAGTTTTACAGCCATTATTCATCTAAGACAATTTATTACATAGCGTCAAGCAGAAAGGAAAACAAGTTGTGGTACTTAGTCATGAATTTTGCAGGCTAGGCGAAAGAAGCTATTCCTATCATGCATCATAGGGGGGCATTTAAATTATAGTTGTAAAAACATATATTCGTTTTATTTGCTTGAACTTTCAAGTTTGCTTCATTTAGCAAAATCATTAAGGCGCATTAGCGCTATAACATAATGTGCTCAGCTTCAAGACGGAAATGTTGGCGCTGTGTGGTGAGAATAGGAACTATTGTGCTCTCTGCCAATCCCGAAGGCCAATTTTTTGTAATCGTGAAATCTACTTTTGTGCGTTTCCTTTTCATTCTCGAGCCTCCATTACTATCATAGTGATTCTGGCGTTCGAGCATTTAGCTTTTTAGATAAGAGCTTACATAATTGCTCACTCATAAATTCAAGAAAAGACAAGCATAGGAGATGACTTACCATATTCCAAATAACGCGCGCTACACACTGATGTACTACTGATATTCTTGTCTTGCTGCTAGTATAGGTTTCATTTGTACCAGGGATTGTAACCTGCTATGCTTTACTGTTTTGGGTGCTGCAAAACGCCACTGTTAGTGTTAGGGATGGTTCGGATTTTGTGTTTATTGTTATTTATGGGTTGGTAACTTGGTATTGGTTCTTCTGTTTGCTTGGTTGGTTGCTGGCCAACTTTGTTCATTTCCTTTTGGGGTCTAGAGTGGCGTATGATTGTTGATGATCGTTAGGGTGCCAACTTAGATTGGGATTCTTTCTTCTCGTCGTGATGCTGCCGTGATCTTGGTCCATTATAGAATAGAGTAAAACCCTATTTGTGGTCATTAAAAAGTTTCATCAATTTTAAATGACATCTTTCTTTGTGTTAGCATGCGGTGCTTTGTCTATATGTTTGTCATTCATCCATGAAGCTAATAGATTTCTACCTTTTCTTTTTATTGGAGCAAACATCTGAAAATCAGATACTTCATAGCTGTTCTCTCTCTCTCTCTCTCTCTTTGTGTGCTCGTGCGCGGGGGCATGAATGTGTGTGTGGTGAGAGAGGGAGAGACCGAGTGAGGGAAGAAGCAAAAAAAAGTATGACATATTGTCTACGCTAGAGTTTTGGGCTTAATACTCTCATTTTTTTGAACTGGGGTTAATAGTCTCTGTATACGTAGTTTCTGGCCTTATGATTCTTACGGGTTAATCTTGTTTATCACTGGACATAGTTAATTACTACTTGATATGGAGAAAGCCGACTCGGCAATGTCGTATTTTTTGCGTAGGTCCACCAATAAGTATCCTTAATTCTCTATGCTAGAATGGGTTTCTGCTCAGTTTCGCTAACCTTATAGAAGCTCATCCCAAGTGGAGAATCCGTGGAGCCTATGCCTGCTACTTTTTAATCTTCGAATTCAGATGAAAGGGTATGAATAAATGTTTTCTGCATGCTTGAATTTCTCTCTTTTGTTTACATATTTTCTGATGGAGTTCTTGTTCCTTGCTCTAACCTAGGACTCATTGCCATGTGTTGATACCACCGTCTATGGTTGATGACGGTGGAAAGTCTCGTAGATGTCATTTTTGTGGAAATGAACTGGAATCAGCAGACCAAATCTCTTTTGTTGTGCTTTGATGGAAACTTCAAAAGCCTGGTCAACCTGCTTCAAATGGTGGGGAACACAGTTGGACTTATCCAATATCTCAAAAGGGGGGGGGGGGGGGGGGGGATCTCTTTGAATGGGGGAAAGACTCTATTCTATCCCTTATGTGTTTCATGGTCTTTACGAACTCTCACTAATAGCGCATTTTGCAAGAGGAGAATCCAGCCTGGAATGAAGTCAATTAACTTATAAAAATCATACTTTCTTTTCTTGGTTGAAGATGAAGTCAGGTCTCTTCGACATACTTCGTGTAAGCCTAATATGCAATTTGCAAAGTGCTCTGGAATGTTATGGTGCTATACTACTACTTGGTTGCTTTCTTTAGGTTTATTGTTGATGCTGCAGCTTTTGGGAAGAAAATATGACTCTTTTTCATCTATTGGCTTGTATGTTGCTGTGCATTTGTCTTAGTTTTTCCTTTTGATCTGCTCTTCAGCAATTATGCTATTCTACTATCCCTTTTCATGTGTATGTGTCTTCTTTTTTGAGTTTAAAAAATATTTATTTCTTGATTAAAAAGTGTTTTTTTCTTGTTGATCAAAAAATTTATGTTCTTTTCTTTTCTTTTCTTTTTTTGGGAGAAATTTGCAGATGCATATATATGCACTGCGAAAACATAGATAGCAAACTTTAAGCACGGGCAATCTGGTGGAATCGCTTAGTACCTTTTTTCATTTTTTTTGTTACTCAATAGATGTGAATCGCTCAGTACCTTAGCCTGGTGAAAATTTTGATCCCAACACCAGTGTAAGGCTTCCAAGTTCCAAACATGCCAAATAGTCCACATGCAGTGGTGAACAGGCTTGGAGAGCTAAGCTTCTTTTTTATCAAACCATATCCATCTTGTCTCCTAATAACTCATGCTGTTAGACTTGTCCCACATCGCTCATCTAAGCCACCCAAACTTGGTTAATAAATTCTAGAGGCTACTCCACCTATTGCCAATTGGTTTTAGGTTGGAATCCTCCAAGAAATCTAACATGGTATCAGAGCTAGGTCTTGGGTGGCCTCACCTCGCATGGGAAAGTCTCTGTCATCTCTATCGCCCGAGTCAGTCAGTCAGCTCCTGGTCTGTTACCTCCACGTGCATCCGGGTTGCACGTGAGGGGGAGTGTTAGACTTGTCCCACATCGCTCATCTAAGCCACCCAAACTTGGTTAATAAATTCTAGAGGCTACTCCACCTATTCCCAATTGGTTTTAGATTGGAACCTTCTAAGAAATTTAACACATGCCATGCCGCACCCGCCTTCCTGAGACTGGGGATGCCATGCACCATCCATTTTTGCCTAGACCATTTGCAAGACATAGATTGTTTGATGAGGTATTCGATAGCCCTTCTGATAGAATTGAGATACCTCTCCAACTCCTCTTCCTCTGGGTTTACACTGGTTGTTGATGGGAAAGGAAGCTCTGATCTCATTCACTAAAGCAATTATATCTCCAGCCTAATGAAGGTAGTTTTCCAAAATGAGCTTCGTTTAATGTACCCCAATAGACCACAAGACCACAATGATATATACCAAATTATCCTCATCTGCATATTGTGCATGCCATGCACAATATAGGAACAAGGACTGCTCACGCCTACGCGGTGGAAAAAAGTGGGAAAAAACAGCATGCTAACTGCTAAGATCCAATTTGAAATTCCAAATTCTGATATGACCCCCCTCAAAACTTGCACCAAATGCCCACACAGAAAACATAGATGTTCAAATTTTCAGTAATCTCCTTCCAAAAACGATACCTAGAACAATTAGGATCCGCAGCCACCCCTCTATGACTCAATGCAGACTTCACTGGAACAAATTCCATGACGAAGCTTTGCTTTGCCGGTGGTTGGAGCAGGTTTAGACTAAGGGTTTGTTTTGGTTCTTGATTTGGGCTAGGCTCATGTGGTTCTGGGCTATATTATTTGGGGTCTGGCCCTTTGGGTGTGTCTGGGCTTAGTCCCAACTGTTTTTTCGTTTTTCATCCATCTTTTGGTTTGATTCCCCTTTCCGCTTCCCCTACCCAATATACCATTTGTCTAGTTTCTAATAAAATTTTATTGTCTATTAAAAAAAACCATGACGAAGCTTTCAAATAAAAAAAGGCAGAATTTTTAAGGAAAATCTCAAATTCTAAATCTTCACCCGTACCGGTTTGGAGGAACTTTTGTGTTTAGTTATCCTTGGGGAGTAATTCTTATTACTTGCAACCCTGTTCTTTCACCATTTTTAACTTACACCCCCTCTATTACACTATTGGATACATATACCACTTGAACTATTGAGGAAAGTGAGACCGTTAACTTTTCCGTTGAAACAAACAGAAAAGTGACATTAGGAAATGATCATATTGCCCGTACCAACAATTTGGGAATCTCATATCAGCCCCTTCAACTCTAATAAGGCTGAGTTTTCCTTAAAAAAAAAGCCAACTTGACCTTTTGTTTTGTCTCTACTTAATTTTTTTTCACGTTTGTTAATGCGCTAAACTCTTATGGATTATTGGTTTCATGTCGAAGATAATATGGGAAAAGCAAAATTCATTACCAAAAGCCAAAATTTGTTAGAAAATCCAAGAAAAAGTTCCGAAGGGACTCTGGGGACCTTGTTTCAAATCCAAATTTTGTTGGACCTTGTCGAACCGTCTCTGCAGGCCCTTGTTGGAAGTTTAGGCCTGGCCTCTGAACCCAAAATTCCAGTGTCTGCCTTAAACCAGAGCCTTAATGATGCATACAAAAGAGGGTCTGAAATGGATTGATTACCTTCGGTTTGAAACAAGGTCCCCTGAGTCCCTTCCAATCCCGTCGGATTTCTAACTCTCAATTGTGCGTCGCAGATCATCCTCATCGAGTCCCCCAAACGAGACATCGAGGGTCTCTTCGGTTTTTTCAACCTTTATTGGCGGTGTGAAGTCGTTCCTGGTCTTAGACATTTATCTTCCTTGTTTCATTCTTAGTTGGATGGTTTTGGTGTTTCATTTGTCATTGTTTTCGGATGGATATCTGTAGATGCCGTATGGCTTCTTTGAAATGATATGTATCATGTTCGGATAAAATAAAATAAAAAAAACTCCATCGCTTCTAACCACAAAACTGGTAGGTTCGGTGTGAGGGGCAGATTCGTTTCCACTGATGATGAAGTTCAGGCTGCCCAGTTAATGCTCGATTTGTGGAAGCAACAACTGGGCATTTCGCAGTTGGTTGGTCGGTCAAGACCAGTTAGGCAGTTTCCCAAAACTCCTTTCAACCTCAGCTAAGAAAGACAAAGACCAATACAAAGAGGGAAGGTCTTAATTTGTTTGTCAACTTTTTGAGGTTGTCTTATTCACAGAGCAACCGTGAATAAGACATTCACGGAGGCGTGCGGTCTCAGTCGTCCGTTTCGGCTTTGAACGGTCTGGATTTAAATGAAACTGACACACACGATTCACCTCTTTAAGCACCTGTTCACGGAAGCTCCGTTAAAAAGATATTCTCCAACTTTTTTACTTCGGCTTGTCCAAAAATATTCGTCTCGTTTGAAAAGTTTTTTTGTTTTTGTTTGGCGAAAGTCAGCATTGTTAGTTGTAGTCAGTGAGATTTGAACCCTAATAAAATACGTGGGGAGTACATGGTGCCTACCACTCTACTTTTGCTTGTCTAGTTTTGAAATGTTCGTAGACTAAAAGCTGTGGAATTCCCTTCTTGCCACTTATTTGGATTCGAGTAACAATTCGTAAAAGTTGAAGGGTAACTTTGGGGCCGGGTATTGGAAACCTGTATAATTTCTCCTTCATAGTGAAGTCTGCTGCCCGTGGATGTATGCAATTGCAGAACAGTGATATTCGCTTACCATGGAAGTAGACAGTTGCCGAACCACTTAAAAACCGTGTCTTTGTTCAAATTGTGAGTTCGGTTGTTTGTTCGTATCCCGGACTCGATTTTGGGTCACAAATAGAAAGTTTTGCTTCGGATTTAGTGGGTGTGGAACTTGGTTTGAGACTCCGAAATGGGTCCCACCCATAGTTGGGCTTTTTACGCGTTTCTTTTCGGTATTGCAGTTGTTTGCTTGGATAACTTGCATTTATTCCCATATAAGTTCTTCCCAAGATTCTGTTCGCTCAAAAAACATAACGTACCCTGCGGTCAGGAAACGTTGAGTTCGAGTGATGCGGGCGTGTCAAGACCGTGCGTGGTCTAAACGGATTAAGGAGTCGTAATATCCTGATCTTACTTCTTGCAAACGATTGCTTCACAACCTTTTGGAAAAGGCCGTGGGAATTGGTTCGAATTCTGGGGAATCATCCCGCACGAATTAATAACTATGGGGAACCGTTTGACCTCAATCTCGGAATCAAGAATATTTGCCCATATTTTCATAGGTTCTTTTATGTTGAGAGAGAAACTCTCAAATTCTCTTTGATCTTATTACCTAGACCACCAAATCTATTTATTCTATCTAATGTATAAAGGGAGAATTAATCTTGGTGTGACCAATTTTTGAAGCCCTTCGCAAAAGTGATTGCCCGCCCTTCCAAATTAAGTACTATTTACAACTATTTTTAGTGTACCCTTAAATAACTATTTTTTATGGAAAAAATAGTAATTGATGAAAAATCACCTACCACAACCACTATTATGGGCAAAATAGTAAGCGATATGGTGGGTGTGGAGGTGGAATGATCTTTGCAATTTACCTCCTCATACATTTTATGCTGGACCAAACAGTTTGTCATGATGACGAGTTAAAGCCAATAGTTAACTGGGGAGTTATCTATCTTTAGTCTGTGCATACTACTTCTTTTAACCCGATACTTTAGGAGGAAGCAAATTCTAAGTCGAAGGCCACGTTGATAGTGGAATACTTGGATTGGTGCGTCCATGATTTCGCCGCATATTCTGGGTTGTTACCGGCCGGACCGTTGTGATTGCTTCTCTGCTCTACATTCTGGTTAGTTGATCCTTGGTGTTATTATTATTTTTTTGTTTTGGGTAATGGAGGAACAGCCCTATAGGCCACTAGATGGACCAGACTGCACAACCCAAACTTCCGGAGGAACTAGCGCGGCCACACCAGTCACGATCATCCACTTACTTCACGGTATTCACCTGTTGGGGAATCAAATCTCAGACCTTGAGAAGTACTCCCAAAGCCTGAACATCCGCCCGAACCGTTGGGAAACCCCTGAGTGTGTAAATCTCCAAAATCTTTGATTGATAGGAATTGGAAATCTCAAATCTTTGACCCTTGGCGTTTGTTTGTCTACTACTCTCTGTTTTGTTTTGTTTTGTTGTTGGGTAGGTTTTTGTTGATGCTGAAGTATTTGTTCGATCTGCTTTGTTTTGTTGTTGGGTAGGTTTTTGTTGATGCTAAAGTATTGTTCGTTTTTTGGGGGCATGATTGAAACTTAACGTGGTTTTCACAACCACCGCACCCACTTCATGAACGGTGCAACTACGATTACGAATTAGAAATAAGTCTGGGTATTTCACCCCTACAGAGTCTTGATGCAATTGAAATAACAATACAGGCGGAACAACATTAAAAGAAATAAATCCCAAATCATGAGACAACGCATTCCTTGCTAGCAAATCAGCACAACGGTTAGCCTCCCGGTAGTCATGCTTGAGGCTCACCGGCCGCCGCGAATCCCTCCAGCAGAAACCTGCAATCAGTAATCATCGAGTAAGGACCAAATTCCGGAGTCCTTTCGTATTGGCAATTCCGTTTGACAAAATACATAATTTTTATCGAGTTGTAATTTTATTAATTATTTTTTATAGGCTAGTGAGTCTGTATAGGATTAGATTGGAAGGAATCATATTTATTTGTAATCGAGAGTGAGCAAATTGGAAAAAAAGGGATCGACTACAGCGAGATGAATTTTGACGAAGACGGATCGATGAATTTTGACGAAGACGGATCGATGGAGGAATTGATTTGGGTATCAATCGAAATCTACTACTGAATGAGAGAAGTAACGTAAAAAATAGACAACACAAGAGGACTAATTATGGACATGGACTTTTCAATCCTAGGTTTTACCACAGCCATAAAAAAGAAAAGAGGCAGTAAAAGCAATGTGGGGCAAGCCACATATATTATACTGTGATAAGAGAAAAAGAGAGGTGTGCGGCATATCGAAGCAACGAAGAACAGGTATTTTTGAGAGCTATTTTTATTAGGCCTATTGGAGGGCTTGTGGACTCAAGGCCGTTGGCGATCAAGATCACTGGGTGCGGTGTATGTGTGACTCGGCAGACCGGTAGTACTTAGAATGTATTAATCATTAACGCGCCATCTGAATTCTGTAGATACTACTAGGCTTTTGACCCAATTTATGGATCTGGATACTGCACATAATACTTGTCTTTTCTTTGTTCTTTTCTTTGTTTTTTGTTTTTCATTTTGTCATTTTTCATTTTGCTTTTTGTTTAGTTTACGATCAAGTTTGAAAAATGCTAATTTTGGCTAACATGAGAAAAGCAGCTCTATCTATGTATACCACCAAGTCATTGATCAATTATTTGGTTCCACAATCACTTGTTCAACTTTTATGTTGAAAAGCTAGAAAATGAGCTGGATTGTTTCTAACATGCCACACTTAGAAGGACGCGGGGGTGCTGTAGTGCACCCCTGCACTACACGGCCGTCCATCTCGGCAATGGATGGCTCGGATTTTCATCTGAACAATGGACGGCTAGGATTTATAGGAACTCGGATTAAATCCAAGCCGTCTGTGTCGAGATGAACGGTCGGATCGGCCACACTATACCGTGTAGTGCGGTGGGTGCACTACAACCCCTCCCATTCCCACTTAGAAGCTAAAGAATGACCTAAAATTTCATTCATTGAGAAGCTCGGTTTGGGTGCTTTTTTATCAGATTTTGAATTCTAAGCAAGTAATTGATTTTGGCACTCTATTTTTTGAGAACCACACTTCACTATTTGTGCTTTAGTATTCAAAATACACATGACATGCAACCACATTAGAATTTAAAAGACAAATATTGAAATGTGATTATCAAAAAGTGAAGTGCCGAAATCATTGCCCTTCTAAGTATTCCAAAAGCTAATTTTCAACTTCTTATAGCAGTAAGCATTACATAATCTATAATCTGAATTTGAAACTATAATGTAAAATTTGTATCCATGGTTATCACACACACCCAACATGTCAGCCCCAAAATTGTCGTCGTGTGGGGTGGGGCTTGTTGGTAATAGAGAGTTTGTAGGTTGGATGATTTGTTGGGTTATGAGGAAACCCTAAAGAGGGTTTAAAGCTACCATAGCCATCAAGTTTCCACCAACAGGGTCTAATTCCAACCCAAAACCTTCATTCGAGCCATTAAATCCAAGATTGAATTTGAATTCCGCTGCCATAGAACCACCACCACCACCGGTTTGAGAGTTCGTAGCTTGGGTGAAAGGAAGAATGTAAGAGGGAGAGAGTGAAAGGAAGGAATGAAGGATGTAGCCTTTTTTCCCAAAAAAAAAAAAGAAGAAGACATTTCAATGTGTATTTCGCCATCTCAGCGTTCAAACATGCCGCATGTGCAATTTCCGTTAGCAAATGGACGGAAATTGACACCGGGTGCCCAATTTAATGACGGCAGATTAGTTCAGGTGTTTCATTGAAATAAGATAAAGTTCATGTGTTTATGGGACATTGAAGTGTAAGTCTAACATTTTGGGTTGGGGAGAGTAATTGGTAAATTTGGACGGCACAATTAATCCCGTTTTTTTATTGGAAAATGAAACAGTATAATTGGTAAATTTGGACAGCGCAATTATAATCCCGTTTTGATGAGTTGACGATTCCGTTTTTGGAATTTACCTAATAAAACACAAAGGTGTGGGAACCACACAAACACAAGTTAAAAGAAGGGCTGAGATTCATTTGATCCAAGGACTGATGTATGCTCTCCAACTCTCTTAAGAAAATACTCACACTCTTACAAATATATTACAAAAATGTCATCGGTTCTTTTTACCCACTGCTCGACTTCTGGCGTTGGCATAAAAAAACAAAAATATATTATAAAAATGACCATGCCTATGGTATTACCGAAGTGCGTAGTGCTGTAGGCACGGACAATCACTAGTCAATTTATATCTTAGGAGTGGACAATGATTTTTTTTTTTTTTAATCCTCAACTAGACAATTATGAGCCATAGAAATTTTTGTGTTATAGAATTTTTTTTCTTTCAACCTCAGAAATTTTGATTATTCAAAATCCGCCCAAAGGGCTACAAACCATAAAATTCATAGAATACACCACAAAGTTATGAATTTTTATGGTGTGGCTTACGATTTTTTTTTGGGTGTGGCTTACGATTTTTTTTGGTGTTCGATTCCAAGATTTTTATGGTGATTAACGAATTTTTGGCTTACGAAATTTTGTTGTGGTCCAATATACAAAAGTAATACCATACACTAATCTTTAGGTTCAATTTGGATGACCGAAATCTTCAATAGGAATAGGAACGTGATTACTAGGAATTTTATTGAGTGGGAATAGGAATATGATTGCTAGGAATAAAATTCCTAGGAATACAATACCTAAAGTAATTTCATTCCAGTGTTTGGATTAGTTCAGTAATCTTCTGCAGGAATCAATTTTTTTGGAAATTATCAAAGTCAATATTTCCTTTTTTTATTGATTGAGCCAGAAATCTAAGATTCTCATAGGGTAAGGGAGTGATTAAATTTCCACTCTATCTGGTAATGTGATTTCTAGTCGGATGTGTTGTCGGGAATTACAATTTTATTCATGTCTCTCCCAAACATGGGAATCTTGAGAGTGCGACATCACATTCCTATTCATGTTCCTTCCAAACGTCGGAATCATGGAAGTATGGTATCACATTCTCATTCTTCCTCAAGATTCCTACCATCCAAACTGAGCCTAGGGATATTTTATTTTTTTGGTCATTACGTATTATATACATCAATTGGGATAACCGAAATGTCAGTAAGTTAGTTTTCAGGGAATTTCAAATGCTATCCATAATCCTGAATTCCAAACGCCCGCGACAGGGCTCAACCTTCGCCTCCCTCATGGGAAAAACCAGGAGATGCCAACTGGGCAAGGGCCCTATGGTAATTTTTAGATGTGTTTACCTAACTCCAGTTTTATAAGCAATGCCCGGTTATGGAAACAATTTAACGTTGGAAAATGTCCATAAATATCTCAAGACTTTTTTTTGTTTATAGTCGCGATTATTGACAAGAAGAAGTGGACAATGACAGCGTGGGCGGAGAATAATATATTCCGGCCGGTTATGGAAACTTTTGGCTCTAAAAACTTGCGGCCAATATGCAAATAATAGCATATGGACGTTAAGCTGACAAGTCCGGTTATGGAAACCATTTACACTACTTCATTTGGAAATGTCCATAAATACTACTATCTTAATACTTTTTTGATTTTTTTGTGGCATACCAAAATGATACTCACACAATCGTTGTGTGTGTTGTGTAACAAATTTCAGCCTTCTAGATGTGTTTGGACGGTTTAGTTTTTAAAAAACTCTTCCAAGGAAAAGTTTAATTTTTCCGAAGAAAAGTTTGAGTGAATCCTAACCACTTTTGGCATACAACAATGCTACTCACACAACGATCCAAATACAACAATTTACACAATCTCTCATACATGTGAGGACCATACATAGTAGTATGTGTAGAGCCCACATGTATGTGAGAGGTTGTATTTGGATTGTTGTGTGAGTATCACTTTTGTCAAAAATGCTACGCGCGCAACCGTTATGTTGGTTGTGCGCGTAATTCTGACCATCCAGATGTGTTTGGACGATCTAGATTTTAAAAAAACTTTTCCGGGAAAGAGTTTGAGCAAATCCTGGCCATTTATTACAGTAATAGACTTCTAGAGATTAGTTGTGTGTTGTGTTTTACACAACCGGCATACTCATACAACCGTTGTGTGTGTTGTGTAACAAATTTCTACCCTCTGTGTGTAGCACTTTTGTTTTTGTTATTACAACAAGGACGGATGAAAATTGATTGTGTTTGGTGTTTTGCACAACCGTTATATGTGACCAGCATCTTTGACATATGGTGCGCTTGACAAGAAGTTATGGGTCATTATTAGACTTTGGCGCGGCAGAGATATTTAAGTTTGTGGCTCTAAAAACTTTTGGCCCCACGAGAAATTAAGCCAGATGCAATGTAAGTATGTAACATATGACTATCAACAACTTTATATACTTTTATTTGAACAAGAGAGGGTAGAAAAGATTGCTCACAGGGAATTAAAAAAACAACAAAATAAAAAAAGAAACAAGAAAAAGATAGAACCTTCAGCTGCTGTTGAACCAGTCGCCGGAGCTGCCGCCACTAACCTGACCACTTATTCGTTGGAGGGGACGCCAAACCCCCTAAACCTTCGCGATCTCCACAGATTTGATCCTCTTGAGGTGTAGATCAGAGCCGATGACGGTGGATCAGATCCTCCATCGTTGTCAACAATGGAGGTTGGAACATGGAGGCAGCGGAGGGCTTCGAAGCTGCGGGCCTATACACCGTTTTTACATATTTTGTGGCTTATGAATTTTTATGGTTCGTTTTATTTATTCGTTTACAGTGCACCCTTTACGAAATTCGTGGCCCATAATATTTATTCGTTTACGATGCACCCTTTACGAAATTTGTGGCTCATTTTTATGGATTTTTCATTGCCCGAAATTTATACGAATTTTGTGGTGGTGTACTTCATGAATTTTATGGTATTGTTTACTAATATTCATGGTACTACTAATGAATTTTTATGGTGTTGCTGACGAATTTTTTTGGCATTCGATTCCGAGATTTTTATGGTGATTTATGAATTTTTGGCTTACGAAATTTTGTTGTGATCCAATATACAAAACTAATCCCGTACACCAATTTTTAGGGGGGGTTTTTCCTGCTTGTACTGTATACATCAATGGTGGTTATCGGAGTATCAGTGAGAAGTTTCAGAGGCTATCCATAGCCCTGAATCTCAAACGTTCACTACGGGGCTTAACCAAGGCCTCCCTCATGAGAAGAACCATGAGATGACAACTGAGCTGTAGTCCATTGGCATTTTTTAGGGGTGTTTACTTAGGCTAGTGATTTTGTCACACCCTTTTTTGTTATTGCCACACCCCTGTAAGTATATTTTTTGGTGTAAAAATACACTTACAGGGTGTGACAATAACAAAAAAAGGTGTGGCAATATCATTTCCCTTTAGTTAACTCCTGTTTTACTAAAGCTGGCAATGCCGGTTATGGAAACAATTTAAAACATCGGAAATTTCCATAAATATCTCAAGACTTTTTGTTTGTAGTGGCCATTATTGTATTGCATATATTCGACAAGAAGAGGATAATGATTGCGTAGGCATAAATTCCGGTTACGAAAACTTGTGGCTCTAAAAAAAACTTGTGGCCATAAATTCCGGTTATGGAAACAAATTATATTACTTCATTCGGAAATGTCTATAAATATCTTAAAGACTTTTTTATTTGTAGTGGCCATTATTGCATATTGTAGTGCTATAGGTACACCAAGCTCCGTACAGCAGTCGCGTACAGATCCATTTCCGTCTCGGATTCTATAGAGATGATTGAAGTCGCTCATTTTGTTCAAAATAAATTGTTTAGCGTCCATGTAAAAGATCATCTCAATCCGATATCGGTAAATACGTTTATGAATCATCCAACTTTGCTTCAGAAAATTCAGGCCAAATTCTGAAGCAAAGTCGTATGATTCGTAAACACCCTTACCGATATCGGATTGAGATGATTTTTTAGATGAACTTTAACCAAAATACTTTAAACAAAATAAGCGGCTCTGATCATCTTTGTGAAACCCAAGACAAGCTCGAAATAGGTCTGTGCGCGACTGCTGTACAAGATTTGTTGTACCCCTAGCATTTCTATATTGCATATGGTGCACCTGACAAGAAATGGACAAAATGATTAATAAGTTCGTGGCTATAAAAACTTTTGGCCCCACAAGAAATTAAGCCAGATGTATGTCACTTAAAAAACTTGGGTATTGGTAAGTGGAATCAAACTAAAAGTATCATCTAAGGAATCAAATTTTTGCCACATACCCCTCTCTGGTTAGCAATTGCAGAGGTGATAAATGAAATTACTCTCTTACCTTTTTATGTTAAGAAAAGACAAATGATCTTGGCCCGCATCCGTGAAGGAGCTAGATCTAGGTCTCAAGCCCGTTAGTCCGATCATGATAACCCTACCTGTCTAGGTTATCCTAGTTGGATTGCGGGTTGGCTCCACATTGGGAGTTTGGTTAAGTGTGAGTGTGTGTGTTTAAAAAGGTCATCGTACCCCTCCCTAGTTAACAATTGCTTAGTAGAGTTGATAAATGAAATTACTCTTTTATCCTTTCGTGTTTAAAAAAATAAGGATCCAAATTTTTGCAATAAAAAAGGGACAAAGAAGTAATTCAACTTTCTAACTCGCTGTTAAAAAAAACAAGCATTAATTCAACTTTATAACTTTGATGGACAGGAGTTAGGTTTTAGGAAAAATACCTCAATTTTAATTTGGCTACTGATTTTGCCACTCCCTTTTTTTTTAACGTCACTCCCCTATAAGTGTATTTTTAGTGCAAAAATACTATGGGTGATCATGGTTCGGTTTTATAGTAAACCAAGAACCAAACTAATACTTACAGATTATGAATTTAGAGAACCAAATCAACCCATAAAAGACATAGAACCAAACCAATCCAAACCATTAAAGTACGGTTTGGTTTTGGTTTTAAACCACGGTTTGTTTTGAATTAAGCTATCATTTTATTTATATATATATATATATAAATTAAAAGAAAACTTATATTAAAATCAATTTCATTCAAATTATTAAAACACACTAACATCAATCAACTAATTAAGAGTAGAATACCACAATCGCCTCTAGTCTTGGTAGTGAATGAAGTATAGGAATAGAATTTAGAAATTGGGCAGTGTAAGTTGACTGATTTAGTGATCCCATGTATTTTTTATGTATGATAAATTAATAATCATAAGAAATTAGGAATGATTTGTAATATATAGAAGTTTAATCTAAATTATTTTGGCAGAGAAGAAAAACTAAATATCGCGGTGAATTTAATAGGATCAATAAATTGGAGAATTAGTTGACTAAAACTCTCATATTTATTTGGTAAAATAAATCATAAAACGCGGTTTTCTAATTTTTTTTAAACCATGACCAAACCATACTACTAAAAACCCGAACCAAACCTTTCGGTTTGGACTGGATTCGCGATTTGACGGATTTTTTGCTCACCCCTAAAAAATACACTTGCAGGAAAGTGGCGTTAAAAAAAAAAAAAGTGACAAAATTATTTCCCATTTAGGAGTAATTTTCACTTTAAGACTAAAAAGTCAGGACTCTGAGCGTGGGGTCACCGTCTTTACCTATATATACAGACACACTTGGGTTTGTTATGGATAGGAATTAGAAACTTGGTCGGTCCAGCACTTGAAATTAAGTACTACTATGAGTTATGAACCTCACATTTCAGAATTAGAAAGCAGTTCATCATCACCTTCATCCACACTCGAGTTCACTCAACCAGACCCAAACCCTAACCCTAACCCTAACCCAGAACCATTCACTACCCGGCCCGGAACACCGGACCCGGGACCCAAGAAGGCCAAGAGGATCAACCGAGAGAGCAGCAAGCACCCGGTCTACCGCGGGATCCGAATGCGAACTTCGGGCAAGTGGGTATCCGAAATCCGCGAGCCGGGGAAGAAATCCCGCATCTGGCTCGGCACTTTTCCGTCGGCGAGGATGGCGGCCTACGCGCACGACGCGGCTGCCATGAGCCTCAAGGGAAACGGCACCGTCCTCAACTTCCCCGAACTGGCCGGGATGCTGCCCCGGCCAGCTTCGCTCTCGGCCCGAGACGTGCAGGCCGCGGCGGCGAAAGCGGCTGCGATGAGCAACTTAGACTTGCCGTCATCACGGACGAAGAAGCTGACGAAGCAGCCTTTGTCGGCATCACGGACGAAGAAGCTGACGAAGCAGCCTTCGTCGGCGGCGGCGGAATTGTTGTCGTTGGTTGGGGGGAAGGAGATGTCGAGTTCTGATGAGCTGTGTGAGATCGTTGAGTTGCCGAGTTTGGTGACGAGTTACTCAGCCGAGTTGAACAGGGAGGTTGTGTACCTGGACTTGGTGGATGGGTGGGTGTATCCTCCGCCGCCGTGGATGGACGGTGGCGATGATGACTGTGAGATAGCGGTGGCAGATATGGTAATCCAAAGTAGTTTTGAGTCTGTGTTGTGGACATATGATCAGTACTAAAATTAGTGGATTATTATGTTACATAATCTCTTTTTGTTTTAATCTTTGTATCCCCAGCCTCTCCAGTCTAATATAATTGGACTAGACGAGAAAATCCATGTATAGACCGTCGATTGATGCAATGAATGGTTAATATTTGTTCAAAAACTTTCCGATTGAGGTGATGAATGGTTAAGATTTGTGAATTTCTTATGTCTCTTTTGTGAATTTTTTTGAATAAAATTGAAAAATCTACATTTTTTATTGATTTTTGTTTTTATTAAAAAATATTAGGTTTTCGACAATAATTTTTTATTTTTTTGATTCCTGACATAGAGTCGAACTAATAATCCACAAAAATTTAACACGAAACTAACAAATGCAAAAAAAAAAAAAATGAATAAAAAAAAAAGCCAATTAACTTTATTTAGCCAAAAGAGCCCTAAGAAATTCACAAAACTTACTTCTTGCGATTTGGTTAGGGATTTTGGTTTTGAACTTCTCTCTCTATGTACGGTCTCCAATAACCGAGTTTACGAGGGGAAGGAACCTGAACCAGAACTGGGAGGGAAGCTATCCCAGCTCTTTCAGTCCAGGTGCAGTAGTTGACGAAGGAAGAAGCCAGAAAGAATAATTTTCTTTTTTCTATTATTACTCTCAATTTTCTCTCCACTCCTTACCCAAATCCTAAAACGAACAAGCTTCAAGAATCGGAACAACCTAATTAAAGCCATATCTCTCTATGGAGTATTTTACTCGCTCGGCAAAGCAACCAGTCCGAAGAAAGCACGAGTTGTGTGTTTTACTTTCGTCCTTTACTCGCTTGGAGTATATTATACGTAACTGATACGTCAGTTGCTTATTCGTAAAGGAATTGAGACGCTGTCGATGGAACCTTCCCCGAGAAAAATTATTCTCGGAGCCAATTATGGTGGATCAGATCCTCCATCGCTGTCAACGATGGAGGTTAATTGGAAGATGGAGGCGGCTGAGGGTTTCGGTGATGCGGGTTCGCGAGCTTGAGGGGATGCCCGACGTTAGGAGAGATCGAGAAAGAGAAGATAGGATAGGAGAGAGAGAGAGAGGAGATGATATTCATATTTTCGTGTTATAGATAGGATGCTGATTTTGTCACTCCTTTATTTGTTAACGTCACTCCCCTGCAAGTGTATTTTTGGTGCAAAAATACACTTGCAGGGGAGTGGCGTTAACAAAAAAAAAAAGAGTGACAAAATCATTTCTCTATAGATATTAGGCGAAATATTATTTACTGTACACCGTCTTTACATATTTTTGGGCCTTATTTTACGAAATTTGTGGCTTATGGTTTTTTGTGGTTTGTTTTATTTACTTGTTTACGGTGCACCCTTTACGAAATTTGTGGCTCATTTTATGGATTTTTCATCGCCCGAAATATGAATTTTGTGGTGGTGTACTTTATGAAATCTATGGTATTATTTACTAATATTTATGCTACTGTTAATGAATTTTGTGCAAAAAAAAAGATAATAGAAGGTCAAAAAGGCAGCTCAAAGTTATGAATTTTTAGGGTGTTACTTACGAATTTTTTTTGGTGTTCGATTCCTAGATTTTTATGGTGATTTATGAAATTTTTGGCTTATGAAATATTTTTGTTGTCCAATATACAAAAGTATTTTTAGGGGTGTTTTTTTCAGTACTGTATACATCAGGGCGGGTTACTGGGTGTCAGTAGGTTAGTTTATAGGAAATTTTTGGACTATTCATAACTCTGAATTCCAAATGCCCACGACGGGACGCCCTGACCTTCGAGAGTCGGCCCTGACTTTTCTGGGGCTTAAAGCGAAAATTAAAAATAGAACCTTTTTTGTTGGACTATAATCATAACCTTCCGCAACACTTGTTTTAGGTCAGGCCCGACTCTGTGGCCTCCCTCAGAGGAAAGACCACGAGATGCAAACTTAACTATAGCCTATTGGGAATTTTTTGGGGTGTTTACTTAACTACTGTTTTAATGCGCTGGCAATATATGCCCGGTTATGGAAACAATTTTATCCTTGGAGATGTCCATAAATATCTCAAGACTTTTTGGCTGTAGTGGCCACCTGGCCATTATTAATTGCATATGGCGCAGTCGACAAGAAGTAGAATAAGATATTGGGGCCCTAAGATATTCCGGGTATGGAAACTTGTGGCTCTAAAATCTTGTGGCCTCACAAGCCGGATCTGAGATATGTCTCCTGTTTTTAATACGAGAGTGATTTTGTCGCTTCCCAAATCGTTAACGATATTTCCTATAAGAGTATCAATATCAATATGGGTTGATTTTGTCACTCTCTAAATTGTTACTAACTTTTAAAGAGTCGCGAAATCAATATGAGTTGATTTTGGCACTCTTTGAAAACCCGTGAAGAGTGGAATTAACAATTTGCAAAGTGACAAAATCACTGCCCTTTAACAAGCTGACAGCTCCGGTTTTGGAAACAATTCATAGTACTTGGTAATGTCCAAAAATATCGCAAGACTTTTTCCTATTTGTAGTGGCCATTATTGCATTTGGTGCACTTGACAAGAAGTGGACAGCGATTGGGGCATAGACTTTTGCGTGCCAGAGATATATATTAAGTTCGTGGCTCTAAAAACTTTTGGCCCCACAAGAGATTAAGCCAGATGTCATATGTGGAATGGGAGGAGTTGTAGTGCACCCGCCGCACTACACTGTATAGTGCAGCCGATTCGATCGATCGTCCATCTCGGTGCGAACGGCTTGGATTTAATCCGAGCTCCTACAAATCCTAACCGTCTATTGTTCGGATGGAAATTTGAACCGTTCATTGCCGAGATGGACGGCCAGATTGACCGCACTATACGTGTAGTGCGGAGGGACACTACAGCACCCCGGGTACATAATATGTGACTCTAAAAACTTGGGAAACTGTAGAGGCGTTTCCAAGTAATGAATAAGTTTTGAAAATGAATTTGTTGCAATTAGGTGTTTTCGGTATTGAATAAGTTGTTGAGAAATGTCAAATTATTTTTGATAGTGAATAAGTTGTACAGTAGATAAGTTTGTAAGTAAAGTTACGGTAGCAAAAAAAATTTTGTTGACAAGTTGTCAGTTACCGAAAACAACTTGGTAAAATGTTAGAATTTGATAACTTTTGTAAATGATATGGTAAAAACGCCTACCAAAAACATGGCATAAAAATATCATCTAGGGAATCAAATTTTTGCAATGAAAAAGGGACAGAGAAGTAATTCAACTTTATAACTCACTGTTAAAAAAAAGCATTAATTTAGCTTTATAACTTTGATGGTAATCGCAGTTAAAATACAAACCATTTATCGATTCAGTATCCACCATCTGTTGAATTATTGTTTTTATTTATAAAATTGACGTATCCAATCATGCAATTTTCTTAAAAGATACTCTCTCAATACACTCCTCTCAACCAACTGGACTTCGGATACTGGATAGCACCGTTCTGTGCACCTCTGAGCCGTTGGATCGTGTATCCAACGGTTTGGAGTTGCGTAGCACGGTGCTGCGCACACCACTGCACAATATTGTCCCCCATTCGCAAACAGTTATGGGTGGGTTTGGATTAAAAACTTGAGTGATTTATTTTTTTGTCCTTATTCAAAAAAAATTTGTATTTGTTTGTTTTGCGTCAAACTTTTGTGAGTTATTGATTCGTCTCAACGAGAGGAATCGAAAAAGTAAAAAATTTGATCAAAACTCATAATTTTTTGAATAAAGATACTCCCTCCGTCCCTTTTTAAATGTCCTGCTTCGTAACTCCAACTTACTAAAAAGACATCATCATTATACCTTTCACATCAACTTTTTCCTCCACTTTCCCTACTTACCCATCATCATTACACTTTTACTCACTAACTTTTCAAAATGGAATCTACTTTTAGGGACAAAATAGACAATTCACCAACTTTTACCCACTAACTTTACAAAATGGACACTTATTAAGGGACAGCCCAAAATGAAATACTGGACTGTAATAAAGGGACGGAGGGAGTAAAAATAAGTCAATAAGACAACTTTTTTTTACTTGTCTTTGTCTTTTTAAAAAAAATTATGAGTTTCGATCAAATTTTTTTACTTTTTCGATTCCTCTCACTAAGGCGAATCAATATATCAAAAAAGTTTAATGCAAAACTAACGAATTTTGAAATAAAGACAAAAAAAAAGTTACTGTTCCACTTTTTAATCCAAATCACCCCTATGGGTGGTTTGGATTAAGAAATTAAGTGATTTATTTATTTTTATCATTATTCAAATATTTTTTAAGGGTGGTTTACTTAACTCCTGTCTCAGACCCCGTTTCGCTTTATTTTTAACCTTCCTTTTTAAAAAGAAGGTAATTTCGAACTCACATATTATGAAAATGAAAAATAATTTTTCAATTTTTTTTGCATTGTTTAAAAGTTCTCAATGAAATCTATCAAACAAGATCCATATTGATAGAAAAATTATTTACGTAAACACATAATTTCAAAGTTTGAAATTACATTTCTTTTCCTAAAGTTTTTTTGTTACTATTCATCTGGCACCTCAATAAGCTCGCCGGTTATGGAAATAATTTAACATTGGAAAATGTCCATAAATATCTCAACACTTTTTGTTTGTAGTGGCGAATGGCGATTATTGTATTGCATATACTCAGACTAGAAGTGGATGATGATTGCGTCGGCAGAGAATAAGATATTCCGGTTATGGAAACTTGTGGCTCTAAAAACTTGTGGCCAGATGTGAGATATTTTTCCTGCTTTTAATATTAGAGTGACTCATGAGCAAGATATTTTAGATTTGGTTTTTTGGAAACAGTTCAATGGCGATAGTGGCAGCGTCTGCAGTGGCTTCACCTTTCAGTCCGCGGCGGGAACGAGCTCAAGTTGGTGCGGTGGGTCCATTCAGGAGAGTCTGCTCTATGTTCATACCTGGTCGCTCCACACTTGGCCACTCTAACCCCCTTCACAAGTGTGATTGACGGGTCCGACTTCTGCGTCTTGGCTCCAGACAACTTTTTTTTGTTTCTTGTATTTTGTTTTTCTGTATTTTCGGACCGGTGAAATTCCGATCCTTTGTATTTTCCTTCTATATATAAAGATATTCCGGTTATGAAAATTTGTGGCCTCACAAGCCAGATATGAGATATTTCTCCTGTTTTTAATATTAGAGTGACTCATGAGCAAGATATTTTAGATTTAGTTTTTTGGAATCAGTTCAATGGCGATAGTGGCAGTCTCTGCAGCGGCTTCAGCTTTCAGTCCGCGGCGGGAACGAGCTCAAGTTGGTGCGCCGGATCCATTCAGGAGAGTCTGCTCTATGTTCATACCTGGTCACTTCACACTTAGCCTTCCTTACCGTTCTCCATAATTTGTAGACGCCTTAACCGATACCGCATTGAGCTTATTTTTTGAAGGAGCCGTAAACAAATTATTTTAAACAAAATTAACGATTTCGATTATTTTTTTGATACTCAAAACGGGATCAAAAAGGAGTTTGTACATACTGATACAGATATAATATCTGTACCAGTAGCACCTCTGATCTTTTAATATGCTGACAAATCCGGTTGTGGAAACAATTTATGTTTCCATAAAAATATCTTACGACTTTTTTAATTATTTGTAGTGGCCATTATTGCATATGGTGCACCTGTCAAGAAGTGGACAATGATGGATGGGTCATAGACTTTTGCGTGGAAGAGACTATAATCGAGGGTAGAACAACTTTTGGCCCCACAAGAAATTAAAGCCAGTTAAATTTTTTTTGTCTGACAGATATTTATAATGGCTGATAATGCCACGGCAATTTCTCTTAATGCCACGACCAGTTAGACGATGGGACAATTTTGCCCTCAACTCCTCTCTCTCTCTCTCACTCTCACTCTCACTCTCTCACTTTGGCTTTTGCTTTTGCTTTTGCTTTTCTTCGTGTCTATTGACCCACTGCTCTTTTTAGTACTTTACTATGCTTCAATTGCTCCTCTCATTTTCAGGCCTCTCTAAAATGGGACTGGTGGCCGGAGGTGGACAACGAGAGATGACCGATTTAAGATTTCGAATTGGATTATGCTACCAAGTACTGGTTCCAAACCCGCCTGTGCGAGCACGAAGCCGCTGATCTTGGAATCGATCGAGAACCACCCTTTACCCTTCTTCGGCTAATAAACTTCACCTAAAGAATCTGCGAAATTAGACAGTGTCAAGGGATGTAAAGGAGGAAAATGGATGGAAAAAAAAGGGTTGTGATTTCATTTCTTCCTCTCCTTAATTTTCCTCCTTTTCCGATTGATTCAGTGGAAGGTTTTCTGTTTTCTTTTTCAAACAAGAAAATGAATTATTCCGTTTATTGTCTATTCTTTGTGTGAATGGACAGGGGTTAGGTGAGAATTGAGATGGGTTATCCATATAGATTGGTCACAGTGGATGGATGGTTACAAATTGGATTGGATGGGTGTTTTGTATGTCTTGGCAGGTTTCAATTTTCAAGTGAGAAGGAGAGAAGACAAGGAGTAGAAGAATGAAAAGAAAGGCAAACTGGGTAAATTTTTTGTGGGAGAGAGAGAGAGAGAAGCACATGGAGACTTTGCTTTGACCGGGAAGAAGGGTATAATAGTGACTGCCAATAATATGTCGTGGCATTAGCACATGGAGGCCCAGAGGTTATTCATAATCCTGGCCCCCAAATTCCGCCTCTTGTGGAACTCGAACGGAGGTCTCCACGCAAGGGAAAGTGAGATACCAACTACACTAGCACTAGCAGTGGTTTCTCCGTGACTCTACAAACTTGGGAAACTAAAAATATCATCTAACCATGTTTTCGGTAACAAAAAGCGAAAAAAATGTAGGCATTTTTATCATATATATCATTCACAAAAGTTTTTGGCATTTTACCAAGTTGTTTCCGGTAATTAACTTGTCATTGCTTAGCAAAAAAAAAAAAATTAACTTGTCAACAGAATTTTTTTTTTGCTACAATAATTCTACTCACAAACCCATCTACAACTTAGGGGGTGTTTCCACTAACAAAATTCACAAAAAATTTAACGCATTTTACCATCTCGTTTTCACTAACAAAAAAGTTTCAGCATTTTACCATTTTGTTTCCACTAACAAAAAAATTGTCAAGAAATTTTTTTTTTTGCTACAGTAACTCTACTCATAAACCCATCAACTTATTCACTACCGGAAATAACTTGATATTTCTCAACAACTTATTCACTACCGGAAATACCTAATAACTTTTCAACCACAAATAAAAATATACAAATTTTTCACTACCGGAAACACCCCCTTATTTATTACCAGAAAAAACTTTTTTTTTTATCGAAACTCATAATTTTTTAAATAAAGACAAAAATATATATATTTACTTATTTTTGTCTGTTTAAAAAAAATTACTGTATAAGTTTCGATCATAATTTACACAAATGTGTGGTCACCGTCTTTACCTATATATATAGAGGTGTCAAACGGGTCAGGTCGGCACGGGCACGGCACGTTTGAAGGCGGCACGGCACTCCACAGACACGGTTTAATCCTGGCACGGCACGGGCACAGAATTGGGCGGGAACGACACGGGCACGGTACAGAAGTTGGCCTGACACGACACGGCACGACACGGTCTTAGATGGGCACGGCACGGGCACGACACGGAAGTGGGATGGGGCACGAGTCACGACACAGCACGACAAGGTTCTAGCCAGGCACGGCACGGGAACGGGCACGAGCACAGAAGTACGACGGGCATGGCACGACACAACACGGTTCTAGTCGGGCACGGCACAAACACGACACAACACGGTTCTCGTCGGGCACGGCAAGGCACGGCACGGCAAGTTTCCGTTAACTTGGAGGGGGTGTTCTTCTAAATAATCCATTTGGCTTTCCCGCCAATTTTTTTTTGTATTTTGTGGCTTATTGTCAATTTTTTGGGGATTATTGCTTCCTTATGACGAGATGAATTTAAAAAGTAAAAAATTTCGATCGAAATCCAATTTTTTTTGAATTTCGACGAAAATTGGCGGGAAAGCCACTTATTTCGTCTTTATTCAAAAAAAAATTGATTTCGACCAAAATTTTTTACTTTTTAGATTCCTCTCGTCATAAGGAAGCAATAATCCCCAAAAAATTGACAATAAGCCACAAAATGCGAAAAAAAATTGAATAAGGACAAAAAAATTGGCGGGAAAGCCAATTGGATTATTTAGAAGAACACCCCCGGAGTCTTGGATAGAAAAATGAGTAACACTCATTGGATATGAAGCTGGGAAAATGCACTTGGAAAATAGAACCTGTTGCCTCCCCTACACTCGTAAATTAAGCTTGTTCCTTGTTATGTAAATTGCTAATCGAGCACAACATTCTATTTGTTACTCTTTAAGCCAAAAACCAAATCTTCAATTTAGTGCCCTTGAATAGTTAGTGACTCCAAGTCTCAAACAACTTTTAAATTGAAATTTACGAGTCTCAAAGAACATTAGAGCATCTCCAAGAATTAAATAAGAATTAAAATAGGATTGAATACTACAAACTTAAGAACATTAGAGGCACGGGAATGTGAGTTTTTTGGGAAGATATTTTTTAGACGAAAATCGGTTGGTGATATGTATACAAAAATCGATGGCACGACACAATTTAAAAAGGCACGGCACGGCACGACACACGATTAAGTAAACGGGCCGGCACGACACGATTCAAAAAAGCACGGCACGATATGACACGATAAAAAAGGCGCGGCATGGCACGACACGACAAAAAAAGGCACGACACAACACGATTAGGTCAACGGGTTGGCACAACACGACACGATTAATTAATCGCGCACGACACGACATGATACGATTTAAAAAAGGCACGGCTCGACATGGTTCGATAAAGTAAAATGGCCCAGCACAGAACGCTTAAAGCACGGAGCGCCATGGCACGACACGGTACGAAGCACGGTTGACACGAAAGTTGAATGGCACGGCACGGCATGAAACGCACGTTTGACACCTCTCTATATATATTATATACACACACATGGGTTTTGTTAGGGAAAGAAATTAAGGCACTAATAATAAGTATGAGTTATGAACCTCACATTTCAGAATTGGAAAGCAGTTCAGCATCACCTGCACCCACACTCGAGTTCACTCAACCAGATCCGAACCCAGAACCGTTCACTACCCAACCCGAAACGCCGGACCCGGGACCCAGGAAGGCCAAGAGGATCCCCCGAGACAGCAGCAAGCACCCGGTCTACCACGGGATCCGGATGCGAACTTCGGGCAAATGGGTGTCCGAAATCCGCGAGCCGGGGAAGAAATCCCGCATTTGGCTCGGCACCTTTCCCTCGGCGAAGATGGCGGCCTGCGCGCACGACGCGGCCGCCATGAGCCTCAAGGGAGACGGCACGGTCCTCAACTTCCCCGAACTGGCCGGGACCCTGCCTCGGTCAGCCTCGCTCTCGCCAAGCGACGTGCAGGCCGCGGCGGCAAAAGCGGCCGTGATGAGCAGCTTCGACTCGCCGCCATCATCGCGGACAAAGCAGCCATTGTCGGCGGCGGCGAAACTGTTGTCGTTGGGTAGGGGGATGGAGATGTCGAGTTCTGATGAGCTGTGTGAGATCGTTGAGTTGCCGAGTTTGGTGACGAGTTACTCAGCCGATTTGAACAGGGAGGTTGTGTACGTGGACTTGGTGGATGGGTGGGTGTATCCTCCGCCGCCGCGGATGGACGGTAGCGATCACGACTGTGAGATAGCGGTGGCGGATAAGGTAATACAAAGTAGTTTCGAGTCTGTGTTGTGGACTTATGAAAAGTACTAAAATTACTGGATTAATTATTATGTTAATAAGGGGGTGTGAATAAGTTGTTGATTATTATTATTTTTTGATCCGCAATAAATATTTGATTATGAGTTGTAAGTTATTCACACTAATTAATAAATTGTTGATTAGTGTGAACAATATGTAATTTTGATTGTTGATTATGAGTCGAATAGTGTGAATAAGTTGTTGATTAGTAGTGTGAACAAGATACTAAAATACCAAAACTTGTTGATTAGTATGAACATGCAATTTTGACACAAATTAAAGAGGCATAATCTCTCTTGTTTTAATCTTTGGATCCCGGCCTTTCCAGTCCAATATAATATGACTAGATGAGACCGTCCATGTATGAACAGTCGATTGATGCAATGAATGGTTAAGATTTATTTAAAAAAAAATTCGGGATAGAGTTAACTCTCATTCTTTCTCAGATTTTTTTGAACAAATCCGAATTATTGAATATATCAATAGACGGTCGCAATATGCACTGGTTTGCTCAAGCCAATTAAACCTTTGGTCCGAGGAGGATCCAAATCTAATTTTTTTTCTCTTTTTTTTTTTTTTCCTTCTTTAGGATTTGTTTGGATATTATGGAAGGGAAATGAAAAGAAGGGAAACCTAAAATATTTCATTTTCCTTTTCCTCACTTTTTTTTGTTTGATAGAAGAAAATAAGAATAAAATTAATTTCCTCGCACTTTCTCTAAGCGATTTTCTCTACTTTTCTTTTATGCTCACCATACTCCAAACAGTCCGTTAAATTAATTTTCGCTCTTTTGGTTTTTGTTTGAAGGGCTAAACTCTCCCTTTGATTTCGTACTAGCGTTTATGCCCGTTCCATGCACGTTCCATGCACGGGACCACCGTTACGTGTTACCCTAAATTTATTTTCCACCATACATGTCTTTCGGTACATAAAGTGAGACTAATGCTAGTTTGCATCGAACATAGGACCGGAAAAATATTAAACTATATTTTTTGTCATCTAGCGTTGTGTCTGTTCGATGAACGAGACAAAAAAATAATTTGTGCGGGCTCGATACCTTGTAATGAGAACCATACAAACGTGTGGTGGAGAGATCAGTTGGGCCACCACATAAAAATGTCACTGATTATTTTTCTTCAATTCTCCTAAAATCTCTCTCTCTCTCTCCCTCTCTCTCAATTTATACAAATTAAAAAAAAATCAAAACTCTCGAAAATTAGGAATGAAAGTTTGGAAGATTGGCAGGCCTAAACACATTCCTATAGGATATTGATAGATAGATAGATGTGGTTTCAGTTGTGTAACCTCTTCAATAAAACCCTCACTCTCTCTTCGTCAATTTGATCTCCTCTCGGTCGTTTGGCATTTTAATTAAGCCAGAAAGCTTTTTTGTCCTTATTCAAAAAAAAATTGCATTTGTTAGTTTTTGTCAATTTTTTAGGATTATTGCCTCTTCATGACGAGAGAAATCTAAAAAGTAAAAAATTACGATCAAAATCTATTTTTTTTAATAAAGACGAAAAAATTGGCTTATTAGCTTACTTTTGTCTTTATTCAAACAAAATTAGGTTTTAATCGTTTTTTATTTTTTAAATTCGTCTCGTCATGAATAAACAATAATTCTCAAAAAATCGACAAAAACTAACTAATACAAATTTGTTTTGAATAAGGACAAAAAAAACTTTCAGACTTAATTAAAATATAAAACCATCATCAGAGTACAAATTGTTTCCCACACTTTTCATTCCAACTGTACCCGTAGAAATCTGTATTTTTATTATTTTAGTATAATAGGTAATTAATTATTTGAGAGTGAAGTATATATATAGTTATGTATAGAATTGTATAAAACAATGATACGGAGTATTTTTTTTTAATCCTAAAGTAACTACGTACCCACCTTATATCCCTCTCCCCCTTGTCTCTCCACCTTCCTTCAAACTCTCTTTGTAACTCCCTCTCTCTCTCTCTCCAATTTATTATCTCTCTAATTAATTCACTCTCGTTAATTATATATCTCTTCCACCATTGGTAAGCTTCTCTCTCCCTCAGGGTATACTTTTCTTTTATTCCCGGTGAGAGACTCTTTCCCTCGGTGAAGTGATTGTTCAACATTACTGCTCTCGTTTTTGCCCTTGAATCGTTGGAGGGAATTAGTTAAGACTCTTGGAACTTAACTTTTATTATTAGGATTTTACTGCTTACGTGTTTATTTGTGTATCCATAACTGTGGTAAGAACATGTAAAAGATGCAAAAATAGTAGAGATGGTAGAGAGTCGAACCGGTAAGGTAACGAATTCGTAAAAACAAGATTGAATAGCGAAAAACATATGTTACTGCATTGTATTCTTTTCGGAAGTTTAGTCCCTCTTTCGTCCCCGTAAGATATTGTGGTTTTTGGATTTAAATTTCTATTTTTTGAAAATTGGAAGTCGTTGGATCATTCTTATGCCATGTAAATTTAGTACTTGTGTTTCAATATTTGTTGAATTTAAATTTATGTGATTATTGGACCCACGTTGCTGCATGAATCCTATACTTTTATCGGTTAATTGTTTAAGGTAATGCATAAAAATTGTGACAATGTAGGTTGTGACGTTTCTATCCGACAAGGATCGCAAGCCAGTCGCAATAGCACCAGAGGTCATGAGCTGTGCCAGGGTTCTAGAGGGTTAGGCCTGGTGTATGGGAGCCTAAGGTAATGAGTCGTGCCAGTGGTCTGGAAGGTTAGGCCTGGTTTATGGGAGCCTAAAGTCATAAGCCGTGCTAGTGGTGGATGAGAGCTGATGTCGGATAGCAAGTTGGTTGACTGAGAAATTGAAAAACGGATAGTGCGGTGGCTTAAATTGCAATATTGAATCATAAGTTAATATTATTAACTGGTATTCTGTGGCCGGGTTGTGAATGAAGGATAAAAATGTGAATATACAGGAGTAGTGTTGAATTGTTAAAGTTATTCTGCATTTCTGAGATTTTGTAATATATGTGATGCACGACTAATTCTTAGTAAAGGGGTAGCTTCGAGTGCCCTACTGAGTGATTTTCAGTCACAGTGCTCCTTGTGATCCTGACATTTTACGCAAGACATTTTATCACGTGACATATATGATCTCAAAAGTAGAGCTCAATGAAGGAGGAGAGGGATCGACACTCTCATTTGATAACATCATAAAATTCGATATTTCCCTCAAAGAAACGAGCATTTAATTCTAGCAGGAGTCCATTGATTTAGTAGAAAATCCATGACAAAACAATAAACAATATTAAGCCCAACATCCAAAATTTTAATTCTTCTAACATCTTTTGAGTAGGCAAAAACAAAAGATGCGGGTGATAAAAATCAAGGGGGCACGTGACCCCCTGGTCCTTCGTTCCCTCAGCCCCCGAGCCCAAAGTCGCGGTGCCGCTGAACGGACTTAACCACCGTCAGGATGAGAAAAAGGGGCTTTGGATTCAAAACGGCATTTGACCATCCAAACAGCTGTGACCCCGTCCTGACAAAAATAACCAAAATTGAGGTGAAACTCACATAAACGCGCACTTAGAAGAAAGAAGAGAATGACGAGAGAAAGAAGGAAAGTTCTGGTGCAACGTCGTGATGAGAATGACGAGAGAAGTTGGGGAAAAGTTTGAATTCGTGTTTGAAAATTTTCCTTCTCTTTCTCTTTAAGAAACAACTGAGTGATGGGAATTTCCTGAACTTTGGGTAAATTTTATAAATGCTAAGTCTAGTTTCAACTGAGTCCAAGTTTCGTCCCCATAGTACCAATTGCAACGCTTCTAACCCGAAAGTTTGATTAACATACCTATTATGTTCAATAGATGACGTTTTGCTTCCCAAATTGATGGAAAATTGACAATTTGTTGAGTTGAATTGAGAGACATGAGAAAAGGCCCTGAAATGAGAAACTGCAATTCATTCGAAACTTTTTCATAAGTTTGGAAGCAAATGTTATCTATTGGACCTAATAGGTACTTTAATCGAACTTCGGGGTTAAATGCGTTGCGATTGTTACTAAAGGGTGAAACAGAGACTCAACTGAAACTGAAAGGACCATTTCTAACATTTATCCCTAAACTTTTTCTTCCTTTTTACATCTTTTGCCAAGTTCCAAACGGAGTTTTTAGAGTTAATTGTTCTCACAGTGAATTCTGTAGTATAAAATTGTCAAATGAACGATGTTATACATTTACTGGGGCTAGAAGTAATATTTTAGGATTCAAATAGAATTAGTCTAGTATAAAGAGGTGTGATTGTGACAAAATTTCCTTAAAAAAGGGGACACCAAAACGTCATCTCTAGACAGTTGGCAATGACCAACTCCTCGAATAGGAAATGAGGGTGGACTTTTATGTTTTTTAAAACCAATATAAGGTTGGACTTGATATCCCAAAATTATCTTCTCCTCCAATATTTGTTTTGTTTTTTTTTGTTTTTTATATATATCTGAGAGTATTCGAGTCACATTATGCGCACGTTAACAAATTTTTTGAACAACCAATCCGATCGTCAGGACAAAGTCTTGTATGAACTGACTCAGAAAATTCATTGACAACTCTTAGGAGGTTTCATGCCTAAATCTTAATTGGAGACAAAGTTTTAAGTTTAAATTGAAGTGAACCCCCCTTAGGTCTTTGAAATTGAACGGCCTTTCCTACCATACAAATTATTTTGCGATTTTCACCTCTTGTTATTTCAACACACAAAATCTCACCAAGCCCAAAGAACAAGTTCCTCTCTCTCTGAAACCCTAGTTGACTGTTGAGACAAATATTTTCTCTCACCAATACAAAATAATGATCCCAAATATATAGAAATTTTCTGCCTAACAAAAATCTACCAAATTGGGCTATTAATGCTTACAAATCTCTAAAAAAAATGCAAAACCCGAGTCATAGCACATCTAGAGGAACTTAACCCGCACGTAAAAAATACAATCTTCATATTCAATACCACATTCGAACTTTAGATGGCCAACCCCATCAGGATGGCAATCACCAAAATTGAGTCAAAACTCACCCAGGCATGCACTTAGAAGAAATGAGAGAAGTGGGCAAGAGAAAGATGGGAAGTTCTTGTGCTACGTGGTGGTGAAGAGAGTCGGGTGTGCTAAAGTTTGCGATGTGACGTTGGTCAGTGCGAGAGCAGAGATTAGGCTTTTCTTCTGTGTTTAGAACTTGGAGAAACAAAAGGAAAAGAGGGAAAGTTAAAGAGAAGTTAGGAAATCGTTTAATTTGTGTTGGAAAATTTACTTTCTCTCTCCTTAATAACCAACAAAGGGAAGGGAATTTGTTAAACTTTCTCGGGAAAAATTCAAAAAAACCCCTGAACTTTGAACTCAATGTCAAATAGGCACCTGAACTTAAATAAACTTCAATTGAACACCTGAACTTTCACTCCGTTATTCAATTTACCCCCTGCCGTCTCAATCCGTGACTTGCCGTTAACGGCAAAGGCACAGTAGCCCTACCACACACCAAAACGGCAACGTTTTGGTTAAATAAAAAATACTTACCACCAGTTTGCAATCCTATGAAGCAGAAACGTGATTATGAGAGCCTTAGAGACAAATTTTGATTATGTCTCTTTAGAATAATATGATCAGAATAATAAAATCTTCACACCCGTTTAAACGGATTAAAAATTGGAGCACTTAATTTTTTAACCATATTTTTTAATATATAAACGGTCTCAAAAAATTAAGTGCTCAAATTTTCACTCCGTTCGAATCGGTGCAAAGATCTTTTTATTCTTATCATATTATTCTAAAGGGTCGTAATTCATTTTTATCTCTAAGGCTCTCATATTAAGTATGTGTTCTTTATTTAGGACCCTATGGAGCAGAAATGTGATTATGAGCACTTAATTTTTTATGAGCACTTAAATATCTTTGTACTGATTCAAAACGGAGTGAAAATTTGAGCACTTAATTTTTTATGACCGTTTATATATTAAAAAATATGATTAAAAAATTAAGTGCTTCAATTTTTAATCCGTTTGAACGGGTGTGAAGATCTTATTATTCTGATCATATTATCTAAAGAGACATAATCAAATTTTGTCTCTAAGGCTCTCATAATCACGTTTCTGCTCCATAAGATTGCAAACTGGTGGTATGAATTTTTTATTTAACCAAAACGTTGCCATTTTGGTGTGTGGGTAGGGGCTGATGTGCCTTTGGGGCAGCAGAGCCCCCGGGTCCGGGTAATAAGTGGAGAGAGATAGAGAGAGAAATGTTGGAAGTAGGGGGGATTTTTTTTAAAATTCTTTTTGAAAATTTGAGCACTTAATTTTTTTTGAGACCGTTTATATATTAAAAAATATGGTTAAAAAATTAAGTGCTCCAATTTTTAATCCGTTTGAACGGGTGTGAAGATCTTATTATTCTGATCATATTATTCTAAAAAGACATAATCAAATTTTGTCTTTAAGGCTCTCATAATCACGTTTCTGCTTCATAGGATTGCAAACGGGTGGTAAGTATTTTTTATTTAACGAAAACGTTGTCGTTTTGGTGTGTGGTAGGGCTACTGTGCCTTTGCCGTTAACGGCAAGTCACGGATTGAGACGGCAGGGGTAAATTGAATAAAGGAATGAAAGTTCAGGTGTTCAATTGAAGTTTATTTAAGTTCAGGTGCCTATTTGACATTGAGTTCAAAGTTCAGGGATTTTTTTGAATTTTTCCCAACTTTCTCTTCCTTTCTTCATTTCTCCCCAAGTTCCAAACGGAGCTTAGGGTTAATTGTCCTTGATTGTTAGTTTATTCAAGGATAAAATAACCGGGTAAACAACGTAATATTTAATGGGGCTAGGAAAAAGATTTAAGGCTTCAAATAGAATCACTCTTATGAAGAGGTGTGAGTGACAACATCTCTAATTATTAATATAGAAATGGTTGGGCAGTTGGCAATGATCAATTCTTCGAATAGGACATGAGGGTGGACTTTTGTTTTTTCATATCAAGTATAAAGCTGGCCTTGGTATTCCGAAATACTAGTATATGTTGTTAATTATATTTCAGAATAGTCGAGACAGATTATGCCCATGTCGACAAAGACCGATTCCTCTATTAGCACAAAGTCTTGTATGAATTGAATTCAAAAAAATCAATAACATCTAGGAGGTTTCAAACGTAAAATATAACTGGAGACAAATTTTTAAGTTTAAATTGCACTGAACTCCCCTAAGATTTCGGAAATCAACGGCCTTTCCTACTTTACAAATTAGAGTGTGATGTCTACCATTTTTTGTCAAATCAACACAAGACGGTGTTACTTTTGGTGAGAAAAACTCTAAAATGCCCTTTGGCGTGGATAAGAAGAACAGTTTTTTAGCAAGTTCATTTTATGCATCTATTTTTGTTAATTTCTCTCTGTAGAGCATATTTTTGTAAAAAATCCCATAACCCAAATTCCTAATTGTTCAACTATTAAAGCAGGACTACGTGAGACAAATTTTCAAAACTAAAAAACAGGGGTTACATTCTAGGGCCAATTAAAAAATAGCAAAAATTGCAAGTAGCCTTTACAACCGTAGAGATCCCACACTCTTTAAAATCTGTTGGCTTAGCAGTTTGTGTGCAAAAAACGAACGGAGGTATGGAAAGGGCGGTCAAAGGAAGTTTCTAAAATTATTAGAAACCTTAGGGCAGATTTTCCGAAGCCCCAAAGGAAGATTTTGAAATTATTCGAAACCTTACGGGAGGCCAGTGTATTTAACTCAACCTTCTGATTTCAAACGTCGACCAGCCTAGTTTTGTAGTACAAATAGCAGTTATCTGTTCAATGGTAATCACAACTCCCCTGTCTTGTATTCTCCAAAGCCTTTTTGTTATCCAAATAGCATTTCCTTTGTTCTAAAAGAGAATATGGCTGAGTCTGCCCTCATCGCCTCTGCTGAGGCAATCCTGAAGGGCTTGATAACCCCTGTAAACCAGCAGATCAGCCTAGCATGGGGTTTCGAGAAAAACCTTGTAAAGCTCCGCGACAGGTTTACTATGATCCAAGCTCTGTTATGTGAAGCTGAGAAAGGGAGACCAACATCAAAACCCTTGAAAGTGTGGCTAAAGCGTCTCGATGGTGTAACCAGCAACGCCGAGAACCTGCTGGACAAGTTGAAGTACGAAGACATTCGAAGGAAGGTTGAGGTACAAAACCGATTGGAAAACATGGTACGCGACTTCTTCTCCCTCAAAAATCAAGTCGCATTTCGTTTCCTGATGGCTAATAAGGTCAATGATATCAACTTGTTATTAGATGACATTTGCAAAGACATTGGCTTTACTACGGCAAATAACCTCGTAGGTACTAGTGGCGTTGAACCTAGGGAATTCAGGTTGACTGTACCCTATATAGATGAGACAGTAGTTGTGGGGAGGGAGGATGATGTCTCTGAAGTACTTCAGATGTTGCGTAGCTCTGACGTGGAAGACGTCATTGCCATTGTAGGAATGGCCGGGCTGGGGAAAACTACCCTTGCTAAGCTAGTTTACAAAGATGTGGAGGTTGTGAGCAATTTTGATGGTGGGAGAATGTGGATTTGTGTGTCAGATAATTTCAAAGTTGAAAGGCTGTTGAACGAGATGGTTGAATCTCTTACTATAACAAAATCTGACTTACAAAATGTTGAAGCAATAGTGCAAAAGCTTGGAGAAAAATTAAATGGCAAAAAGTATTTGCTTGTGTTAGATGATGTTTGGAATAGAAGTGAAAGCGAATGGCAACGCATGAGAGATTCTTTGCTAGGAATCGGTGGCTCCAAGGGAAGCAAAATTATAGTCACAACTCGCCATACGGATGTGGTATCAACCATGCAGAAGATATCTCCTTGTCTCACTCATCATTTGCTCGGACTATCGCCTGAGGCTAGTTTGACCATGTTTAAGAAAAAAGTATTTGCAAATGGAGGACCAATAGAAACTCAATCTTTGTTGAGGATTGGTGAAAGAATGGTAGAGAAGTGTAAGGGTGTGCCCTTAGCAATAAATGCATTAGGAGGCGTATTGGGTACTAGGAAGTATGAAAGTGATTGGCTTAACGTTGAGAAGAGTGGAACGTGGATTTCCCTCGGAGATAGCAACGACATCCTACCAGTATTAAGGCTTAGTTTCGATGACTTACCATCACCTTCTTTAAAGCATTGTTTTGCTTATTGTTCTGTTTTTCCAAAGGACAAAATCATAATAAAGAGTGAGTTGATTCAGCTGTGGATGGCTCTAGGTTATCTTCAGCCTCCTTTAGGAACAAATCGGGAAGCGGAAGATGTAGGTGATGAATATTTTAACGTCTTGGTGCACAGGTCATTGTTCCAAGAAGTTGAATTGGATGAGTATGATAATATTACATGTTGCAAGATGCATGATCTTGTGCATGATCTTGCTCTGACTGTCTCAGAGGGTAATTGTTTGACTTTGGAGGCTAGTGAGGCGAAGGACTATCCTGACGTTAAACATTTGTGGCTGTCTCTTGAAGAAGAAACAAGGTTACAAATTTCTAAAGAAAATGTTGGAAAACTAAGGACGCTGTTTTCAATCGGGTATCTCCCCATAAACACAGAAGATGTCAAATGTATACGGGTCTTGAGTATAGTAAAATCTGGTGTGGAAGAATTTCCGATTTCGATAGCAAAGTTCATACATTTAAAATATCTTGACCTCTCCAAGTCTTCTTTTGAAAAAGTGCCAGATTTTATTACTAAGCTCTATAATTTGGAAACACTCAGATTGCCAAAAGTCACAGAATTTCCGAAAGAATTCCACAAGCTGGTTAGCATGCGACATCTTTGTATGGATGATAGCAAATCTAGTAAAGGGATTCCAGCATTGATTGGGAATTTGACTTCTTTGCAGACATTAACTTTCTTTGTTGTGGGTGATGATAAGGGCCATAAAATTGAGGAGTTGGGACGTTTGAGCAAGCTAAGAGGCAAGTTAAGGATTTACAATCTCCAAGAAGTTAGAGAGAGAGAAGAAGCAGAAAAAGCAAATATGCTAGGAAAATCAAACATCCAAGAGTTGGTGTACCATTGGGCCCATGGGGACATTACGGAATCATGCGTTGAGCATGAAGAAGGGTTGGAAGGACTTCAACCCCATAGGAACCTTGGGGGATTAATTCTTAGGGGTTTTGGAGGACTAAGGTTTGCGTCATGGATGCGAACAAGAGATGCTCAGTCACTTCAGAATTTGGTGAGAATCGAGTTGGAGGACTGCAGACTTTGTGAGCAAATCCCAACGCTCGGACACCTTCCACTTCTTGAAGTTGTTGAAATGAATGGCTTGCATAATCTGAATTGTATTGGTAGTGAATTCTATGGATTGGATGTTGGCATTAGTAGTAATGGTAGCAGTAGTAGGGCAACAAGAGCAGGAGCAGTTTTTCCAGCGTTGAGAAAACTCACTCTTAAAAATATTCCGAAACTAGAAAAATGGTTAGACGTATCATTATTGCCCGCTGCAACCACGAACACGAACATGGAGTTTTTCCCTCGCCTAGAGGAGTTATCAATTTCAGAGTGCCCTCGGTTGATAACCATTCCGGGTAATTTGTTATCCATCCAGAGGATAAATATTTCATCCGACTCTTATGACTTCAATGATATTAATATACGGTTATACGACCCCTTCCTGTCTAATTTGTTCAATCTCTCCTTGGATACGGCCCAGACTCCCAAGGGGGGCAGCAGTAGACAATGGGCGAAAGACCGGTCCATGTATAGCCCCTCCTTGAACTTACTTTTTGATGAGGATTCGGAGAATATTGTCATTTTGGTTGAAGATTTGCTAGAAAAAAGCATTAAATCCCTAAGATGTCTGCGAATCTTCGGAGTAGATAAACTGCGTTATTTTCCAACCCAGCTACTAAACCTAACGTTTCTGGAGGAGTTAGAGATAGCACAGTGTTCGGGCCTAGAGTCTTTTTTACAAGACACGGAAGCAGCAGTATTCAACCGGTTAAAGTCTCTTAAAGAGCTTCGCATTTCTTATTGCTGGGAGTTGAGATGTTTGCCAAGGGGGTTGCTACAACCAACCCTTGAAACATTAGAGCTGTATCATTGTTCTACTTTAAGAATGACACACCCAGATGAATTGCGCAGCCTCAAATCCCTTCAGAATCTGAATATCCAATTCTGTCGAGGATTGGAAAGTTGTTGGCAGGAGGGGCTGTTCTGCCATGGAAGCCTACGATATTTGGCGATAGGTGGATTCTTTCCAGAGCATGAACATTTCCCCTGGCCCTCCACAAGTGCTGTTGCCTCCACAAGTGCTGATGCAGCAAACGTAGAGTTTGTTGAGCAGTTTCCCTTCATCTCCCTGGAGGGTCTATATTTATCTGGTTTTGGATTCAAGAGTCTGCCTGATCAACTTCAGCACCTCACTGCCTTGAAAACGTTGAAAATTAAGGAATTCGAGGATTTGGAAGCTCTTCCGGAGTGGTTGGGTAACCTTTCATCTCTTCAATCGTTGAGCCTTGGGAATTGCCCTAAACTGATGAGTCTGCCCTCACTGGAAGCAATTCAACGCCTCACCAATTTACAAACATTAGATGTGGTTAGATGTCCCCTTTTAAAGAATCAATGCGAAAGTGGCGAAGACAGGCACAAGATTGCTCATATTCCATATAAGAGGTACATTCCTTATCGAATTCCCTAATTTCTTGGTCTCTTCAGTTCGCCTCTCTTCTCACTAACCGATTCCATTGCTCTCTCTCTCTCTCTCTCCCATACCAAGATTTGCCGTATTGCTTTGTTTCTCTATTTGTGTCTATCACGACTAATTATTCCGTAGTCCGAGAGTACCGCCACGTGCTAATCCAGACCACTTTACAACTACTTCATTTTGCATTTATTTATTTTGGCTTACAGTTTTTTGTAAGGCACCGGTGAACCCTCTGCGATTACATTTCATGAAGATAAAGCATGACTAGTCCCTTTTCAATCATGTAATTTCTCAATCTCTATTTTCTTTTTTTCCAATTTACATTTTTTCGGACTATCATCTCTGCCCAACGTTAATATTTGGTTCTATTTTATAGGTTCTGATATTACACATCAAGACATTTGGCTGTGGTGATGTCTGCCTCAGGTAACAATGAATGAAAGAGGTTTTCAGATAGTAAATCTGGTGTAATTTCAATGATTAGAACAACAAAACAGTTGTGCTTTTTATTTATTTTTTTTCCAAATCAATTTTTAATTTTTTTTTTCCAGATTCTTTGAGGCGTTGTGCACTTTGCAAAATCAGAGGAACTCATGGCAAGAAAAATTCTAAGAGGTCTTATTGTTTTACAGTTTTGTCAACACTTCTCTACATAGATCCGAACTATGAACTCTGCTTTTGGATGTTTTTCTTTACCTATAACTTGTTTCCTTTAAAATTGTTTGAGAACCTTCGCTTATTGGTTTCCTGCAAATTGCCCAGAGTTTAGAATAATAAGGCTGGGATGTGAACGGTTGCCGATTGCATCAAACTTTTTAAAGGACGCTCAAAGTGAAGCTATTGCTTATGGACATCAATGCCTAATCTCCGTTTGTGACACAAGCAAATAATCCAAAGTAGCTGAGTTGCTAACACTATCTATAAGTGTATATGAGTAAGTCAAGAGCTTTCTGTTCAATGAACCAGTCAATAATGTCTGAAGTAGCATTCTTCTTTTATCACTTGGTTCATTCTTGGCAAATTGGTAGCACTTGACAGATCAAAAGTCGGATTCTCTGCAATGAAATTAGGATCTCATTACGATGATCGATTCCTCTCTCTCATTCTATCCCAGATCCATCAGTTTTACAGCCTTTTTTTATCAAAGAAAATTTATAACATAGTGTCAAGCAGAAAGGAAAACAAGTTGTTGTGGTACTTAGTCATGAATTTTGTGGGCTAGGCAAAAGAAGCTATTCCTATCATGCATCATAGGAGGCCATTTAAAAGATAGTAGCGAAAACGTATATTCGTCTTTATTTGCTTGAACTTTCAAAAAGTTTGCTTCATTTGTCAAAATCATAAAGGCGCATTAGCGCTCTAACATAATGTGCTCATCTTCAAGACACATATGTTGGTGCTGTGTAGTTAGCATGGGAATTACCGTGCTCACTGCCAATCCGTAAGGCCAATTTTTGTAATCTTGAAATCTACTTTTGTGGTTTATCCTTTAAATTCTCGAGCCTCCATTACTATCAGAGTGATTCTGACGTTCGAGCATTTAGCTTGTTGGAGGCAAGAGCTTACATAATTGCTCACTCGCAAATTCAAAAGAAGACAAGCATAGGAGAAGAGTTAGAATATTCAGATTAACGTGCAATACATACTGATGTACGACAGATATTCTGATCTTGCTGCTAGTATAAGCATTCACATGTACGAGGGATATATCAATGCATTACTAATTTGGGTGCTGCAAAAGGCCACTGGTAGTGTTAGGGATATATCAATGCATTTCTTGGTCTCTTCTATTGGCTTCTCTTCTAACTAACTAACTAGCTAACTAACTCTAACTCTCTCTCTCTCTCTCTCTCTCTCTCTCTCTCTCTCTCTCTCATACCCAGATTTGCCATATTGCTCTTGTTTCTCTATTCGTGTCTATCACTGTGTGCAAGTATTCCGTGGAAGATGTCATCTAACCTAGTGTATTTTGCAATTATTTATTGGGCTTACAGATTGCAAGACTGAAAACAGCCATGCGCTGAAGTGAACGGTGAACTCTCTGTGATTATATTCCGATGAAGATAAAGCACGATTAATCGCTTTTCAGTCATGTAATTTCTCACTCTGCTTTTTTCTTCAGTTTGCATTTTCTCCGAATATCATCTCTGCTCAACGTTAATAATTTTGTTCTATTTTATAGGTTCTGACATTACACATCAAGACATTTTGATGTGGTGATGTCTGCGTCTGGTAACAATGAATGAAGAGTGATCGTGGCAGCATTTGAAATAACTCTGTAGAACAAAGAGGTTTTGGGATAGTAAATCTGGTGTAATTTCAAAGAGTAGAACAACACGACAGTCATGCTTTTTTCTTCCAAATCAATTTCTTTGAGGCACTGTGCACTTTGCAAAATCAGAGGAAGTCCTGGCAAGAAAAATTCTCAGAGGTCTTATTGTTTTATAGTTTTGTCAGCACTTCTCTACACAGGTCCAGACGATCAACTCTGCTTTTTGGATGTTTTTTTTCTTTACCTATTAATTGTTTCCTTTAAAATTGTTTAAGAACCTTTGCTTGTTGGTTTCTTGCAAATTGCCCAGAGTTAAAGACTAATAAGGCTGGGATGTGGGCGGTTGCCGATTGCAATCAAACTTTTTAAAGGCCGCTCAAAGTGAAGCTATTGCTTAAGGACATCAATACCTAATCTCCGTTAGAGACACAAGCGAATAATCCAAAGTAGCTGAGTCGCTATCACTATCTTTAAGTGTATATGAGTAAGTCAATAATTTTCTGTTCGATGAAGTAGTCAATAATGTCTGAAGTAGCATTCTTCTTTTATCACTTGGTTCATTCTTGGCAAATTGGTAAGCACTTAGACAGATCAAAAGTCGGATTCTCTGCAATCAAATTAGGATCTCATTACGGTGATCGATTCCTCTCTCCCACTCTTTCTCAGATCCATCAGTTTTGCAGCCATTTAGCGCTCTAACATAACATGCTCATATTCAAGACACAAAGGTTGGTGCTTTGTTGTTAGTGTGGGAATTATTGTGCTCTCTGCCAATCCAAAAGGCTAATTTTTTGTAATCATGAAATCTACTTCTGTGGTTTTCCTTTTTAATTCTCGAGCCTCCATTACTATCAGAGTGATTCTGGTATTCAAGCATTTAGCTTGTTGGAGGCAATAACTTACATAATTCCTCACTCACAAATTCAAAAGAAGACAAGCATAGGAGAAGAGTTACAATATTCTAATTAGAGATTGTCTTGTTTCCAGCTGTGCTGTAAATAGGTTGTTTACAGCACCAATCAATCACAGCCTTCCAAAGGAGTTCTGGACGGTCCGGATTTTAATAAAACTTTTCCGGACCATCCAGAACACTTTTGGATGGTCACGATTGAGTGCACAGCCGGAAACAAGTTTTTCTCTTCCAATTAACGTGCACTACACACTGATGTACTACAGATATTCTGATCTTGCTGCTAGTATAGGTATTCACATGTACCAGGGATCGTAAGCTGCCATGCATTACTGTTTCGGGTGCCTCAAAACACCACTGGTACTGTTAGGAATGATTCTGATTTGGCGTTTATTGTTATTTTTGGGTTGATAACTTGGTATTGGTTCTCTCTCTCTCTCTCTCTCTCTCTGTGTTCGCGTGCGTGCATGTGTGTGTGGTGAGAGAGAGCTCAGAGAGGCAAAAAAAGCTCACCAGTCGAAGTCCTTTTACCTGTTTCGACATATTGTCTTCTAAGCTAGAGTTTTGGGCTTAATACTCTCTGCTAAGTAGTTTCTGGCCTTGTGACTTTATAACTGTTACGGGTTAATCTTGTTTATCTCTGGACATAGTTAATTACTACTCGATATCATTGAACATATATGGAGCAAGCTGACTCGGCAATGTCGTATTTTTTTGCGTAGGTCCAGCAATAAGTATCCTCAATTCTCTATTCTAGCATGGGTTTCTGCTCAGTTTCACTAACCTCATAGAAGCTCATCCCAAGTGGGGAATCCATGGACACCATGCCGACTACTTCTTAATCTTCGAATTCAGATGAAAAGGTATGAATAAATTGTTTTCGGCATCCTTGAATTGTTCCTCTTTTGTTTACATAATTTCTGATAGAGTTCTTGTTCCTTGCTCTAACCTAGGATTCATTGCCATGTTACCACCGTCTATGGTTGGTGACGATGGAAAGTATCATAGATGCAATTTTCATGGAAATGAACTGGAATCAGCAAACAAAATCTCTTTTGTTGTGCTTTGATGGAAACTTCAAAATACTGGTCAACCTGCTTCAAATGCTGGGGAACAGAACTGGACTTCTCCAATATCTCAAAGGGGGGATCTCTTCGAATAGGGGAAAGACTCTATCCCTTTTGTTGTTTCATGGTCTTTACGAATTCTTACTAATAGCCCATTTTGCAAGAGGAAAATCCAGCCTGGAATGAAATCAATGAACTCATGAAAATCGGACTTTCTTTACTGGGTTGAAGATGAAGTTAGGTCTCTTTGACATACTCTGTCCAAGTCATTACATTTGCAAAGTGCTCTGGAATGTTATGGTGCCATATTACTTGGTTGTTTTCTTAGGCTTCTTGTTGATGCTGTAGCTCTTAGGAAGAAAATATTACTCTTTTTCGTCTACTGGCTTGCTTGTTGCTGTAGCTGTGCATTTGTCATTTAGTTTTTGCCTTTGATAAGCTACTCAGATGTACCTCTTCAGCAATTATGCTTTTCTCCTATCCCTTTTCATTTGTATGTGTCTACTTATTTGAGTTAAAAAGTATTTCTTTCTTGATTAAAAAGTGTTCTTTTCTTTCTGATGAAATTTGTGTTCTTTTTTTGGTTGGAATTCGCAGATGCATATATATGCACTACAGAAACATAGAAAACAAACCTTAAGCACTTGCGCTCTTGGTATTTTACAAAACAACCCTAATTGAATAGACTAGAGACCCAATTTACCAAAATTGCACCTACAAGGCATTCAGATGCCTTCTCTTCTTTAAGATCTTGAATCATCGCTAAAGAATCGTTAGTACCTTAATCTAGGGGAATCGCCAAGTACTTCTTTTTCCCTCTCTTTTTCCCACTTGATAGATGTGAATCGCTAGAGCTGAGCTTCTCTTTATCAAAGCATATCCATCTTGTCATGCCCGCGTCCGTCTTCCGAGACTGGGGAGGCCATGCACCATCCATTTTTGCCTAGACCATTTGCAAAGCGTGCTTGGGATGCACAATATAGGAACAAGGACCATTAGCTCACACCTTTTCTTTTTTTGCTCATGCCTACACGGCGGAAAGAGTTGGAAAAAACAGCATGCTAACTGCTAAGATCCAATTTGAAATCCAAATTCAGATATGACCCCCCAAAACTTGCAGCAAATGCTCACACAAAAAACATAGAGGTTCGAATTCGCAAAAAAATCTCCTCCCGAAAACGACACCTTTGACGAACAGGATCCACAACCACCCTTGTATGGCTCAATGCGGACTTGATTGGAACAATTCCATGAATTCTCAAATTTCAATTCTATACTACCTCTTTTAAATGTACGAAGGTGTTTCCTACTCTTTCTTTTCCACAAATACCCCTTGCACTTGCAAGTAATTCCAGCCCCACCCCACAATTCTTCCCAACTGTTACAATGCTGAGCTCTAACGATTTAAAACGATTTAACCAGCCAAAACCACAGACGCCTCACCTCGCCTTTGCAAATAACCTCTGCCCCACCCCACACCTCTTTCCAACCGTTACAATGCAAAATTCCAACGCTTTTGCCACACAAAAACTACAACAACATATCGGATTCAACTCAAGTGCATCCCAACAAAAGTCCAATACAGGTAAGTCATGCATTCAACTTTCTCGCTGCTTTCCTCCCTACTTCACTTATGCCGACAACTCTTTAGACCATAAATTTGCCCACATACTGTTTGGCAAAATGTACCTTTGAGTTATTTGCAAACACTTTCCCCTCTCCCTCTTCCAACGACACCATCCACCAATATCCACAACTCTGTAGACCATAACTCCGCACACCAACTGGCTTTGAACTCTTTCAGTTAACAGATGGTTTTGTGAGGGCCAATTCAAACTGTCGAACGTGACAGAAGCAATTTAACAATAACAGTCAAAGTTGGGATACTATAATAAAACCGAGGTGAAATGATACACCAAGATTTTACTTGAAACATCTCAATTAGAAAGGAAAAAGAAAAAACCATTCCCGCAAAGCCCAACCTCATTCCGCCTGTAAAAAAATACATGGAAGACAAAAGCATTGTTACCCACACAACAAATTATGGGGACATAAATTACAATTGGTAGACGTAGATATTTTCTTCAATGTGATTGTCATTGACATCTTATACGAAATGAAACTAAGACAATGAAATTAAGACAATGATCCATGTACTTAAGACACTGTCCATTGAATTGCTATCATAGTCGGTGAATATATGTCAAAAACTTCAAACTCAGAAGTCAGAAAATTAAGTCAATGATACCCAAAAAAAGTTCATTTTGAACTTCTACCTTTCCACAAACCATCGGGAAAACATTACCAACTATGAGTTTACACTACCCGTCCACTTCAAGCGTTTATGGTGAACTACCTCTCTATTCCCTTTCCCTATAAATACGTACTTGATAGATGCTGACATGGCGTTTGATCTTTTCCCATTTTTGTTTTCCAAAAATGAAGGAAATGGACGAGACACAAGGTTTGGATTGCCTTGGCGAAGATGAAATCAGCCGGCGCCGCATTCGTCAAAGGAAGAGATATGCTAGGTTTACACCTACACAAAAAGCAAAAAAAATCCGGAAGACAATGCAAAATAGGAAAGCTCGACCAAAGGGTTTACAACTCCCCATCGGCTGACCAGGTGGCTGCAATATGGATAGAAGGAAATAATGCAAATGTCTCTCATGAACGTGACATTATAGTGCACTCAAACTCTGGACATAAACATAGAGTGCAACACTATTATGGTTGCTATGATCAGTTGCAATACCCTTAATTATTGCCTAGAGGTGAGGTTGGATGGCATCAAAATACTTAGAAGAATTCAAGATCGCACTAGCAATCGTGCATCAGATACGCAAAATGATCCGTCTTTTAAAAGTTTCAAATCAGCTGAAGATATTTTCAGACGAGAACAAGACAGTACCTAACTTTTCCACTTTCTTACAATTTGAAATTGCATAAAAGTCAGTTGCATACTTACCGATTACATTTGTGCTTTAAATTTGAAAAAACATGTACGAGGAGGCATGTTCACCTTTGGGAAATGCAGCTTATTTGGTATTACACATTTTGTGTAGGTGTTGATGGTTCAGATACAAAGAAGGTATCATGTCGGGAATACTACTGCTATAAGTTGCAAATTAGAGATGACGATCCCTTCTATTCTACTTCTATCTGGTCGACTCTTGCAGCAATATGTTGTTGACATGTATATAAAATTGGAAAATACAAGTTTGGACTATTTCCGGCAAAGACAGTCAGATATAAGGGCTGAACTATACCAAGGGATTGTTGATAGTGTATTAGCTGGAGAGAGCAGGGGAAGCATGGTGGGGAAAAGAGTTGTATTGCCCGGATCCTTTGTTGGTGGCCCGAGAGATATGTGTCGCAGGTATCTTGATGCAATCGCATTAGTCCAGCGCTTTGGGAAGCCAGACCTTTTTATCACAATGACCTGTAACCCTGATTGGAAGGAGATCAAAGACTTCTTAAAACAAGGCCAACTTGCACAAGATCGGCCAGATTTAACCGCAAGAGTTTTTCGAGCAAAGTTGCAAGACCTAAAAGATCAGCTTTTTAAAAAGTGCATTTTTGGAAAGGTGGCTGCACACGTTCATGTCATTGAATTCCAAAAAAGAGGTTTGCCTCATGCTCATATACTAATCATTTTGAAGTTAGATTGCAAGATTACCAACTCGGACAAATTTGATCAATTTGTATGTGCAGAAATTCCCAATCCACACCAGTTTCCTGATTTGTATGAGAAGGTTGCCAAACATATGATGCATGGGCCTTGTGGAGTATTGAATAAAAAAAAACCCTGCATGCGTGGTGGAAAGTGCAAAAACCGTTACCCCCGGTCTTTTGCAGAGGAGACGGTGCAAGGAGAGGATTCTTATCCAATTTATAGGAGAAGGAAAGATTCCTTTACCGTTAATAAGCGTGGCACTATAATGGATAATAGGTGGGTCGTACCTTATAATCCATATCTTTTGAGTAGATATAATTGCCACCTTAATGTTGAGATATGTTAGGGTGTGAAAGCAGTTAAATACCTTTACAAGTACATATACAAGGGCCATGACAAAATTGTAGTGGACATAAACCATAACGAGGGGGATGTTATAATTGATGAAATTAAGCAATTCCAAGATGCTCGGTGGGTGTCAGCACAAGAAGCCATGTGGAGAATATTCGAATTTGACTTGTATGACATGTATCCTGCGGTTATAAATCTGCCTCTACATTTGCCAAATAAGCAAACAGTTCCATACGGGGGAAATCAAGATTTGGAGAATATCCTAAACTCTGATACAGCTTCCAGAACAATGCTTACAGAATTCTTCAAATTTTGTTTGCATGATAAAGAGAAAACACCATACCTTTATAGAGAATTTCCTGAGCGGTTTGTGTGGAATAGGAAAGGCAGGTATTGGAGCGAAAGGAAAACGCGGGCAGTTATTGGTCATATTAACAGTGCTAATCCGGTTGAAGGTGAGAGATATTACTTGAGGGTATTGCTTAACCATGTTAAAGGCCTACATCTTATGTTGATCTGTTAACTGTTAATGGTGTCAAATGTTCATCATTAAAAGAAGCTGCTGAGAAGAGAGGATTGCTGCAAACAGATAATTGGCTCTCAGAATGTTTAGCTGATGCTGCCTCTTTCTAAATGCCACAAGCTTTGCGTCATCTTTTCGCAGTTATTTTAGTATACTGTGACCCGAGTGATGTAAGAAAGCTATGGCAAGACTATTATGAACCTATGTCAGAAGATTTCTTACAGCTTGAAGGCGTCAATGAGGAATTGCGTTTGTTGAAGACATTAAAAAGTATCGACATGTTCTTGGAAAGTATTGGCAAGAGTATAAAGGATTATGATCTACCAGCTATTAGATCACAGATAGTTGAAATTGGGATTGTTGAAAAAAGGGAAGTACTTGATGAAATGGCTGTCAAAAACCCTCCTGAAGATTGTATGGCACCTGCAAATTTGAATCCGGAACAGAAGTATGCCTATAACATCATCCTTGACCATGTGAATAACAACAGGAATATTGGTAGTTTTTTCATTGATGGCCCTGGTGGAAGTGGGAAGACGTACTTGTATCGTGCTTTACTGGCTACAATCAGATCGAAAGGGATGATTGCTCTTGCTACTGCAACGTCAGGTGTAGCTGCTTCAATCTTGCGTGGTGGACGTACAGCTCATTCAAGATTTAAAATACCAATTGAAGGAAATGATTCTAGCGTATGCAATATACCGAAGCAAAGCGGCACTGCTGAGTTGATACGTAGGGCAAAGTTAATAATATGGGATGAGGCACCTATGGCCAAGCGATGGGCTATTGAAGCATTAGATAGAAGCTTGAAAGATATTATGAGTAATAATTCTTTGTTTGGAGGCAAAGTTATTGTATTCAGAGGAGACTTCCGCCAAGTTCTCCCTGTAGTACCACGAGGTACAAGAGCTGAAACAGTGCAGTAAAGTTTAGCAAAGTCATATCTTTGGACCGAAATGCAGAAGGTGATATTGAAAAGAAATATGAGAGCTCAATCTAACTCAGCTTTCAGTGATTTTCTTCTTCGCATAGGAAATGGGGTTGAACCAACCGTGTAGGAAAACATGATAGAAATGCCAGAGGAAATGATAGTGAGATATGAGGGTCGTAGCTATGAAAGTTGCTTGATTAATGCCGTTTTCCCATCTCTTAAGGAAAATGCTAATTCAGCAGAATACATAACTCAGCGTGCTATTCTTGCTACAAGAAATGAATCCTTTGACATGCTTAATGAGAAGCTGATAGCAACCTTCCTGGTGAAGATTGGAAATATGTTAGCTATGATGAGGCAATTGATGATACTCACTGTTATTATCCAGAGGAGTTCCTTAATACGTTAACCCCAAATGGCCTACCTCTACACGAGTTGGTACTTAAAGTTAATAGCCCAATTATGTTATTGAGAAATCTCAACCCAAGTGTCGGGCTGTGTAACGGGACCAGAATGGTATGCAAAGGTTTTGAACGTAATGTAATTCATGCAGAGATCACTTTAGGACAACATGCTGGAAAGCAGGTTCTACTAAACAGAATTCCTCTTTTTCCAGCTGAGAATGATTTTTATCCCTTCCAGTTCAAGCGTACACAATTCCCAATTTGTTTATGCTTCGCAATGACAATTAACAAGGCTCAAGGACAAACGATACCCAATGTCGGAGTATATTTACCTCAACCAGTTTTCTCCCATGGCCAATTATACGTTGCGTTATCTCGTGGCATTTCAATGTCAACAACTAAAGTCCTCATCAACACGGAAGCAAAGCGACAGAGGAAGAAGAACTATGCCAAAAATATAGTCTACAAAGAAGTTCTGACTTCATAAGTGTAGATTTAAGATATGTCAAGCTTCATTCCTACTTCTAAAGCTGAAACTTTGTAAAAACTTACAGTTTTATTTTTATTTTAATTTTTTGGAAAAAAGAATTACTGAAATGTTTGCACATGCATAGTTTTGTCAGTTATGTAATAGTTGGCTCCATCATATTGGTGGTGTGTTTGATTCCATAAGTGTGTGTTTGCAAATCTGTATTTATGACCTGCTGAAAGTGTCTCCCAAATGTTGGTACTGATTTTCCTTTTATGAAACTGGATTTAGAATAGCTGAAGCCGGGTTATCAATTTCACAAACTAACAACTGGTGACCTAATACCTGGTTGAAGACAAGGTTCTAAACACTTATGTGTCCCCTTATCTTCAACTCCTTGATATGAGTTTGTTGGAAGTTAGTGTTATGGGATAATTCTAACTTGTAGGCCAAAGCTTGATACCTTGCTATTTCTTGGTTATTTCATTTACGCCAGTGAACATCTTGGATGACATGTTGGCCGGAGAAGGATGTACTGTGTAGGATTAGTTGGAATATAGAGAGAGTGATTACTATCCACTGCTTTAAAATGGCTTGGAGGGCTCCATTGGCTACATACCTCCAAGTTAGTTTATCCCTAGAGAAAGATTTTGGGCTGATCCACATGAATGTTGTTTTCTTATCTCTACATTGTTTCTTTGTCCATGTGCATATTGTGCATGGTATGAGCTTGCTTTCTTTTGCGTAAAGAGATAAGTTATGTGCTGCTGAAGCTGGCTAATGGGAAGTAGTAGTTTTCAGTGGTATCAGAATACGGTTTACTACATAAGTGAACTATTGTTCGTCTTTCAAAATAAACAGTTTCAAAGATTTTTTTAGACGGTATAAAATTTCTGAAATTTCTCAAATTCATGTTGGCAGAAATTTTCCTTGTTCAGTTTTATTACCAAAAAAAATGCAATCACTTTCACCACTGTTGAGGTAGAGCATTTTACAGTTTTTTAAATTGCTTCTAGACATACTGATGTTTTGATTTTAGTCTGAGACTCAGAGTTTATGTTTGACTCTCTCCTCCCTCTGTTTGCAGGAGGTATTGTCCATAACACACCAAAGGCCATCCATTCCAAGCTTTTGTGATGCAGAATGGAGAAGGCTAATGGAGCAGTGCTGGGCCCCCAATCCTGTGGCCAGGCCATCCTTCACAGAAATTGCCAGTCGCTTGCGCGTGATGTCTTCTGCTACCCAAACCAAAGGGCAGGTTCACAAGGCATCTAACTAATGGTTTGACGATAACTCACATTACTGTTTTCCCCCATTCAACCTGACCCAGTTTTTATTTCAATTGTACAATGTAAAGAATAGTGCTTAATTTAACTCCATGTTAGCAATAGGGAGGTTGGATTCCAGAGAAGTGTTCTTGTGACGTACTGGGAGGGTACCATAATTTTCCGTACGGATTTCTTTTCCTCTTGACACAACGAATTTCATGTTACAAACTTACTCTAATTTTTCATTGTTAAGTTATGGTGATTTCATTGATATATTACAGATTTTTCTACTCTTTTTTGTTCCAACGGTTCATGCAAAGTTGTCCGACTACGTAAAGCTTTCTTCATTTAGGTAGTAGTTCATATGGACATCCCTTTTGTGAAAGAAATTGGTTACCTTTCTGCGGAAATCTGCCTTCTCATCTGCAAAAGTTCGATTTGTTAGCTTTCTTCATTTAGGTAGTACTAATATGGAAGTTCATATGAACATCCCTTTTGTGAAAGAAATTGATTACCTTTCTGCAGAAATCTGCCTTCTCATCTGCAAAAGTTCGATTTGTCAGTCTCAACTCTAAGGAGGTTGTTTGACAGAAGGAGAAGTCTGTTTTGGTTGATGCTATTTGTTTTTTTGGGTACACTACGATGTTACTATGTTAGAGAGTTAGGTTACTTATATCCTCATCCTTGAAATGAATCACAAAGGGAAGGATATACTGCTTGAGCTACGCCAGTTATCCGTGTTTGTATATATATATTGATTGGATTGCTGCAGTGAAAGAGAAATAAAATTTTGTTTAAACAATCCCAATCAAAACCTAACACTTTGCTTCTTACATATATCTATGCTACTTCTTGGGGCCGGTTCTCCTCCCAAAAAAAAAAAGGACTCAAACGAATTGTTCAAACAATCCCAATCAAAACCTTTTACAGTAGAAGACCACATAATGACTATTTATACCAGAACAAATGGTTATCTACATTCATTAGAAATTGGAAAGGTAAGGAAATTCCTTGACAACTTATGGAAGACTTCTAAAAATCAGCAAGCACACATACACTTCCCATAAAGAGTCCGAGAGATTTCGTAATAGTTCCAATTCAGGAGGCGCGCATTCAAAGTGTTGCGTTAGCTTGCATTGAAAAGTAAGAAACCTCAATTCTAAGAAATCATATCTTCTACCAAAAATCCTTTTTTAGGAAAAATTATTAATCTAATGTCTAACATATTTTGTTCATGAGAATATAAAATCTGTTCTATTTCATAGAGGGCTAAAATTTTCACCTACCGTGCAACTTGATACGTACACACAATAATATTCTATAATAAACACATTCCAAACCGCCAAAAGGAATGACACATATTTTCCTAACGGTCAGAAAAGACAAGGCACATCCAGAAAACCAACACTCTTACACCAATGCAGAAAAGAACAATTACACCAATGCAGAAAAAAACTTCTCAGACTTTTGTAGACAGAGAATCAGATGAGATGCAAACTGAGGGTCACAACAAAGGTATGTTAGTGAACATTACAAAGTATTATTTTGCATGCATATGAGATCATTCAAACTGAAAATATATCTGATAGATAAAATTTGTCATTTTCTATTTTTAATGCTTCTTCTCCTTCAATAAGTGCCATAAGAAACTTTTTAACAGCGTGTTCCTATTCTTAGTCTACTCCTTATCGATTGTTTATCTGTTCTACATACGAAGGGCACAAGAATTCAAGCTGTTATCTTCAACGATGTCATTGACAAGCTTGACTATTTGTTCCTTAAAGAGAGGACATATCTTGTTTCAAATGGCCTTGTTAAACCAACAAACCACAGATTTCCAAGTATCCATAAGGAAATTGAAATGACACTATCTAGCCAGGCTTACGTAGATGATGCCAAGATTGGAATTGAGTTGGATAAAATCAAATACCACATCGTTCCTTTCATGGAAATCAAGCATCATGCGAAGAATGACAGCTATATTGGTACGCCATCTTGCACCATCTTTTTGTTGGTTTTTGATCATCTACGCCAACTTGTACTTTATACCTTTAAAAAAAAGAAGACCAAAGAACATATCACAGGCACTAATAGTTTGTTTAATGTAACTTCTCCACCAGATGTGCTTGGATTAGTTGTCAATGTTGACCCTCTATCATCTGTTACAAAATTCGGGGTGCTTGGAACATCGATGAAGAGAAATATCTCACTTATTAATTCAAGGTAGATATTTAAGACCTTGCTGATTCAGACTTAAGTAACATAACAAATTACTTAAACTGTTTATCATAAATAGGTCTGAAACTATTATCCTCACATTTTGGGGAGATTTGGCCAAGATTGAAGGAGATATTCTTGAAGATATGGCAAAAGAAAGACCAATTGTTGCCCTGTCAAAATTGAAGACATCAGCGTATGGAGGTGAATTCAAAAAATATTAGTACAAAGTATATAACTCTAAGGCCTAAAAACAAAATACCATATACGGTATATACTAACGATATTCGTCTTCGACAGGTTTATTATCCATTTCCACACTCTCAATAACTACACTTCAAGTGAACCCCAAGATACCGGAAGCTGATACAATTAGACAATGGTACGTATAAAGAGGAAAGAGGCAAATGAAAAGCATTTGCCATATCAAAAAAAACATCTAACAAGTACATGTAATTGAGCAGGTACAATGAAAACGGGACTGAAAGCAGTTCGAGTGCAATGGTTTGGGAAACAGAAAGCAAAGTGTTCGAGTAACAATTGAAGATTTAATCGAGCTGCCACTACCTGATTTTGAGGTGTAATATTAATTTGTTCCATACTATGAAGGTTAAATTATGATAATGAAAATACATGAGGCTTATTTGATTGACATGATCTACCTATTGTACATGTAGAGCCCTTTTTGCTACTTCAAAGCAACAATCATCCGTATTCATAATATTGACCAACCTTGGTATGATGCATGCAAAGTATGCAATAAGAAAATTTACAACACGGGACAGGGCATAGAATGCAGCAAATGTGCCAAGTCAAATCCAGAGCATCATCCGAGGTATGTAACAACCTACAGGACAGATTTTTGTGAATGTTATTTGCTAATAATCAGCATTCTTATAGTTACAATTGCTTTATTAAATACTAGATACTTGATGAAGTTGACTGTTGGAGATGGAGAAAGACAACTATATGTCACATTATTTGAAGCGGCTGAAAAAAAAAAAAAAAAAACCGGATGCCCAGCAACAAAATTCAAAACCGCAAAAGAAAAGGCAAGTGCAAATAAGAACAAGGTTTAACAAGAACATAAAAGCAAATTATTTTAATCGTACACATTTTATTGGTAATGCAGGAAGGCATGCGTAGCGAAATTCACGAGGCGTTACGAAATGCTTGTGGAAGATCCTACATATTTACAACTAAGCTGGACAAAATGAGCGGGATGGATCACAAATCAGGAAAAATCATAGCAGATCGAACAAGTACAAAATGACGAAGATGCAAAAGGAATAAAAAGTACGAGTGCTACACACTTGGAAAATCCAATAAGAAAGAAGAAGATCAAAGTTGAAAAGGACTAAATTGTGCTGTTTCCTCGCTCTTTACTTTTCCATATTTCAATTCAGACTATGAACTTTTGTCGTATGTTTAATTCAAATTGTGAAATGTCGAAAAGAAAAAAAAATTTAAGAAAGAAAGTGAAATGTCGGCATCTAATGTACTTGATCTTCTACATAAACATCTGAGATGTGTTGTACGCATGGCTGTTTACATGGAGGGAGCCAATCTAATGGTTTCCCCATTTGGTTTGAAGCCATCTCTCCACAGAAGGAAATTATTTTGGCCTCCAAACAAAAACTAGAGCCGGTCGATATTTAGCAATTGAAATGGTTTTGATTGCCTTTTATTGTCGACAATGAATTTGGGGGGCATAAATTCATTTTTAGAAGAGCCAAGTATAAAACTTAAATGGCTCAGAAGTTCGAAACTCAAAGCAAGTTGAACCAAGAAAATAATCGTTCGACTAGAGTTTTTTCCAATTTAGACCATGGATGGTCGAAGTAGAATGTGATCCCTTCCCTCCATTATGAATAAATATGAAATTTCGTCATCATTCATTTGCTAAGAGGGACAACATAGCCTTATATGGAAGGCTTGCAGTTTAATTTTGCTCGATAATCCATGGCCTACTATTCTCTGATCTGCAACTCAAGCCTCTCATACCGCTTAAACCCACAATTACCTCTGCTAATTCCCAAAGATTATTAAAATCAGGATTCATCCCTAGCGGCATTCCCATATATGTAATTGGAAACTCCTCTGAAAAAACAAAACCAATCAACTGTTGCATTTGTTCAAATCTCGCAATGGTTCGGCTTGGTTTCGAAAAACCACTCAGTGGCAATGTTTTGGAAGTGAAATCAGGAGGATGGAAATTATACTGGGTTAGAGTTCAAAAACAAATTGGCCCAAAAAGAATAGAACGAATCAACCCCAATTCATTTTTACTTGTTCGACCAAAAGGAATTCTCATTTCCTGAAAGCAACTACGAATACCAAATATAAACAAGTAAAAATCGGTGGGCAAATATCTGATTTGCTTACGCGCAGCGTCTTCGTCATCACTATGGAAACCATGGAACCACGATTCTCTGATTCAACGTCACTTAAAACACATTTCCATCGACAATACGAATTACACAACACCAAACAGAATTATAATATCAAGACAAGCGGGAAATACATACACAACAAATTAAAATACACAAACATTCCCTCACAAAAATGAACAGAGTTTTTGCACACACTCTACAATCTGGACACCATTACTTTCCTTTGGCAAAGGATTTCTTATTTTCACTGGCAATAATAATATCCAAAGCTTCTTTAATCAAATCCAGATTTGCTTTGTGTTTCTCACACTCAAATTGAAGAACGTCAACTAAATCCTCCAGGCGATGCATTGTAATGCGATGCTTTGACAACTTCCGGGATGATGAGCTAGCCCTTCTCGAATATAGAATGCCCACTGATATTTGTTGGAGAATGGGACCCCAACATTTTTCCTTCTCATATTGCCGCCACATATACATCGGTTATGTCCGGGGGTTGTGTGTCTTCAACCACTTCTTGTGGATCTTCATTCTCACTATCACTGTCACTTGAGATGATTACGATATCGTTGTTATCCATGATCCAATCAAAGTTAAAAGAATAGGAATTAACAAAACCAAAAAAGAGTGTCGCCCAGAACAGTTTAAAAACCTTCTTCTTTATGGAAAACCACATGTCCATGGGATACACTATCCTCCTCCTCCATAATAAGCAGCAGTTGGGGAATTGGAATCGCTAGCCAATTTTGGCTAATTTTGAACGATTTTACCCTTGAATTGCGGGGCTTGAGTATTGCAACTGCTGTCCAGAATTGTAATTTGACTCTTACCCACGTGGCGCTATCTTCGCGCTTGGCGACCAACATACAGGCGCCTCAGAGGCTGTTCCACTTTTTGTAAAAAATAACTTTTTGAAAAAGAAGGCAATTTCAAGCTTCAAAATTATGTGTTTACGCAAATAATTTTCCTACCAATATAGATCTTATTTGATAGATCTCATTGAGATCTTTTAAACGGTGTAAAAAAAATTTAAAAATTATTTATCATTTTCGTTATATTTGAGTTTGAAATTTTCTTCTTTTTGAAAAAGAAGTTTTTCAGTGTCAAGTGGGTATTGCCGACGTGGCACCCGCTCGGCGCATCTCAGCCGTCCGATTCACTTTTGGACGGTTCGGATTGAAACCCTCTCTCTCCTCTCACTCCAATATTTTCTCTCATTTTTCTCTCTCTAAATCTGAGCCGTTCAAACACGAAATGGACAGCTCGAATGCACGAGCGGGCACCACGTGGTACCCGCTCGGCACTGAAAATTTTTCCGTTATACTCATCTCCCCACCACGCAAAACAGTGAAACACACCCACGGTCTTTCACCTTCACAATGGCTCTCTCTCGCCTCCCTCTCTCTGTCCACTCACTCTCTGCCCCTCCGACCCACCACCACTACACTACACCACCGCACCGCCTCTCTTCTCCATCAGCGGCACCAACATCAGGTATCTCTCTCTCTCTCTCTCTCCGAGTGAAAGCCGGTGATCCCATCTGTTACTCTCCCTCAGATCCTCTCTCTTTTTCTCTCGACCCTAAATCGACCTCCATCCATATCTCAAAACCCTAAATCGATTTCCAGACCTCAAAACCCTAAATCAACTTCCACTGTAACTATTGATGTTCAAAACCATAGCCTATTGATGACCGAAACTCTCAATCAACCCTAAAGGCTAAAGCCCTTCGGAAACCTGTTTCAGATTTGTTTCTTTCTTCGTGTGTATAATTTGTTGATGTCAGGGGCATATGTTTGGATTTGAGCAGATAGGATGTCTTGGTGGAAGAAAGTATCATATCCATACAGTTTACGTATGCGTCTGATGTTTCTGATATGTATGTTGTTACATAGATATGTATAGTAACTTGTGGATTCTTTATAATGTAATTTGCAAATTTTTGATTTACATACGTGGATTTGAATAGATTGAGAGTCCCAGATTGAAAAAGTATGACATGCATCTGTTATACATGAGAGAGTGATAATTTGTAAGTTTGGGTGCATAACTGCATATACTTGTGTTGGAGCAGTAGGATGGCCCAAGTTTGTAACTGGGTCATCTTTTTATTTATTTTTTATTTATCAGTTATATAGTTATGTATGCGCTTATTAGAAAACTGAAATGTATGTATGTGTCTATGGGTTTTGGTTGCAGATATTTGGGTTTGAGCAGGTAGAGAGTCCCAAGTTTGAATTTGATATCATTTGGCTGAAACTGCCATCTTTCTTCACCTCATCGAGAGAAATCCAGAGACTAAGCTTCCAGAAGGACCATGAGTAAATTTTGAAATATTTTCATCTTTAGCTTCCAATCCCATAGATGCCACTGTCTTTTACTTCTGCATCAGGAAAGGTCAAAGCTTCAATTAAAGTTGCCGAAAAACATTAGAAATAGGGTAAACGTTGCACAAACTTAAATTTTATGGAACTGAACTTGCTCTTAGACATGCCATAGTCCATGAAAATCGCATATAAAGTTTCTCTCATGAGGCTTGTACGTGGTTTCTGATTTGCTGCTCGCATGTGGCTTGGCTTGGGGAAAGGGGGTATGCTTGCCGTTATTTGCCGATTGACCTGTGATTCACTTTTCTATTTATTGTCTCAATAGTGACAACAATTGGTCTCCACTCTTGGGGTACTGAATGCAGCTCAAAATGTGGATGTCCAGCCGCCTTTTTTTCTAGCATTGTTCCTAATTGATCTGCGTTAGCTTGTTAGTTTAACTCATTGGTTCTTTCAGTTGTTATTGGCTTATTTTGATTCTAGCTAGAACTTATTCCAAAATTTTTACGAGGCCAATCATCTCCTTTTTCACATCTGCAGCCTAGATTTATTGGGTGCTAATTTCTCATTGATATCTTGCAGCTGTGTCCCGTTGTACGACTTCAGCTATATATACAATTATCTCATGGCTTCTCCCAGGAGTTTAGTTGACAGGTAGATCAGTTGCTTCAGTTAATGGTTCGGCAATTTCTTATTTTGTTTTCAAACGCATTGTGCAGTAACTTGGCAATTTGGCCTATTTATGTAGCCTTCTTGTGATGCAGCTTTCGTGATAAAAAGGAAGGATGCTACAATCCTAAGATGTCACCTGTTATACCAAGAAACAAATGGTGAAAAGGATCATAGGTTATGCATATAGTCCTTGATTTAAATTCATCATCAGATTAAGTTTTTAAGATCATAAACTGAATGGAGCTCATAAATGCTCATTTCCGGACACTTGCCCGACACTCAATCCAAAATCTCCTACATTTACTCAACGTTTTGAACACGTTTGGGCACTAAATCTGATGCCTTTGAACAATCTTGGCAAAACAGACATCGGAGCAAATCTTTTGGTGTGCAGGATTTGCAACCATGTCTATTTTTATCACACTAGCATCACCTAACGTTCACCGCAAATCTTTTGGTTTGTGTGATTGGCTTCATCTGATTTCTTTTGTAATTTTGAAACTTTTCCTTCTTCCACTTCGGTGTGTTGGGTCTGAAATTTGATCAGTCTCTGAGTAGGTTTAGATGCTTAGTTCTGATTTTTATTTGGGGTTCTCATTTTCTTGGTTTGGATTGTTAGGTTTTGGATCTGGGGGAATTATATTTTTTGAGATGAGTTTCTATTTTCTAGGTTAGGTGTTGTGGTGTTCAATTAGTGGTTTCAAGTTTTCGAGTTGAGAATTACGGCAGACTCCACTAACTCATCCAGGATTCAATTTTAACTTGATTTTTGACGGTGAATTTTCTATCCACGTTTATTGTGATTGCTAGATTAATGAGCTGTGCATGTCTGATCAATGTTATTTCCTTGTAGGATGGTAATTGAGAGATAATCATTTGATTTTTTTTCAGGTGGGATTTGAAGCTGTATTTAAGAAATGGACAGAATTCAGCCACCCCTAGTAAGCATTTCTTCTTCCTTTACTTCTTTGAGATTAGTGCTCTCTATGGTTTGGAAATGTGTGACAGAGATGTTTGACTTTTGCATGCTCTGGGATTACTTATTGTCTTATTTATGTGTTGAGTGGTGGTTCTTTTTCATTTTGGTAGCAATAATCCTTGAATTATCTTGCAATGTTATCTCTTTTTACTTTTTTAGTTCTTTTACAAGTTGTGAAATAGTGGTATCGAGAACGTATGAGCCGAAACAATTCTGGACCTCATACAGTTAATAACTTCGTATTATTGAATTTGTTTTGATTAGTTGTATAGTGATCAAGTTGATTTGAATCGTCTAATCTAAGTTTTGTTAACCGGTCATTTTGGGGGGCAAATTTTCGACAAACTGTTCTTCCTATTTCAATTGGGGTCACTTGATGTGTTTATATTTCCACTGTTTCAATGAGTTTTTAAGATCTTGATCAAGCAAGAAGATGCTATTAATTTGTTTGATTTATCTCCTTTTTGATGTTCTATTTGAATAATGAAAAATTGAATATCATTGATAGCATATAGTAAAATATCCACAAACAAAAAAAAGCCTCAAATTTTACGTCTTAGCTCTGTGCTTGCTGTCATGATGCATACACAAGGCACAGAGGACAATGTGTTATATAGAGGTTCTGTCATTTTGATATTATGGGTGAATAGATGTTCAAAACTCCAGTACTGTTATACCACTCTCCAATTTTCCACTTCACTTTCACTGTTATACCGTTCTTGAATTTTTCCACTTCACTTCGAAAACTCCAACACTGTCTTGAGTCTTGACACGTTCGCAAATCCAGTTTTCCTTTGTTTCATTATGTTATTAATACAGTAAGTTGAATTTCACTAATATCACTCCTGTTCCATATCCGTTGATTCCTTTGGTTTCAGTGTTAAGACTATTGTGTTCTCATTTAAATGGATTAGATTATTGTCAATTTACTTGCCTCCGTATCCAATTTTGAATCATTTGTTCAGACACTCAACGTACATTCCTTCTCTCTCTGTTATATTAATGTTTATTTTTGGTAAATTCAGTTTATTTTTGGTGTGACTACCTTGGTGGTGGAAAGTGGAATTTTCACACTCATAATATTCTTTTGATTTTTGGCTTATGTGGTTCTTTATCTGTTATTTTTTCGTTAGAAAGAAGGATCTTGGCAGATACAAATGCATTGATGGACCTGTATCTAACAATTACCAGTAATCCACCCTCTCTGCATCGGTAGTAGTCAATAAATTTAGACTTTCCATTTCCCAAAATTTGATCAAGAACAACCTACCAAATGCTTCAGTTGGAATTTTTGTACGTAGAAGATATACACAAGATAGGTAGAAAATAAGAATCATCTTGTGAATCTGGTCCCATCAGCACTCTAGAACCCAGGTTGTTATGCAACCATGCCATTATTTTTCCATCAGTTGCTGTTAAGATAAAATGTGCCGCTCTTTTGTCCACATGCTTGCTTAGGCTCTGTGTTCGTTTTTCAATCTATGAGTATTTGTGATTCCACGCATTTTCTTTGTTTTAATAACTTTGGTTATTCATGGAAAGTGGGCTAAGTGATGGTGAATTTGTGAATGTGTATTTGTTACAGTTGTTGAATATTGCCCATATACATAATGTGCATCAAAATTATGCATAACAACCTTATGGAGACATCTTTTCTGTAACAAACTTTTGCAGACAACTTAGGCACATCAAACTTGTGCATTCAACTTCTGTTCCACTCACATTCATTTACGATTTCGAAAACTGTTCTCCACAACAGGCATGACGGACGTGCCTTGCACGTCGCGATTCACCTAGTTATATATAACACATGGGACCAATTTAAAATAACCGTCCAGATTTTAAGGACAAATGTCATTGGAAAGTCCCTTTTAAAAGTCAAAATAATTCGACGCAACTGTTGGCCAAAAAACATTAATCTCAGTTATTTGGGAAACATTGGGAAACACAGGTGTTTGAGTCAGATTATGCGCATCCCGACTAATCTCAGGAGCCCGATCCAACCTCCCACTTGCAAGGACCCAAATAAAATCGGAGCAATGGGTCCGTATAAACTAGCCCCATAAAGATGCATATACTAATCAAACCAAATCCAATGCCAAAAAGGAGAATAAAAAAGCATCACAACGACCAAACACCGTCAAACATAATTATAGCCCATATGCAAATATTGCAGAATATGATACAGTGGCTCATATGCAAGGACCTTCAAAAATTATCAAAATACTTATGAAATATTTATATGGAGGACAGAAAGGTATGATTCTTACTCAAACCAATGTACAATCAATAAAGAAGAAGAGCAAGCAGATCAAAAAAGAGGAACCAGATTACAGTGGCATAAATGTGTTCAACTTTTCGATCAATTCTACACATTTGTTTTCCTAATTTTCCTGTTTTTCAAGAACAATTCTACACATATGTTTGTAAGGCTACATCAAACCATGTATTCTGATTTCAGATGCTATTTTTTTGGAAGTCCGACATTTCCCTTTTTTACCACCTTTTCCGAAACGACAAACACACAACATACAAACACACAACATTTGTTTGTACTTCGACAATCATGTATTTCAAATTCATCTTCTCTACTAATAACATACAAACAATTATATATACTGCAGCTTGTTTTCGGGTAGTGTCGAATCAGCTTGGTGCTTTTGCCTATCGCCAACACTTTTTCCCCTTATTTTAAAAACCAATTGGACTCCATTTAGTAGTCATTAATATCATGCCATATGGGGGCAAAACAAAACCACGTGCCCACTCACTAGTGATAATACAAGGTTAAAGAGGTGTTGTGATTGCCACAGATCGAGGATAAGAATTATAGGGTGGAGGAGGACTTTACTTTTCTTGTTCGAAGTCTTCTCTGGTCATTCCGATCAAAAACAAAACAAAAACAGAAGTCTTGGTCATTGCCAGCTTTTTTGCTTTATTTGTTGGATGTCCTTGTCATGGCCCAACTATTTTTTTTTCTTTTTTCTTTTTTTGAGAAAGCACAACAATAAGTTTCTTTTTAGTTTCCAAAATTGGACTATTCTTCCCAATAAAATACGTCTTCCGTCCCTAAATAAATGTTTGGCGTACAAACTTAAGCTATTAAAAATATACATTTTTTCCGTTAAAAAATTTCATTTTTTTCTCAACTTAAAAGAACTAATTGATAACGATTGATTTGTGGGAAAAAAAATTGATTCTTTTTTTAAAAAATAAAAAAATTATCTCTTTAAAGATCTAAATTTGCGCGCTGAACATTTATTTAAAGACGGATGGAATAATACTTGCACCCAACCAACAAAAAGCCCCAAAAAGAAACGTTAGTTTTGGCCCCATTTGATGCCTCCATTGTTTTCAGAATTTCAAAAAAATATACTCCGTATATATTTGTTTTTGGAGTCCTCCTAACAAACCAGTTCTTTCAGATATCGGTAACTTGATTGATTCGTTCAATTTTGTCTCTGCACATTCAAGGACAAAAAACGATCAAGCTAGCTCGGCCTTCTCGATATTAAAATGGGTTGCTTTTTCAAAGGACCTTAAAATAATATTTTAAATAAATTAAACGGCTCCGATTATTAGTGTGGCACCCCGGAATAGGACATAAGGGTGGACTTTTATTTATTTTTAAATCAAATATAAGGCCGGCCTTGATATTTTGAAATATATTTGGTTTATTATATCTCATAAAGTCGAGTTAGATTATGCACATGTCGACAAATTTGTAAAGGACCAATCCCTCCATTAGGACAAAGTACTATTGTATAAATTGACTTCAAAAGAATCGATAATACTTTGAGGTTTCAAACCTAAAATCTAATTGGAGACAAACTTTTGAGTTTAAATTGCACTGAACTCCCCTGAGGTTTCGGAAATCAACGGCCTTTCCTACTTTACAAAATTTTCCAAAAATAAAAAACAGAGGTTACATTCGAGGGCCAATTATTAAAAAATAGCAAAAATTGCAAAGTAGCCTTTACAACCGTAGAGATCCCACACTCTTTAAAATGTGTTGGCTTAGCAGATTGTGTGCACAAAACGAACGGAGGTATTGAAAGGGCGGTCAAAGGAAGTTTCTGAAATTATTAGAAACCTTAGGGCAGATTTTCCGAAGCCCCAAAGGAAAATTTTGAAATTATTCGAAACCTTACGGGAGGCCAGTGTATTTAACTCAACCTTCTGATTTCAAATAGCAGTTATCTGTTCAATGGTAATCACAAAGCCTTTTTGCTATCCTAATAGCATTTCCTTTGCTCTACAATAGAATATGGCTGAGTCTGCCCTCATCGCCTCTGCTGCGGCAATCCTGAAGGGCTTGATAACCCCTGTAAACCAGCAGATCAGCCTAGCATGGGGTTTCGAGAAAGACCTTGTAAAGCTCCGCGACAGGTTTACTATGATCCAAGCTCTGCTATGTGAAGCTGAGAAAGGGAGACCAACATCAAAACCCTTGAAAGTGTGGTTAAAGCGTCTCGATGCTGCAACCAGCGACGCCGAGAACCTGCTGGACGAGTTGAAGTACGAAGACATTCGAAGGAAGGTTGAGGTACAAAACCGATTGGAAAACATGGTACGCGACTTCTTCTCCCTCAAAAATCAAGTCGCATTTCGTTTCCTGATGGCTAATAAGGTCAATGATATCAACTTGTTATTAGATGACATTATCAAAGACATTGGCTTTACTACGGCAAATAACCTCGTAGGTACTAGTGGCGTTGAACCTAGGGAATTGATCAGTCAGAGTACTGTACCCTATATAGATGAGAAAATAGTTGTGGGGAGGGAGGATGATGTCTCTGAAGTACTTAAGATGTTGCGCAACTCTGACGGGGAAGACGTCATTGCCATTGTAGGAATGGCCGGGCTAGGGAAAACTACCCTTGCTAAGCTAGTTTACAAAGATAATGAGGTTGTGAGTAATTTCGATGGTGGGAGAATGTGGATTTGTGTGTCAGAAAATTTCAAAGTTGAAAGGCTGTTGAACGAGATGGTTGAATCTCTTACTAGAACAAAATCTGACTTAAAAAATGTTGAAGCAATAGTGCAAAAGCTTGGAGAAAAATTAAATGGCAAAAAGTATTTGCTTGTGTTAGATGATGTTTGGAATAGAAGTGAAAGGGAATGGCAACGCATGAGAGATTCTTTGCTAGGAATCCGTGGCTCCAAGGGAAGCAAAATTATAGTCACAACCCGCCATACGGATGTGGTATCAACCATGCAGAAGATATCTCCCTGTCTCACTCATCATTTGCTCGGATTATCGCCTGAGGCTAGTTTGACCATGTTTAAGAAAAAAGTATTTGCAAATGGAGGACCAATAGAAACTCAATCTTTGTTGAGTATTGGTGAAAGAATGGTAGAGAAGTGTAAGGGTGTGCCCTTAGCAATAAATGCATTAGGAGGTGTATTGGGGACTAGGAAGTATGAAAGTGATTGGCTTAACGTCGAGGAGAGTGGAATGTGGATTTCCCTTGGAGATAGCAACGACATCCTACCAGTATTAAGGCTTAGTTTCGATGACTTACCATCACCTTCTTTAAAGCAGTGTTTTGCTTATTGTTCTGTTTTTCCAAAGGACAAAATCATAATAAAGAGTGAGTTGATTCAGCTGTGGATGGCTCTAGGTTATCTTCAGCCTCCTTTAGGAACAAATCAGGAAGCGGAAGATGTAGGTGATGAATATTTTAACGTCTTGGTGAACAGGTCATTGTTCCAAGAAGTTGAATTGGATGAGTATGATAATATTACATGTTGCAAGATGCATGATCTTGTGCATGATCTTGCTCTAAATGTCTCGGAGGGTAATTGTTTGACTTTGGAGGCTAGTGAGGCGAAGGACTATCCTGACGTTAAACATTTGTGGCTATCTCTTGAAAAAAAAGAAACAAGGTTACAAATTTCAAAAGAAAATGTTGGAAAACTAAGGACGCTGTTTTCAATCGGGTATCTCCCCATAAACACAGAAGATGTCAAATGTATACGGGTCTTGAGTATAGTAAAATTTGGTGTGAAAGGATTTCCGATTTCGATAGCGAAGTTCATACATTTAAAATATCTTGACCTCTCCAAGTCTTATTTTGGAAAACTGCCAGATTTTATTACTAAGCTCTATAATTTGGAAACACTCAGATTGCCAAATGTCACAGAATTTCCAAAAAAATTTCACAAGCTGGTTAGCATGCGACATCTTTGTATGGATGATAGCAAATCTAGTAAAGGGATTCCAGCATTGATAGGGGATTTGACTTCTTTGCAGACATTAACTTTCTTTGTTGTGGGTGATGATAAGGGCCATAAAATTGAGGAGTTGGGATGTTTGAGCAAGCTAAGAGGCAAGTTACAGATTTACAATCTCCAAGAAGTTAGAGAGAGAGAAGAAGCAGAAAAAGCAAATATGCAAAGAAAAGCAAACATCCAAGAGTTGGTGTACCACTGGGCCCATGGGGACATTACGGAATCACGCGTCGAGCATGAACAAGGGTTGGAAGGACTTCAACCCCACAGGAACCTTAGGGCATTAATTCTTCGGGGTTTCGGAGGACTAAGGTTTGCGTCATGGATGCGAACAAGAGATGCTCAGTCACTTCAGAATTTGGTGAGAATCGAATTGAAGGACTGCAGACTTTGTGAGCAAATCCCAACGCTCGGACACCTTCCACTTCTTGAAGTTGTTGAAATGAATGGCTTGCATAATCTGAATTGTATTGGTTGCGAATTCTATGGATTGGATGTTGGCATTAGTAGTAATAGTAGCAGTAGTAGGGCAACAAGAGTAGGAGCAGTTTTTCCAGCGTTGAGAAAACTCACTCTTAAAAATATTCCGAAACTAGAAAAATGGTTAGACGTATCATTATTGCCCGCTGCTACCACGAACATGGAGTTTTTCCCACGCCTAAAGGAGTTATCAATTTCAATGTGCCCTCTGTTGACAACCATTCCGGGTAATTTGTTATCCATCCAGAGGATAAATATTTCATCCCGCTCTACTGACTTCATTTATAATATGCGGTTATACAACCCTTTCGAGTCTAATTTCTCCTTGGACACGGAAGATCGATCCATGTATAGCCCCTCCTTGAACTTACTGGTTGATAAGGATTCGGAGTATATTTTCATTTTGGTTAAAGATTTGCTTAAAAAAAGCATTAAATCCCTAAGATGTCTGCGAATCTTCGGAGTATATAAACTGCATTATTTTCCAACCCAGCTACTAAACCTAACGTTTCTGGAGGAGTTAGAGATAGCATCGTGTTTGGGCCTAGAGTCTTTTTTACAAGACACGGAAGCAGCAGTATTCAACCGGTTAAAGTCTCTTAAAGAGCTTCGCATTACTTATTGCCGGTTTTTGAGATGTTTGCCAAAGGGGTTGCTACAACCAACCCTTGAAATATTAGAGCTGATTCGTTGTCCTAGTTTAAGAATGACACACCCAGATGAATTGCGCAGCCTCAAATCCCTTCAGAATCTGAATATCAAAGACTGTCCAGGATTTGCAAGTTGTTGGTGGGAGGGGCTGTTCTGCCTTGGAAGCCTACGATATTTGGGGAAAAGTGGATTGTTACCAGAGCATGAAGATTTCCCCTGGCCCTCCACAAGTGATGCCTCCACAAGTGCTGATGCTGCAAACGTAGGGTTTGTCGAGCAGTTCCCCTTCATCTCCCTGGAGCGTCTATTTTTAGATGGTTTTGGATTCAAGAGTCTGCCTGATCAACTTCAGCACCTCACTGCCTTGAAAACGTTGAAAATTGATGCATTCGTGGATTTGGAAGCTCTTCCGGAGTGGTTGGGTAACCTTTCATCTCTTCAATCGCTGAGCCTTTGGAGTTGCCCTAAACTGATGAGTCTGCCCTCACTGGAAGCAATTCAACGCCTCACCAATTTACGAATATTAGAGGTGTTTTTCTGTCCCCTTTTAAAGAAACGATGCGAAAATGGTGAAGAAACGTACAAGATTGCTCATATTCCATATAAGAGGTACATTCCTTATTGAATTCCCTAATTTCTAGGTCTCTTCAGTTCGCCTCTCTTCTCACTAACCGATTCCATTGCTCTCTCTCTCTCTCTCATACCAAGATTTGCCGTATTGCTTTGTTTCTCTATTTGTGTCTATCACGACTAATTATTCAGTAGTCCGGGAAACCACTTCATTTTGCATTTATTTATTTTGGCTTACAGTTTTTTGTAAGGCACCAGTGAACCCTCTGCGATTACATTTCATGAAGATAAAGCATGACTAGTCCCTTTTCGATCATGTAATTTCTCAATCTCTATTTTCTTTTTTTTTCCAATTTACATTTTTTCGGACTATCATCTCTGCCCAACGTTAATATTTGGTTCTATTTTATAGGTTCTGATATTACACATCAAGACATTTGGCTGTGGTGATGTCTGCCTCAGGTAACAATGAATGAAAGAGGTTTTCAGATAGTAAATCTGGTGTAATTTCAATGATTAGAACAACAAAACAGTTGTGCTTTTTTTTTATTTTTTTTCCAAATCAATGTGTAATTTTTTTTTTTCCAGATTCTTTGAGGCGTTGTGCACTTTGCAAAATCAGAGGAACTCATGGCAAGAAAAATTCTCAGAGGTCTTATTGTTGTACAGTTTTGTCAACACTTCTCTACATAGATCCAAACGATCAACTCTGCTTTTGGATGTTTTTCTTTACCTATAACTTGTTTCCTTTAAATTTTTTTGAGAACCTTTGCTTATTGGTTTCCTGCAAATTGCCCAGAGTTCAGAATAATAAGGCTGGGATGTGAATGGTTGCCGATTGCATCAAACTTTTTAAAGGACGCTCAAAGTGAAGCTATTGCTTATGGACATCAATGCCTAATCTCTGTTAGCGACACAAGCAACTAATTAATCCAAAGTAGCAACGTCACTATCTATAAGTGTATATGAGTAAGTCAAGAGCTTGCTGTTCGATGAACCAGTCAATAATGTCTGAAGTAGCATTCTTATTTTATCACTTGGTTCATTCTTGGCAAATTGGTAAGCACTTGACAGATCAAAAGTCGGATTCTCTGCAATGAAATTAGGATCTCATTACGATGATCGATTCCTCTCTCCCACTCTTTCCCAGATCCATCAGTTTTACAGCCATTTTTTATCAAAGACAATTTATAACATAGTGTCAAGCAGAAAGGAAAACAAGTTGTCGTGGTACTTAGTCATGAATTTTGTGGGCTAGGCAAAAGAAGCTATTCCTATCATGCATCATAGGAGGCCATTTAAAAGATAGTCGCGAAAACGTATATTCGTCTTTATTTGCTTGAACTTTCAAGTTTGCTTCATTTGTCAAAATCATAAAGGTGCATTAGCGCTATAACATAATGTGCTCATCTTCAAGACACATATGTTGGTGCTGTGTTGTTAGCATGGGAATTACCGTGCTCACTGCCAATCCGTAAGGCCAATTTTTGTAATCGTGAAATCTACTTTTGTGGTTTTTCCTTTAAATTCTGGAGCCTCCATTACTATCAGAGTGATTCTGACGTTCGAGCATTTAGCTTGTTGGAGGCAAGAGCTTACATAATTGCTCACTCGCAAATTCAAAAGAAGACAAGCATAGGAGAAGAGTTAGAATATTCAGATTAATGTGCAATACATACTGATGTACGACAGATATTCTGATCTTGCTGCTAGTATAAGTATTCACATGTACCAGGGATAAATCAATGCATTACTAATTTGGGTGCTGCAAAAGGCCACTGGTAGTGTTAGGGATATATCAATGCATTTCTTGGTCTCTTCTATTGGCCTCTCTTCTAAGTTCTAACTAACTAACTAACTAACTCTCTCTCTCTCTCTCTCATACCCAGATTTGCCGTATTGCTCTTGTTTCTCTATTTGTGTCTATCACTGTGTGCAAGTATTCCGTGGAAGATGTCATCTAACCTAGTGTATTTTGCATTTATTTATTGGGCTTACAGATTGCAAGACTGAAAACAGCCATGCGCTGAAGTGAACGGTGAACTCTCTGTGATTATATTCCAATGAAGATAAAGCACGATTAATCCCTTTTCAGTCATGTAATTTCTCACTCTGCGTTTTTCTTCAGTTTGCATTTTCTCCGAATATCATCTCTGCTCAACGTTAATAATTTTGTTCTATTTTATAGGTTCTGACATTACACATCAAGACATTTTGATGTGGTGATGTCTGCGTCTGGTAACAATGAATGAAGAGTGGTCGTGACAGCATTTGAAATAACTCTATAGAATGAAGAGGTTTTGGGATAGTAAATCTGGTGTAATTTCAAAGAGTAGAACAACACGACAGTTGTGCTTTTTTCTTCCAAATCATTTTCTTTGAGGCACTGTGCACTTTGCAAAATCAGAGGAACTCCTGGCAAGAAAAATTCTCAGAGGTCTTATTGTTTTATAGTTTTGTCAGCACTTCTCTACACAGGTCCGAACAATCAACTCTGCTTTTTGGATGTTTTTTTTCTTTACCTATTAATTGTTTCTTTTAAAATTGTTTAAGACCTTTGCTTGTTGGTTTCTTGCAAATTGCCCAGAGTTAAAGACTAATAAGGCTGGGATGTGGGCGGTTGCCGATTGCAATCAAACTTTTTAAAGGCCGCTCAAAGTGAAGCTATTGCTGAAGGACATCAATGCCTAATCTCCATTAGAGACACAAGCGAATAATCCAAAGTAGCTGAGCCGCTATCACTATCTTTAAGTGTATATGAGTAAGTCAATAATTTTCTGTTCTTTGAAGTAGTCAATAATGTCTGAAGTAGCATTCTTCTTTTATCACTTGGTTCATTCTTGGCAAATTGGTAAGCACTTGACAGATCAAAAGTCGGATTCTCTGCAATCAAATTAGGATCTCATTACGGTGATCGATTCGTCTCTCCCACTCTTTCTCAGATCCATCAGTTTTGCAGCCATTTTTTTATCTAAGACAATTTATTACATAGTGTCAAGTAGATACGAAAACAAGTTGTTGTGGTACTGAGTCATGAATTTTGTGGGCTAGCTAGGCGAGAAGCTATTCCTATCATGCATCATAGCAGGCCATTTAAATGTTAGACACGAATACATATATTCGTTTTAATTGCTTGAAATTTGGCGCTCTAACGTAATGTGCTCATCTTCAGGACACAAAGGTTGGTGCTTTGTTGTTAGTGTGGGAATTATTGTGCTCTCTGCCAATCCAAAAGGCTAATTTTTTGTAATCGTGAAATCAACTTTTGTGGTTTTCCTTTTTAATTCTCGAGCCTCCATTACTATCAGAGTGATTCTGGTATTCGAGCATTTAGCTTGTTGGAGGCTATAACTCACATAATTCCTCACTCACAAATTCAAAAGAAGACAAGCATAGGAGAAGAGTTACAATATTCCAATTAGAGATTGTCTTGTTTCCGGCTGTGCTGTACAGCACCAATCAATCACAGCCGTCCAAAGGAGTTCTGGTGGGTCCGGATTTAAACTCTTCTCCGGAAAAGTTTTATTAACATCCGGACCATCCAAAACACTTTGGACGGTCACGATTGAGTGCACAACTGGAAACAAGTTTTTCTCTTCCAATTAACGTGCACTACACACTGATGTACTACAGATATTCTGATCTTGCAGCTAGTATAGGTATTCACATGTACCAGGGATCGTAAGCTGCCATGAATTACTGTTTCGGGTGCTGCAAAACACCACTGGTACTGTTAGGGATGATGCTGATTTGGCTTTTATTGTTATTTTTGGGTTGGTAACTTGGTATTGGCTCTCTCTCTCTCTTTCTCTCTCTCTCTGCGTGTGTTCACGCGCGCGCGTGCATGTGTTTGTGGTGAGGGAGAGGGAGAGAGATCAGAGAGGCAAAAAAAGCTCGCCAGTCGAAGTCCTTTTATCTGTTACGACATATTGTCTTCTAAGCTAGAGTTTTGGGCTTTAATACTCTCTGCTAAATAGTTTCTGGCCTTATGACTTTATAACTGTTACGGGTTAATCTTGTTTATCACTGGACATAGTTAATTACTAAATACTACTCGATATCATTGAACATATATGGAGCAAGCTGACTCGGCAATGTCGTATTTTTTGTGTAGGTCCAGCAATAAGTATCCTCAATTCTCTATTCTAGCATGGGTTTCTGCTCAGTTTCACTAACCTTATAGAAGCTCATCCCAAGTGGGGAATCCATGGACACTATGCTGACTACTTCTTAATCTTCGAATTCAGATGAAAGGGTATGAATAAATTGTTTTCGGCATCCTTGAATAGTTCTCTCTTTTGTTTAGATACTTTCTGATGCAGTTATTGTTCCTTGCTCTAATCTAGGACTCATTGCCATGTTTTGATACCACCGTCTATGGTTGATGACGATGGAAAGTATCATAGATGTCATTTTTGTGGAAATTAACTGGAATCAGCAGACCGAATCTCTTTTGTTGTGCTTTGATGGAAACTTCAAAATACTGGTCAACCTGCTTCAAATGCTGGGGAACCCAGCTGGACTTCTCCAATATCTCAAAGGGGGGGGGGGGGGGGGGGGGGGGGGGGGGGGGGGTCTTTACGAATTCTCACTAATAGCGCATTTTGCAAGAGGAAAATCCAGCCTGGAATGAAATCAATGAACTCATGAAAATCGAACTTTCTTTACCGGGTTGAAGGATGAAGTCAGGTCTCTTTGACATACTCTGTGCAAGTCATTACATTTGTAGAGTGCTCTGGAATGTTATGGTGCCATATTACTTGGTTGCTTTCTTAGGCTTCTTGTTGATGCTGCAGCTTTTAGGAAGAAAATATGACTCTTTTTCGCCTACTGGCTTGCTTGTTGCTATAGCTGTGCATTTGTCAATTAGCTTTCGCTTTTGATAAGCTACTCAGATGTACCTCTTCAGCAATTGTGCTTTTCTCCTATCCCTTTTCATCTGTATGTGTCTACGTATTTGAGTTAAAAAATATTTCTTTCTTGATTAGAAAGTGTTCTTTTCTTTCTGATGAAATTTATGTTCTTTTTTTGGTTGGAATTCGCAGATGCATATATATGCACTACAAAAACATAGAAAACAAACCTTGAGCACTTGCGCTCTAGGTATTTTACAAAACAACCCTAATGGAATAGACTAGAGACCCAATTTACCAAAATTGCACCTACAAGCCATTCAGATGCCTTCTCTTCTTTATGATCTTGAATCATCGCTAAAGAATCGTTAGTACCTTAATCTAGGGGAATCGCCTAGTACCTTTTTTTTCCCTCTCTTTTTCCCACTTGATAGATGTGAATCGCTAGAGCTGAGCTTCTCTTTATCAAAGCATATCCATCTTGTCATGCCCTGTAAAGGCCCGTAAATTCATAAAATTGATTTAATTGTTTCGCAAGAAATAGAACGGAGAAATTGACTTGGAATGTTGAGACTTGGGGCTAATGTGCTAAAATGTTTTAATTGAGGAGCAAGTGTGTGATGTGTGCATATATGTATGTGGGGTGAGAGGCAGGGAAATCATTTCCCACTCTCTCCACCTCTCGGTCTCTCACTCTCCCGACTCCCCTCTCTCTCTCTCGGCTCTCTCCCATTCTCTCACTCTCACCAAATTTCACCCAAAACCTCCACAAGCTAGCCTTCAACCCTTCACTCCTTCGCGTATTGTGGCTTGTATAATGTGGGTTAAAGCTCGGTGGAGGCGTAATCCGTTCGATTCCAAAGATTGGAGCTAGGGCTTGAGAAATCTTTCAAATTCGTTCTTGAATCTTGAGGTAGGAGGTTCTAACTATCAAAATATGTTTATGATGTGTTTCCTAAAGCTTGATTTGTACCTTGGATCGTGGTTGTTGTTGTTGATGTTGTTGTGGTCGAAAAACCCATCTCTGTCTGTCAAAAATCTGCTCGAAACCCATTGTTATCGATAACATTTTTATTGTTATCGATAACATTTTGTTCCGGAGCCCAGAAAATCTGTTGTTATCGATACCCACTGCCTTGTTATCGCTACCCTTACGGCTGGAATGATTCTTAACCCAAAGGTATCGATAACATTTTTATTGTTATCGATACCCTCCTGTTAAATCTGACAGTTTTGCTACTTTGATTTCCATTCCTTAATTTGGAGTTCCTAATATGACTATCCTATCTTAATCATTATTCTAATGACATTGAACTTGATTACTCCTGCCATGTTACCTCATTAAACCTACCCATGGTTTAAAAGCTCCATTAATTATGACTTTTCCCGAAAATTCTTATTGAAACAAAGTTGCATTTTGAACGGCATATCCGAACGACGAGATAAATCTTGATACTTTCCGGACACGACGAGAACATTCAGGACTCATCGACGGGGTGAGTGCCTGGCAGAGGACATCGGGGTCCTTTAATTGGCCCGGCAGGAGCTATATGCTCATATTTGATATTTCAGGACCTCCCTTTGGGCAAGGTGCCTGGCAGAGGACATCGGGGTCCTTTAACTGGCCCGGCAGGAGCTTCGGCTCAGGACACTTGTACGAGACACGTTTTGATACATGGTACTCCGATATGTTTTTCAATGGAACTCTAGGTTGATTATAAAAGTGGAATGTTGAAATGGAATCGCTATTGTTGTTTGTTCTTTGGATCTTGTTGCCATTGTCCACCTTGTTTCCATTCCTATATTTCATATGCATAAATTGTTAGATTAGAACTTTCTACTGGGCTAGTGTAGCTCAGACCTTCCTTCTTTTCAGGTGCTAACCCAGGGCTTTAGCTGCTTGTTTGGATTGCTTGATCTTGGACACCGTTTTGAAAGCCAACATTGTGGAGTTACTTAGGCATCTTTGTATTTATTTTTGGAAGATGTATTTGTAACTCTATTGTCAACTATTTGATTAAGAAATATTGTAACTTCTAAACTTTTCCTTTGACACTCGGTGATTATGTTAATTTGGGCCTCGATGCCGAAAATTGTAATCTTTTGGATATCCTTGGTGAAGGAAGTGAAATCGTAAGATGGATATGTAAACTCTTTTGGGGTATTATTCGGAATATTGCGAGGTTTCTATTTATGGATAATCTTTATATTTATGTTGAAAATCGAGGGTGTGACATGCCCGCTTCCGTCTTCCGAGACTGGGGATGCCATGCACCATCCATTTTTGCCTAGACCATTTGCTAAGCGTGTTTAGCATGCACAATATAAGAACAAGGACTATTAGCTCACACCTTTTCTTTTTTTCTTTTTTTGCTCGTGCCTACACGGCGGAATGAGTTGGAAAAAACAGCATGCTAACTGCTAAGATCCAATTTGAAATCCAAATTCAGATATGACCCCCTCAAAACTTGCACCAAATGCTCACACAGAAAACATAAAGGTTCGGATTTGCAAAAAAAATCTCCTCCCCAAAACGACACCTTTGACAAACAGGATCCACAACCACCCCTGTATGGCTCAATGCGGACTTGATTGGAACAATTCCATGAATTCTCAAATTTCAAATCTATACTACCTCTTTTAAATGTACGAAGGTGTTTCCTACTCTTTCTTTTCCACAAATGCCCCTTGCACTTGCAAGTAATTCCAGCCCCACCCCACAATTCTTCCCAACCGTTACAATGCTGAACTCTAACGATTTAAAACGATTTAACCAGCCAAAACCACAGATGCCTCACCTCGCCTTTGCAAATAACCTCTGCCCCAACCCACACCTCTTCCCAACCATTACAATGCAAAATTCCAACGCTTTTGCCATACAAAACCACAACTGCCCCCCCAACCCCCCCCCCCCCCCCCCCCAAAAAAAAAAAAAAAAAAAAAAAACATTGCAGCCTCCCTCCTACAGGCCGTGTTCTCCACAACCGCCGCCGCCAACGGACGACCAAGGCTCCAACTACAACAACATATCGGATTCAACTCAAGTGCATCCCAACAAAAGTCCAATACAGGTAAGTCATGCATTCAACTTTCTCGCTGCTTTCCTCCCTACCTCACTTATGCCGACCACTCTTTAGACCATAAATTTGCCCACATACTGTTTGGCAAAATGTACCTTTGAGTTATTTGCGAACACTTTCCCCTCTCCCTCTTCCAACGACACCATCCACCAATATCCACAACTCTGTAGACCATAACTCCGCACACCAACTGTTTGCCAAAATGTGGCTTTGAACTCTTTCAGTTAACAGATGGTTTTGTGAGGGCCAATTCAAACTGTCGAACATGACAGAATCAATTTAACAATAACAGTCAAAGTTGGGATACTATAATAAACCGAGGTGAAATGATACACCAAGATTTTACTTGAAAACTCAATTAGAAAGGAACAAGAAAACCATTCCGCAAAGCCCAACCTCATTCCACCTGTAAAAAATACATGGAGACAAAGCATTGTTACCCACACAATAAATTATGGGGATATAAATTACAATTGGTAGACGTAGATATTTTCTTCAATGTGATTGTCATTGACATCTTATACGAAATGAAACTAAGACAATGAAATTAAGACAATGATCCATGTACTTAAGACACTGTCCATTGAATTGCTATCATAGTCAGGTGAATATATGTCAAAAACTTCAAACTCAGAAGTCAGAAAATTAAGTCAATGATACCCAAAAAAAGTTCATTTTGAACTTCTACCTTTCCACAAACCATCGGGAAAACATTACCAACTATGAGTTTACACTACCCGTCCACTTCAAGTGTTTATGGTGAACTACCTCTCTATTCCCTTTCCCTGTAAATACGTACTTGATAGATGCTGACATGGCGTTTGATCTTTTCCCATTCTTGTTTTCCAAAAATGAAGGAAATGGACGAGACACAAGGTTTGGATTGCCTTGGCGAAGATGAAATCAGCCAACGCCGCATTCGTCAAAGGAAGAGATATGCTAGGTTTACACCTACACAAAAAGCAGAAAAAATCCGGAAGACAATGCAAAATAGGAAAAGGAAACACAATGCATATTATACTTCTCCAAACAAAAACTTGGTTGTCAATTCTCAGATGGACAAACACAAAATCCATCACCAAATCCCCCTTTGGAGGACAACCTAATGGAGTCCGAAACGAACAGTTAGTACTTTAGAACAAGTTATTTGATTAAAACCTTAATAGAATATACTTGCCACAAATGCCTTACCCTTTATTTATGAATGTGCCATTCATAGGACAACGACTGCGAGAAGTCCATCTTTCCCAACCGCATGAATTGCGGAGCATGGCAAATTGTCGATTTTGTCGGGCTAAAAGGTTCCAAAATGAACCTCCAACTTTTTGCTGCCATAACGGAGAAGTAGTTCTGACAAGCCCATCTGTACCATCAAACCTACGAAACTTGTTCACTTCTCAAACTGTTGAAGCTTTGGAATTTCGCAAACACGTCAGTGCCTATAATAGCATCTTCGGTTTCACATCCTTTGGCGTCACGTTAGACAAAGGACTTGCTAATTCTATAGGAGGAGTTTACACATTTCGTGCACAAGGGCAAATTTACCATGAACTTCCATCTTTGATTCCATCAGCTACTTCTCCTTGTTACTTCCAACTACACTTCTATGATACTAATAATGAACTCCAAAATAGGTTAGACATTATGGAAAACAAGCTAGAAAAAAAGAAAAAACCCCCTCTTAACCCACACATTGTCCAAACACTAATGGATGTGCTCTCTGCAAACCCTTATGCCATGTTTCTTAGGAGACTAGACCAAAATTCCTTGGATTCATATAGAATACACATAAGGATTGACGTCAAGCTCGACCAAAGGGTTTACAACTCCCCATCGGCTGACCAGGTGGCTTCAATATGGATAGAAGGAAATAATGCAAATGTCTCTCATGAACGTGACATTATAGTGCACTCAAACTCTGGACATAAACATAGAGTACTGCAACACTATTATGGTTGCTATGATCCGTTGCAATACCCGTTATTATTGCCTAGAGGTGAGGTTGGATGGCATCAAAATATCCTTAGAAGAATTCAAGATCGCACTAGCAATCGTGCATCAGATACGCAAAATGATCCGTCTTTTCAAAGTTTCAAATCAACTGAAGATATTTTCAGACGAGAACAAGACGGTACCTAACTTTTCCACTTTCTTACAATTTGAAATTGCATAAAAGTCAGTTGCATACTTACCAATTACATTTGTGCTTTAAATTTGAAAAAACATGTACGAGGAGGCATGTTCACCTTTGGGAAATGCAGCTTATTTGGTATTACACATTTTGCACAGGTGTTGATGGTTCAGATACAAAGAAGGTATTATGTCGGGAATACTACTGTTATAAGTTGCAAATTAGAGATGACGATCCTTCTATTCTACTTCTATCTGGTCGACTCTTGCAGCAATATGTTGTTGACATGTATATAAAACTGGAAAATACAAGGTTGGACTATTTCCGGCAGAGACAGTGAGATATAAGGGCTGAACTATACCAAGGGATTGTTGATAGTGTATTAGCTGGAGAGAGCAGGGGAAACATGGTGGGGAAAAGAGTTGTATTGCCCGGATCCTTTGTTTGTGGCCCGAGAGATATGCGTCGCAGGTATCTTGATGCAATCGCATTAGTCCAGCGCTTTGGGAAGCCAGACCTTTTTATCACAACGACCCTGTAACCTTGATTGGAAGGAGATCAAAGACTCCTTAAAAAAGGCCAACTTGCACAAGATAAGCCAGATTTAACCGCAAGAGTTCTTCGAGCAAAGTTGTAGAGACCCGAATAATTTTAATTTTTGGAATACTTATTAAATGCTAAATTGAGAAATTATGGATTATTGGTGAATAATTGATTTGAGGACCAAAGTGCAAGAATAGGAGATTGAGGGGAGAATGTGTGATTTATCAATTTGAGGGTATATATGTGGGTGTGCATATGTATGGGATCATTTTCCTCCCCTTTTTCCATCTCCCTCATCCGGCCTCTCCACTCTCTCCACCGTCTCTCTCTCTCTCTCTTCCCCTCTCACACAAAATTCCACCTCAAACCCGAAAATCTTTGAGAATCAACCTCCTTCCGACTTTGCAATCGCGTTCCTAAGCTCGGAAATCCTTGGGTGGAGTTCGAATCGGAATTTCGAGGTTCGTAAGGCTAGGGCTCGTCCAATAACGCTTGAATCTCGGCTATCGTTGCGAGGTAGGAACTTCTTGACCTCTTTTATATGTTTACTTGTTGTTTTGGTGTAGGATCGAGCCTTGGATTGTTGTGTTGTGGTTGTCCTGAATATCTGCAGAAATCGCTGCTCGAAACCTCATTGTATCGATAGAGATTTTGTGTTGTATCGATACTATAAAGTTATCTTTTTGGACAGCTTGTTTTGTATCGATACGGCTTTAGCTCATATCGATACCAGGGGCCTTATTCCAGACTTTGTTCATGTTGATCCTTCATTGATTGTTTTGACCCCCGACCACTTCTAAACCCTTTGAAACACCTTCTAATTGATCTCAAGCTCGTTCATTTGGTTTCCTTCGACTTTTCGAAGCTATCCTTGTCCGTTGGCCTTTCGTTGGCATAAATTGAGTATGGAATCACTTGGATAAACGTAGTTAAATGCTTATTTGTTAATTTTTGGGATATGTGACCGTTTATATTTCATTTGTGATTGTGTTAGCATATCATATGATGTTACGTCTATGAATGTGATCTTGGGAAAGTCATAGCTTGCGTATTGGTTGAGAATTGGGTCATTTGAGGTCGGGAGGTGGTTTTGGGAGTCCCATAACGCAAGGGGTGGTAATACGGTGACACAGAAGGGTTTCGTAACGCAAGGGGTGGAAATACGGTAACTCGGGGTCGTAGGGATCACTGTGACGCAAGGGGTGGTAACACGGTAATTCTTGTGGTGTTATATAGTAACGTAAGGGGTGGAAATACTAATGGTGGAAGTTTGAGGTATCGAGTTGAGTTGGGGTTGTCGAAGTCAATGAGTCATACGACACACGTACTTAATCGGGATTAGTGGTCCAATTACAAACTGATTGATCATTTAGTGTCGAGCATTGTTTCCTCATCTTTCTTTCCATTGCACTAATCAACATGTTGGCATATAACATTGGTTAAGATTTCCTACTGGGCTATTGTAGCTCAACAAAATCTTTCTTTTCAGGTTCTAACGCCGGTCAGTAGCATCATGCGTTGCGTGCTTGGATTGTGGACAAATTTTTGGAAGCTTATTACACTTAGTTACTTCTTCATCTTGTAGTAGTCTAGCTTTTGGTCAAGATGGCTTTGTAACTATTTTTTTTTTCATGACTTATCTTTTGACTGAGTTGTAACTATGTTTAAGCTAATTTGGGCCGTGGTGCCAAAGTTGTATATTCTTTTAAATTGGGAGCTTGTCTGTAATTTAAACAGGTGGGATACCATTTTGGGAATACGATGGCAAGCGAGGTTCCTTTATTTAAATGTATTATTAAATTTATGTTGAAAATCCAGGTCGTGACAAAAGTTGCAAGACCTAAAAGATCAGCTTTTTAAAAAGTGCATTTTTGGAAAGGTGGCTGCACACGTTCATGTCATTGAATTCCAAAAAAGAGGTTTGCCTCATGCTCATATACTAATCATTTTGAAGTCAGATTGCAAGATAACCAACTCGGACAAATTTGATCAATTTGTATGTGCAGAAATTCCCAATCCACACCAGTTTCCTGATTTGTATGAGAAGGTTGCCAAACATATGATGCATGGGCCTTGTGGAGTATTGAACAAAAAAAACCCCTGCATGCGTGGTGGAAAATGCAAAAACCATTACCCCCGGTCTTTCGCAGAGGAGACGGTGCAAAGGAGAGGATTCTTATCCAATTTATAGGAGAAGGAAGGATTCCTTTACAGTTAATAAGCGTGGCACTATAATGGATAATAGGTGGGTCGTACCTTATAATCCATATCTTTTGAGTAGATATAATTGCCACCTTAATGTTGAGATATGTTCGGGTGTGAAAGCAGTTAAATACCTTTACAAGTACATATACAAGGGCCATGACAAAATTGTAGTGGACATAAACTAGAATGAGGGGGATGTTATAATTGATGAAATTAAGCAATTCCAAGATGCTCGGTGGGTGTCAACACAAGAAGCCATGTGGAGAATATTTGAATTTGACTTGTATGACATGTAACCTGCGGTTATAAATCTACCTCTACATTTGCCAAATAAGCAAACAGTTCCATACGGGGGAAATCAAGATTTGGAGAATATCCTAAACTCTGATACAGCTTCCAGAACAATGCTTACAGAATTCTTCAAATTTTGTTTGCATGATAAAGAGAAAACACCATACCTTTATAGAGAATTTCCTGAGCGTTTTGTGTGTAATAGGAAAGGCAGGTATTGGAGTGAAAGGAAAACGCGGGCAGTTATTGGTCGTATTAACAGTGCTAATCCGGTTGAAGGTGAGAGATATTACTTGAGGGTATTGCTTAACCATGTTAGAAGGCCTACATCTTATGTTGATCTGTTAACTGTTAATGGTGTCAAATGTTCATCATTTAAAGAAGCTGCTGAGAAGAGAGGATTGTTGCAAGCAGATAATTGGCTCTCAGAATGTTTAGCTAATGCTGCCTCTTTCCAAATGCCACAAGCTTTGCGTCATCTTTTCGCAGTTATTTTAGTATACTGTGACCCGAGTGATGTAAGAAAGCTATGGCAAGACTATTATGAACCTATGTCAGAAGATTTCTTACGGCTTGAAGGTGTCAATGAGGAATTGCGTTTGTTGAAGACATTAAAAAGTATTGACATTAGATCTATGATCTACCAGCTATTAGATCACAGATAGTTGAAATTGGGAGTGTTGAAAAAAGGGAAGTACTTGATGAATTGGCTGTCAAAAACCCTCCTGAAGATTGTATGGCACCTGCAAATTTGAATCCGGAACAGAAGTATGCCTATAACATCATCCTTGACCATGTGAATAACAACAGGAATGGTAGTTTTTTCATTGATGGCCCTGGTGGAAGTGGGAAGACGTACTTGTATCGTGCTTTACTAGCTACAATCAGATCGAAAGGGATGATTGCTCTTGGTACTGCAACGTCAGGTGTAGCTGCTTCAATCTTGCCTGGTGGACGTATAGCTCATTCAAGATTTAAAATACCAATTGAAGGAAATGATTCTAGCGTATGCAATATACCGAAGCAAAGCGGCACTGCTGAGTTGATACGTAGGGCAAAGTTAATAATATGGGATGAAGCACCAATGGCCAAGCGATGGGCTATTGAAGCATTAGATAGAAGCTTGAAAGATATTATGAGTAATAATTCTTTGTTTGGAGGCAAAGTTATTGTATTCGGAGGTGACTTCCGCCAAGTTCTCCTTGTAGTACCACAAGATACAAGAGCTGAAACAGTGCAGTCAAGTTTAGCAAAGTCATATCTTTGGACCGAAATGCAGAAGGTGATATTGAAAAGAAATATGAGGGCTCAATCTGACTCAGCTTTCAGTGATTTTCTTCTTCGCGTAGGAAATGGGGTTGAACCAACCATGTAGGAAAACATGATAGAAATCCCAAAGGAAATGATAGTGAGATATGAGGGTCGTAGCTATGAAAGTTGCTTGATTAATGCCGTTTTCCCATCTCTTAAGGAAAATGCTAATTCAGCAGAATACATAACTCAACGTGCTATTCTTGCTACAAGAAATGAATCTGTTGACATGCTTAATGAGAAGCTAATAGCAACCTTTCCTGGTGAAGAATGGAAATATGTTAGCTATGATGAGGCAATTGATGATACTCACTGTTATTATCCAGAGGAGTTCCTTAATACGTTAACCCCAAATGGCCTACCTCCAAATGAGTTGGTACTTAAAGTTAATAGCCCAGTTATGTTGTAAGGACCCGTAATTTTGGAAATTATTTAAAGGGTTATTTGATATTAGAAATTGAGGAAAATTTGAAATGTGTGTTATGTGATTTGGGGTTTGAGCGATAGTATTGCAATTAGAAGGGTGTAAAGTGTAATTAGTAGATATTTGGGTATATATAGGAGGGTGAGAGAGTAGAGAATTATTTTCTCCTCCCTCTCTCACCGGCGTCTCTCCCCCCTCTCGGCTCAACTCTCTCTCTCCTTCTCCCTCTCGCTCCCAACCAAAACCCACTCAAACCAACCTCCATTCCACCTTCCTCTCGTGCTTTTGAGCTTGTAGCTTGCCCGGTTTGGCTCGGCTCGGAGTATTTTGGACGTATTTCAAAGTTGGAATTCCGGGGCTTGCGTGGCCCGATCTCCTCGTGTGTTTGCTCTCCGACTTCGAGGTGGGGATTTCTTGTACATGTTATGCGTAAATATGGTGTTTACGTTGATAGATCGTGTGTATTATTGTTGTTATAGTCGGTGTGGTTGAAACCCAGAAAATCTGCTCGAACACCCATTTGTATCGATACTGCTCAGATCAGTATCGATACAAGAATCTCTAGAACGTTTTTAAGCCCATCTGTATCGATACTAGAATCGCTAGTATCGATACAAAGTGCCCTAAAATCAGCTTTTGCTGTTTTGTTCCGAAACCCATTGTTTTGAACCCCGATCGCTCCTAACACCTCTTATGCACCATTAAACCATCCTAAAACTTGGTTGCTCATTCTCCAATGACTCGTTGATCGATTCCATTTCTTAGACAATCTTTAATCAAAATTTTAGTATCGTTGTAACGGGGGATGTATCGTAAGACCGTATAAGGAAGTCGTGGGTTATGTGAGGCTTGTGGTGAGTGTGAATGGGTAGATGGGTGTTGTCTAGTGGTTTGAAAGGTAGGATCAAAATCCATATTCTCATGAATCGTTTTGTTGTTTCCCGTTAGTTCCTTTGGTACTCGTTCCATGAGGTTTAGGTATCGGTGTTAGCCAGAGGTATACCGTCGGGTAAGTGATGGGTTCATACGCTACCTGTGGTGGATTGGTAGATCGTTTAAGATGCCTAAAGTTGATTATGAAATAATGTCGATTTTGAAAAGAATGTGAGAAGTGACCCAAGTGGTCGTATGGGGGGAATAGACTCGGGGTGACCCTACGCTCGAGGGAACAGACCCGAGGTGACCCAATGTGATTATCATTCTTGAGGGAATAGACTCGGGGTGACCCTACGCTCGAGGGAACAGACCCGAGGTGACCCAAGTTGTTATTATTATTATTAAGGGAATAGACTCGGGGTGACCCTACGCTCGAGGGAACTAGACCCGAGGTGACCCTAGTGATTATCGAGGGAAAAATCCGACAAAAGAAAGGAAAGGAAAGAGGATCTTTTAATAAGAAATGGGATTTGGTTATGAAATGAGGAACGTGAAAGATTGTGAAATGAGAATGAAAGGGGTGAATGATGTGATGCGAAGTATCGGTTGATAAACTAAAGATTGGGTAATTATGTTAGATGTGAGAATATTAGTGACGTTGGTGTGGGGTGTGAAGTGATAGGTATCGTACATAGGGTCGTCTAGAATCCCTTGGCCATTGTGAGTTGTTTGTTGATAGCCATGAAAAATCTTGGGTATATCTGTCTCTATTCATTCACTCTAGAAGCGTACTCGGCATGTTTCTTTATAACATGTGCATAGATTTCTCTACTGGGCTAGTGTAGCTCAACCTATCTTTTTCAGATATGTTGCAGGTCATTGTCACGGAGTGCTTGGATTGCATGCTGAGGTCGTTGTTTAAAGCTACTTTCAGATGTACTTGCTTATCTTTGTAAACCAAAACTGCATCGTAATGTACTTTCTATTGTGGAATTCTGTAATTATTGAAAAGGTTTATGGACTTGGGAACTAAACTATCTTTTGGGTTATTTATTGTAATTCCGGTGAGGATTTTGATTATCAAATGTTATTATTGTTTATGTTGAAAATCGAGGGCGTGACATACGTTATTGAGAAATCTCAACCCAAGTGTCGGGTTGTGTAACTGGACCAGAATGGTATGCAAAGGTTTTGAACGTAATGTAATTCATGCAGAGATCACTTTAGGTCAACATGCTGGAAAGCAGGTTCTACTAAGCAGAATTCCCCTTTTTCCAGCTGAGAATGATTCTTATCCCTTCCAGTTCAAGCGTACACAATTCCCAATTCGTTTATGCTTCGCAATGACAATTAACAAGGCTCAAGGACAAACGATACCCAATGTCAGAGTATATTTACCTCAACCAGTTTTCTCCCATGGCCAATTATACGTTGCGTTATCTCGTTGCATTTCAATGTCAACAACTAAAGTCCTCATCAACACGGAAGCAAAGCGACAGAGGAAGAAGTACTATGCCAAAAATATAGTCTACAAAGAAGTTCTGACTTCATAAGTGTAGATTTAAGATATGTCAAGCTTCATTCCTACTTCTAAAGCTGAAACTTTGTAAAAACTTACAGTTTTTTTTTTTTTTGGAAAAAGAATTATTGAAATGTTTGCACATGCATAGTTTTGTCAATTATGTAATAGTTGGCTCCATCATATTGGTGGTGTGTTTGATTCCATAAGTGTGTGTTTGCAACTCTGTATTTATGACCTGCCAAAAGTGTCTCCCAAATGTTGGTACTGATTTTCCTTTTATGAAACTGGATTTAGAATAGCTGAAGCCGGGTTATCAATTTCACAAACTAACAACTGGTACCCTAATACCTGGTTGAAGACAAGGTTCTAAATCACTTATGTGTCCCCTTATCCTCAACTCCTTGATATGAGTTTGTTGGAAGTTAGTGTTATGGGATAATTCTAACCTGTAGGCCAAAGCTTGATACCTTGCTATTTCATTTCATTTACGCCAGTGGACATCTTGGATGACATGTTGGCTGGAGAAGGATGTACTGTGTAGGATTAGTTGGAATACAGAGAGAGTGATTACTATCCACTGGTTTAAAATGGCTTGGAGGGCTCCATTGGCTACATACCTCCAGGTTAGTTTATCCCTAGAGAAAGATTTTGGGCTGATCCACATGAATGCTGTTTTCTTATCTGTACATTGTTTCTTTGTCCATGTGGTGCATATTGTGCATGGTATGAGCTTGCTTTATTTTGCGTAAAGAGATAAGTTATGTGCTGCTGAAGCTGGCTATTGGGAAGTAGTAGTTTTCAGTGGTATCAGAATACGGTTTACTACACAAGTGAACTATTGTTCGTCTTTCAAAATAAACAGTTTCAAAGATTTTTTAGACAGTATAAAATTTCTGAAATTTCTCAAATTCATGTTGGCAGAAATTTTCCTTGTTCAGTTTTATTACCAAAAAAATGCAATCACTTTCACCACTGTTGAGGTAGAGCATTTTACAGTTTTTTAAATTGCTTCTAGACATACTGATGTTTTGATTTTAGTCTGAGACTCAGAGTTTATGTTTGACTCTCTCCTCCCTCTGTTTGCAGGAGGTATTGTCAATAACACACTAAGGCCATCCAGTCCAAGCTTTTGTGATGCAGAATGGAGAAGGCTAATGGAGCAGTGCTGGCCCCCAATCCTGTGGCCAGGCCATCCTTCACAGAAATTGCCAGTCGCTTGCGCGTGATGTCTTCTGCTACCCAAACCAAAGGGCAGGTTCACAAGGCATCTAACTAATGGTTTGACAATAACTCACACTACTGTTTTCCCCCATTCAACCTGACCCAGTTTTTATTTCAATTGTACAATGTAAAGAATAGTGCTTAATTTAACTCCATGTTAGCAATAGGGAGGTTGGATTCCAGAGAAGTGTTCTTGTGACGTACTGGGAGGGTGCCATAATTTTCCGTACGGATTTCTTTCCCCTTGGCACAAGGAATTTCATGTTACAAACTTACTCTAATTTGTCATTGTTAAGTTATGGTAATTTCATTGATATATTACAGATTTGTCTACTCTTTTTTGTTCCAACGGTTCATGCAAAGTTGTCCGACTAAGTAAAGCTTTCTTCATTTAGGTAGTAGTTCACATGGACATCCCTTTTGTGAAAGAAATTGGTTACCTTTCTGCAGAAATCTGCCTTCTCATCTGCAAAAGTTCGATTTGTTAGCTTTCTTCATTTAGGTAGTACTAATATGGAAGTTCTTATGGACATCCCTTTTGTGAAAGAAATTGATTACCTTTCTGCAGAAATCTGCCTTCTCATCTGCAAAAGTTCGATTTGTCAGTCTCAACTCTAAGGAGGTTGTTTGACAGAAGGAGAAGTCTGTTTTGGTTGATGCTATTTGTTTTTTTGGGTACACTACGATGTTACTATGTTAGAGAAGTTAGGTTACTTATAGCCTCATCCTTGAAATGAATCACAAAGGGAAGGATATACTGCTTGAGCTACGCCAGTTATTCATGTTTGTATATATATATTGATTGGATTGCTGCAGTGAAAGAGAAATAAAATTTTGTTTAAACAATCCCAATCAAAACCTGACACTTTGCTTCTTACATATATCTATGCTACTTCTTGGGGCCGGTTCTCCTCCCAAAAAAAAAAGGACTCAAACGAATTGTTCAAACAATCCCAATCAAAACCTTTTACAGTAGAAGACCACATAATGACTATTTATACCAGAACAAATGGTTATCTACATTCATTAGAAATTGGAAAGGTAAGGAAATTCCTTAACAACTTACGGAAGACTTCTAAAAATCAGCAAGCACACATACACTTCCCATATAGAGTCCGAGAGATTTTGTAATAGTTCCAATTCATGAGGCGCGCATTCAAAGTGTTGCGTTAGCTTGCATTGAAAAGTAAGAAACCTCAATTCTAAGAAATCATATCTTCTACCAAAACATTCACCGAGGAAGCAGAAGCCCTTTGGAAAGAAGTTATTCAGAGGAGAGTACTAACTACAGCACAACAAATCCAATATAGAAGAATAATCTTCCGGTGGTCCCGTTACAAAGCCCAGCACTTGGATTGAGATTTCTCAATAACATAAATGGGCTATTAACTTTAAACACCAACTCATATAGAGATAGGCCATTCGGGGTTAACGTAAATTACAATTTTAAAAATCCTTTTTTAGGAAAAATTATTAATCTAATGTCTAACATATTTTGTTCATGAGAATATAAAATCTGTTCTATTTCATAGAGGGCTAAAATTTTCACCTACCGTGCAACTTGATACACACAATAATATTCTATAATAATTAAACACATTTCAAACCGCCAAAAGGAACGACGCATATTTTCCTAACGGTCAGAAAAGACAAGGCACATCCAGAAAACCAACACTCTTACACCAATGCAGAAAAAAACTTCTCAGACTATTGTAGAGAGAGAATCAGATGAGATGCAAACTGTAGTGGGCCGAAATTACCGAGGTTCAAAGGGGTCAAGCGACGTAGTACAGTGACCTGCGAGCCCCATTATACTTGCCCATGTCTATCCGCCGTCGCCGAGCGTTATGATTCTCTTACAGTCGGCGCCGAGTAGTGTCAACCCACTGACGTCGTCACATCATAATCTTCGGAAGGCCAATATGATTCCTTCGTTCAGCGAGCCTTACGTTCGGGGAGTCTTCTCTTCGGAAACCGTTTCGTCCAACAGTCAGTATACTCGTCTACGGTCATTCAACGGTCAATGGTGTCAGAACGAAGTGACCATTCTGTACCGAGATGACGTTTCTGCCAGATGTGATAGCTCTGACATTGACTAACGCGGCTCTGCCACCCTCGAAGGGCGGCATTCATTAAATGCTTCTGACACGTGACGTCAGCCGAACAGTACGACACGTGGAGGTGAGCTTGCTTGATACTCCAAGGTTCCCTATAAATAGGAGACTACTCTTCCCAGGTAATCTCTCTGATACTCTCTTTCTCCCCATATTTTCTCTTCAAAAAGCTCTCTTCTCCACCACCTACTAACTAGACCGTCGGAGCTTCTTCCCGGAGGTACACCACCCTCCGGTTTGTAGGTACTCGGACCGATTCCGATCGTCCACTCAGTTCAAGCCAACAGAAGAGTGAAAGATTCAAGAGTGGAATTCACCCCTGTTTACCTATTTTTCCTTCGATCGAAATCGACGGAGATTTCGGGAAACAAAGCCAACAACAAAAAGAAAAGGCGAATGCGGCTTGTCTCCACAAACGAATTTGAGGTTCCTTGCCGTATTTCAGGACTTCACCGGAAGAGAAATGGCGAATGAATCAAATGCTATTTTTGTTGGTGATGAATCGACTCGTAAAAGAAGACCGTCACCCGCCAATCTTCAAGAACCGAATTGACCCATCGATTGGGCGGAATGGATTGATGTATGGTTTAGTGAAGTGGGGTGGAGCGGAAGAAAAATAACAAATGGACTTTGTTATTTTTCGAAGGTAGAATTACAATCATGAAGGACGGATCCCCATTGAAAGTAAGGGAGTTAATTTAATCCTACTCCTAGGAAGACAAAAATTAGAACAAAGTGAAGACTTTGATTTTGTTGAAAGGGTTTACAATGAAGCCAAAAGAGGCTTTTTATAGAGAAAAAGTGCAGGAAATAACTTCCTAACTTCTCACTACTCTTCATCATCTTCCAAGTGTACAAATAACTTCCCACAAACTCCAAAGTGTGTAGGAGCATGCCACTTGTCCAAATAACTTCTCTTCAACTTCAAAGTGTGTAGGAACAAGCCAAGTGTCCTACATGCAAATACAAACAAATAAAAGAAATAAAAACTAGTCATATTATTAATACGAAATAATAAAATAGGAAGCATTCTCATAATCGCCACCTTCCGGTCGATAATCGACAGGCGGTAAATATATGGTACAAACAATGCCCCCCTTATTCATTTGGGTGAAGTGCTAACGTAACCCAAGTGAATAATTTAACTAGTTTTGAATCACCCTTCTGTCGATATCGACGGGTAATAATTTTTACGGTGTAAACAATTATGCCCCCCAACTCTCGAAGAGTTTTAGATAAATTTTACACCAATCTTTTCATTTTTCAACTGATCAAAGCCTTCAAGGCTTAATTCCGCTACCGAAAACCATGTATTGGCTTCATAGATGGGATATCCCTCCGTCGATAATGATGGGATAATATTGCTTCTGTCGATAATCAAGCACCAAGCATATGCAGTGAGGCTGGCCCACGACAATGAACTGTAAAGGCATATATTTTGTTTCGAAAAATGAATATTTGCCCCCCAAGTTCATTTGGCAAAACCAAATAATACCGGGCAATTAACAGTTTTCACATATTTTCACAGGGTTCTTTTGGCCCATAAACATGATTAAAGTTTGTAATCAAGGGTCAAAAATTCAAGAACCGTGCTTCAAAAGTGTTGATTGTAAGCCTTGTGACTTATCGACAGAGGACTGTTCAAATCGACAGAAGGCTGTTCAAATCGACAGGAGTATAACCTGTGAATCCATTTTGCAGTATTAAGCAATTTAAAGCCTTTATGAGAGCCTTCCACGTGTACCTGTGGTGTTAATACTTTCTGTGCATGATAAAATCTCCATAGATTGTTTCCAATCATGGACAAACTTTCCGATTAAAATTTCAAATGGAGTGAAATGGATGGTGGCCCAACATTTTAAATCTTTGCCATCTATCAACCCCAATAACTGATTGCTCCAAGATTGCCAACGAATGGCTTTCTTTACCCGAATAAATTATCAAATCCGGCAAGGCTTTTCTGTCGAATCATGCTCGACTCAATCCCTTCAAGATTCAACACCAAAGCCATTTACTTGACATAATTTGGCTATCTAAAAATGAGTTTGCCCCCCTTGCAAACTTGAAATCAAAAGAGGGCCATTTCTCATTCATAATTGGCCACATATGTTCTGGTTCCTTGTAAAATCTGGAACGATGATATGATGATTAGCCACTGGCCTTTGTTTGGCCAAAATATAATTAAGTGCCACTTTCTCTATTGGCAACTTTTATAAGCCGTACCCTTCCAAAGTTTGTACTGGGCACATTATGGAGAAGCAATTCGTGGGCAGAAGGCTAACTTATGGCCAAGGATATTCTTGCCCCTTTATATCTAAACACAAGTTTTCAATCAAAAATTGATCAAAATTGTAATCCCCAGATTGTCCCAAAAATTGACCAATAAATGGCTGGCCTTCTTTGAACAATAAACTGTTTCAAGCCTTACGTGTGTGAGGCTTTTATGCAAGACTTATCAATGAGCCCTTAGATTTTGGATTCATATCTGATCAACAAATGGCTGGCCTTCAATTTTGGCCGACACATGTAATAAATGGCCAGAAAACCAATGAAGAACACACTTTGAAATCTGCCCACTGATAAGCAGTACACATATAGTGCCCATACCATATATTTTGGTATTCCACTTCCTCACTGTTCGTGTTGATTACGTCTCTACAAAAGAGATGATCCATGTACCTTTGTACGGCCATATATCATGGCCTATGTCAGATTGTTTGAGCCTTTCGTGTAAGGCAGAAATTTTCCATTAAACTGGCTTTTCATTCTGTGGGGGCGTGATTTATCCTTGAGCCTCCTGAATCCTCTCTTGATGCTTGAACCGTAGAAACCTTGACCGGCAACGCTATGTACCTGCAAACCGGAGGGTGGTGTTCCTCCGGATAGAAGCTCCGACGGTCTAGTTAGAATCGGAGGGAGGAAGAAGAGGACGTTTTGATAAGAGAAATTCTTTTTGGAGAGAGAATACCTGACTCCCTTCATAGAAGAGGTACTCTGCTATTTATAGGCAGAGGTTTGGAGTGTTGAGCAAGATGGAAGTGTATTGCACGCGCGTTGCTACGCTCGGATGACGTCACGTGTCAGGGGCACTCAAGTGATTCAGCCCTTCGAGACCCACAGACCCATGTGGACCCACGTGGGCCAATGTCAGATACGTCCCATCGGTGATCAGAGAGGTGCACGTACTTATCTTTGCTTCCATCAACAGAAGCTTCTAGAATATTCCACAACCGCCCTGATCGAGGGTTACCTCCGAACGCATGGTACTACCGAGCATAGCACTCCTTCGTCGAGCGTCCACCACCCGGTCGAGAAAAACATCCATTCGAGTAAACACTTTCTAAGCCGAACGATAACATTGCTCGAAGCTCGGAGGTTAATCTTACGCTCGGTGAACAGTTAGGGAACCGATTAACGTTCGGTGGAAGACCGGGATGACTAGTCATGTTGACTTCTCTTATACGGACGAATCTGAGACAACTAGCCCGTGGGCCCGAAGGTTATCCCATTGAACCTTTTGAACCTTTGGATATTTTGGCCCACTACAATAGCCCCTCAACTCCTGCTTACACAATCCGAGGAAAGGAGGAGTTGACAGTAGTGGCCGAACAAAGATTCCCTAACAACAGACGCCTCGTTCGTTCTCTTCCATGCCGAACATAGACGTATGCCGAACATTAACAGCTTGAAGAACCCGAAGCAGACAAGCTCTGAACCCGCATTTAATGCTTCTGTAACCGCCGATTTCAAATGTTACACGTGTCACTAGTTCACTGGGTAACGAAACGGCGCTGCACGACGCCCTCCACGTGTCAACCATCGCGCGGAGCTTTAATCTCCCGCTTCAATCTAACGGCTGGGGGTCACGCGTCGTTTCGAATTCCCCCCTTGGTATAAAAGGGGATGAAGGAGAGAGAAAATCACTTTTTCTCTCCTTCTCTCAGACGTCTCGACTGCTCATTGACAGTTTCCGCCCAAACATCGCCAGAAATCTGAAGATCTCGACATCAAATCACAGATTTCTCTTGATATTCAGGTATGTTCTGACCTTTTCCGTATCCCCCTGCATTTTCAGTCACTTCGTGCATGTTTTGACCATAAAAAATGGGTTTTTCCTCCCGTTTTCGCCCTGCGTGCGCTGTAGAACAGGTTGAACACGTTTATGTGTTCTTCCGAACGCATGAACACCTTCAACCCGTGTTCTTCCGAACACTAACAAATCTCCGAAGAATATTAACCAAGAAATTTTCGAACGTAATTCCGAATAAGTAACAACCTCGACGGTTTCCGAAGCATAACCGCGCTCGGAACCCCCTACGACACATAGTCGTTCGGGAGTGATGTGCTTGCTCGGTTAAATTAGAACACCTGAATTTAGGCACCCTAGGAATAATGACCTCGCTGATCGCTAATGGTCTTATCCCATGCACCTGTTTTAGGTATGGAGTCATCGCCAACATTCTCGGGAGAGTCCTATCGCTCGGTGGATTCCGAAGCACCTGATTCTGGTGAGATGGACCCCAAAATTGCCGAGGCAATTAGGGCCGAAGCTCGGAAGTATCGCGTAGGGTTCGGATCGCCGTACGCCGGAATCGAGGGAATCGACTTTCCCTCGAACGTGACGCCCCTTCGGTCAGTGGGCCCAGATATCGTCGAAATTGACGACGATGATTCCTCAGAAAAAGCGAGAGAAGACCCTGATGAAGAAGAGGACATTGACGAGGAAGCAGTTGGCGAGGACGAAGAAGAACAATCCGAAAGGGACACTCCTGCTGCTTCTTCCAGTCGACCGGAGGAGGAAACGATCGCCCTCGGCGAGTCATCTTCCGCAGCCCCGAAGAAGAGAGTAAAGAGGAAGATCGTTCCTCTGGACCCAGATCTGATCCCTGACCGAAGGGGAAGAGATCCATGTCCCTACTGGGATTGTTTTGAGGACCAGAGGGGGATCGAGCTCTTTCGGTGGGCCTACTCTATCCCGAACGACGTTGTGCTCACGCCAGTGAAAGGACCCCGGATATTATTTAGCGACGAACATGTCACCGTCCCGTTAATGGCAATCACCGAGGGCGGGCTTCGATTCCCAATGCACAAAATTTTAAGACAAATCCTCCACCGCTTCGGTCTTACGCCTTGCCAACTTAGCGTAAACTCCTACCGTATAATCCACTCGATCATCAAGCTTGCCGAGGTAAAGATGTTCCCCCTTGAGTACCACCATATTTTTGAGAATTACATGATGTCGAGAAACGTCTGGCGTTCTCGGTATTACTTGTGTTCTCGGAGGAATATGGAAAAAATCATTCCCGAGGGAATGTATGACTCGGAGAAATGGGCCTCGGATTATGTCGAGGTCCGAGGCAACTTCCAATACCCTTCCGAAGAATATGGGCAATTTGAAGTTGCAGCTCATAGGGGTGATCCTTGTAAGTGTTTTTTTTTTTTTTTTTGCACTACTCTTTACATGATTCACGTTCGGTTTTTGTTACAGTCTTCACCTCGCTTTTATCGTGAACATATCGCTTCTAATTTTCCCCATCTGTTTATCTTCGGCAGATACAAGCAAGATCAACAAGGACCTCCTCAGAGTAGCCAGAGGTTGTGGCTTGGCCGAGGCGTTGTTAACGATCCCAAGCTCGGAGAGAGACGCGCCCACCATCCTCGAATACGATCCCACTTACGGCGGAAGAATCCGAGGGAAAGCGGGGGATAAAGAAACCAAAGAGAAGACGGTCAGGCTTCCCAAGGAGCTCCTTCCGAGCAAAGAGAAACCGCTCCGAGGGACAATACGCGTGCCAATCACCGAGCTTTTCCTCGAAGAAGAAACAATGCCTCCCCGAGGAATGAAGGCCGTGCTACAAAAGAGGCTGGACGACCAGTTGAAACTGCTGGCCGAGAAGAAGGACGGTGCTCCCGGAGCTTCGGCCTCGGTCCCGAGCAAAAGCAGCGGGCCCGCGCCTCAGGCAAAAAAGCGACCTTCCCCCTCCACTCACACTTCCGAGGATGCTCCCCCGGTACCGAAGAGGACCAAACCCCAGGCCAAGTCAACTGGGGCCGGTGTCTCGAAGGTCGAGGAGAAGGACAAGGAAGCAGGGAAGAAGATTGACGAGGGCGAAACGAGGGCTTCCTCGGATGCTGATGCCCCATGGGCTCCAAGCTTCACTATCCCAGGCAAGAAGCAGATCCTCAAATCTGACAGCCTCCAAGAGGACCCCTCCCTCGCCTTCAAGCTGCACTCGGGTCTCATGCTCCCGAGGGACATCGTTGCTCCTCATACACTGAAAACAGCATTGAGCGACTATTATTTTCATGTTGGGAGGGTAAGTCCAAATTTCCATTACTTCTTTCCTTTGCACTTTTGTCGCTTCTGCATCTTGCGTAGCTTATATTTTCTTCGTTTACAGGCGACCCAATCAATCATGAGTGCCCAGCTGCATCTCTCCGAGCATGACAAGCAAACAAAACTGCTGAAACAAAAGCTGGAGCTCGGCCAGATGACATTGGAGGAGCATAAGAAGAGCCTGGACCATTCCGAAGGTGTTCGCCGAGCACAGGAGGTCCAGATTAAAACTTTGAACGACTTGGTGAAAGGCCTTCAAGATGCTGCCGATCGAACGAGGGCCGAGGGCAAAGACGAGGGTTTAGAGGAGGGTCGTGCTCTGGGGAGGAAGGAGATGGAGGGAGAGATGAAGAAGTCGCTCCAGGAGGAGTTCGACAGGGGATACTTCCAAGCCGAAGAAGATGCTGCGGACCAGATCTTGGCTCTTCAGACTGAGATGAGGGAGAAGCAGCACCAGGCGAGCTTCAAGCTCGGTTTTAACACGGGTTTCGACGAAGCTGGTGTTGAAGCCGATGACGAGCGCCGAAGCCTCATCGAACTTCCTCCTCTCCCAGCTGAAGAATCGGTAGCCGAAGATCCCATTGTTGACGAAGCTATAACCAGCCCGTCCGAACACGAAACTGTTGCAACTCCGGCCCCGAACTCCACGGACATTCCACCATTCACCCCAACCCCCGAGGGATAGGACTTCCATTATGTTTTTCCATTATGTTTTTCCTAAATTATATTTGGAACGGTCGGCACCGAACAATTGGTTTTAGCCGATCCGTATGTAATTAACACAGGTAGAGAGTGGCCAAGAACGATTTATCATGGCCACTCTTCAGTATCGTTTTCCAGGGATGGCAACGAACGATGAACCACTCGCCTTGTCCTGGCAGTAATGTTTAGAAACTTTTATGTTTTGGTGCTCGGTGGAAGCACTTGTGTTATGCAACAATTTATTTCCCAATTTGTCCAAGTATTTTTGCTCGACATATACTGTTTTAGTTTTGGTATGTTTAGCTGCAAACATCTCCCAGGTTTTCACAAGTAAAATTGTTCGTTTATTACCCGAACGATAGATTCCTAACCGAATGAACGTTAGGAGTTCCGAACGATGGGAGCCATGCATTTAACTTTGCTTTCTTTTTCAGGGGGTCCGAACGATGGAAGCCACCCATTTAACTTTACTTTCTTGTTCAGGGGGTCCGAACGATGGAAGCCACCCATTTAACTTTACTTTCATGTAATGTTTACCCATAGGAGCCCCCCTGCCTTGGTGGATTACCCGCGTAAAAGCGGGAAGACACGAAGGCAGGAAAGTGGGTAAACCGAGTCGTAGAGAATTTCGCCCAAACCAAGCATCCGAACGGACGTAAGGTGGAAGTGCCAAGTCCCGAAGGTTGTGGGCGAGATAGTATGCCCGAACAACCGAACGAATAATCCGAAGAAACAACCAATTTAAAAGCAAAACCTCCATTATCAAAAATCGCCCGAAGGCTTACAAACCGAGTAAAGAACAAAAAACGAGAACCGAATCAGCGGAGAACCGCCGAAGCTACCCATGGAATTTCCGTAGCTTTTGGGCGTTCCATGGGTTTGCGATCGGCGTTCCATCCATCTCGGCAAGCTTGTAAACACCATGGCCGATCTTCTGCACCACTCGGTAAGGGCCTTCATAAGGATCCTTGAATTTCGTCAACTTTTTTGCTTCGACAACCATCCGAAGGACCAGATCTCCGACGTGAAATGGCCGAGCCCGAACGTTCTTGTTATACCCCCGAGCAACCTCTTGTTGATACGCCGCGTGCCGAAGGTTAGCGTTATCCCGCAGCTCCTCGGCAAAATCCAACTCTGCTCCCACCAAAGCATTGTTGTCCACGGGATTGAAGTTGTCCGACCGAGCTGTAGGGATAAGCGTCGAGAGAGGTAAAACCGCCTCCATACCATATACCATTGAAAACGGCGTTCGGCCAGTGGATCGCCGAGGGGTAGTGCGGTAGCTCCATAAAACCTGAGGTAGCTCATCAACCCATTTACCAAGCTTGCGATCCAAACGACGCTTCAGCCCCCGAGTGATGGCCTTATTTGAAGCTTCAGCCTGGCCATTCCCCTGGGGGTAAGCGACGGATGATGTATGGATTGTGATATGGTGCTCTCGGTAGAAGTTCTGGATCGCCGAAGCAACAAATTGAGAGCCGTTGTCTGAAAGAATAGCGTAGGGAACGCCGAACCTGGAAATTATGTTTTTCCAAATGAAGCGCTCGACGTCCCCAGCCGTGGTCTTTACTAATGGGGAAGCTTCAACCCATTTCGTGAACAAATCGGTGGCAGTAAGCATATACTCGAATCCTCCTAGCGCCTTCGGCAGCTTTCCCACTATATCAAAGCCCCAGACAGCAAATGGCCAAGGACTGGTGATCATTTTAAGAGGAAACGCTGGCTGGTGGGGAACGAAGGCATGCTTCTGACACCGAACGCAACGTTTCACATATTCCTCGGATTGCTTGACCATTTTCGGCCACCAGTAGCCTTGTGTCAAAGCTCGTTGCGCCATCGTTCGGCCGCCTGAGTGTCCACCACAGCTTCCAGAATGAAGCTCATCAAAAATGCTTTCAACTTGGTCCTCATGTACGACGCGCAAGTCCGGCCCAGTGAAGGTTCGGCGGTATAGATTTTCGTTCGGATCAAGGAAGTAATTAGCTGCTCGGCAACGAACCTTATGGGCCTCCCTTTTGTTATCAGGAAGAGTTTGATGCTTTAAGTAGGCGATGATGGGGTCCAACTGGCTCGGGCCGAAGGCAATAACGTTCACCGAGTAAGGAACATCTTCGAAGCTCGGGGAATCCACTTCATCAAAAACGACAGTTCGAGTACCCGAAGTTCGGTACACAGAAGCAAGGCCAGCCAGAGCGTCGGCATGTGCATTGTGTTCCCGAGCAATCCACTCTATCTCGACGTGGCCGAACTGTTTGAAAAGGGCAAGGACATGACTGACGTAGGAGTTCATTCGCTCATCCCTGGCCTGATAGTCGTCGTTGAGATGCCCTACAACCAGCCGAGAGTCGCAAAAGACATGAACTGAATCTGCCTCCAACCGAAGGGCTAGCTTCAAACCAGCAATGAGAGCTTCATACTCGGCTTCATTGTTCGTGGCAGGATATCCAATGGAGACTGAACTCTCATGGACTGTTCCAGCCGGAGAAACGAGGACAATGCCAGCCCCAGCCCCATGCATATTCGAGGCCCCATCAATCGTCATCTTCCAGGCATCCCCAGAGAACAACTTCCATTCTTTCCTTGGCCTCTTCGCCCCCATAGTAAACCGAACTCGACGAGATTCGGTTGGGGGTGTACTCCACTCAACAAACTCCTTCTCCTTAGCGATCCGAGCCTCTTCCGCAGCTGCTGCCAAAGCGTTTTCTTCGTCTTTCAACCCAGGGGTCAGCTCGGCGAAGAAATCAGCCAATGCTTGGGCCTTGATCGCGGTCCTCGGCTCAAACTGAATATCGTAGTTCGCAAGGTCTTGTGAGAATTTCAAGATTCTGCTGGAGGTGGTAGTTCGCCGAAGAAAGGCTTTGAGAGGAAACTCAGTGAGGACCACAATCCTATGGCATTGGAAGTAGGGCATAAGGCTCGTTTTAGCTGAAACGAGCGCTAATGCCAACTTCTCCATAGGCAGATACCTCGTCTGAGAATCCGTCATCGTCTTGCTTGAAAAGAATATCGGCAAGTGGTCCACTCCTTCTTTCCGAACGAGCACAGCACTCGTTGCGTGGTCTGAAACAGCAAGGTAAAGATATAGATCCTCGTCGGGCTCGGGAGTAACGAGGAGCGGAGCATGGGAAATGTAATCCTTTAAAGACTGGAAAGCCTGCTCACACTCCTCGGTCCACTCAAACCGACGCCGACTAGTCTTGATGGCTTGGAAGAAGGGCCTGCAAAGGTCGCTTGACCGCCGAATAAAACGGTTCAATGCTGCAACCATTCCTGTTAGTCGTTGGACCTCTTTGATCGTAGTCGGGGCTCGGAGGTTCTGCACGGCAGTAAGTTGAGTTGGGTCAGCTTCTATCCCTCGGCGGCTCACCATGTACCCAAGGAACTTGCCCGAACCTACTCCGAACGCACATTTCTCAGCGTTGAGGCGAAGCCGGTATTCCTTGAGGATGTCAAAAATTTCCCCAAGATCCCGAAGATGGTCCACGCCGAACCTGCTCTTGCACACCAAATCGTCAATGTATGCCTCCAGAGTCTTGCCGAGCTTCAGAAGGAACATATTCGTAATTGTTCGTTGGAAGGTAGCCCCGGCATTCTTCAATCCGAAGGGAACGACGTTGTAACAGAACGTTCCTCGGGGAGAGATAAACGCCGTCTTCTCTTGATCATCTTTGGCCAGAGCAATCTGATGGTAGCCCCTGTACGCGTCCATGAAACTTAAACGCTCGTGGCCAGCCGTTGCATCCACCATTTGCTCAATCCGAGGAAGTGGGAACCGATCCATTGGGCAAGCGTCGTTTAGGTTGGTGTAATCAACACAAACCCTGAGCTTCCCGTTTTTCTTCGGAACAACCACAGGGTTAGCGAGCCAAGTTGGGTATAGTATTTCCCGTATGGCTCCAGCTTCCAGCAGTTGATCCACTTCGGCCATGACCGCTTCCACATGTGAAGCCGCCGAACGACGAACCTTTTGAACCACAGGGCGTCTGTTCGGGTCCACATTTAATGAATGGGAAGCGAAGGACGGATCCACCCCGGGCATTTCCTGAGGAGTCCAAGCAAATACTTCTATGTTCGCTTTAAGGAAGTTGAACATGTCCATACGCTCGGATTCACTCAAGGAACTGCCGACGAGGAAGTACCTGCTTCCATCTTCGGTGATCGGCATTCGTATAAGTTCTTCGGTGGACCTTTGTTCGGCGGGTAACCCCACTTCTTCAGGCTCCGGAACATCGGCCCTGTCGACGCACTGAACCTCCAAGAAGCTCCGCTCGTTAGTCACTGTACTGACATAACATTTCTTTGATTGGATTTGGTCCCCCCGAAGGCTCTCCTGCCTTCCATTCCAGCCGATAAACTTCATAACCTGGTGGAGGGTAGAAGCGACCGCCTTCATTCCGTGTAGCCAGGTTCGACCGAGGATGATGTTGTAAGGGCTAGGAGAACTAACCACTACGAATTCGACATCAATCACTCGGGAGCCGGCTCGCACAGGAAGAGTGATCAATCCCTGAGGCCACACAGGTGCTCCGGTAAAGCTGACGAGGGGCGTGCTGGCCGTCCGAAGCTGGTCTGCCTTGAGACCGAGACTTTTGAAAGTTGAGTAGAACATCACTTCGGCCGAGCTTCCCTGATCTATCAGTACTCGCTGGACAGTCGAGGCGCCTACCGTGACCGAGACAACAAGGGCGTCGGCGTGTGGCATTTGAACCCCTTGCAAATCGTCAGACGTAAAGGTTATCGGGCCATCCAGATTAGGATCAACCCACTTCCTCTTCGGTGAGACTCCAACATTACAGACGGCCAAGGCGGCAACAGCTTTGTCGATTTCAGAGTAGAGCTCGGCTGCTCTTCCTTCGGATACGATGCCTTGTATAACCCCAACAAGATTTCCAACTGGAGGAGGCGGAGGAGGGGGCAATGGATTTCGCCGAAGGTCAATCCATTGATTGAGATGCCCCGCGGCCGCAAGGTCCTCTAGGTGACGCTTGAAAGGTTGGCATTGGGTGGTGTAATGGCCGCGCTCCTTGTGGTACGAGCACATCCCGGGGCCGTTGCCTGCTGTTCCCAAGAATCCCGTCGGCCAGACGAAGAACGGCCTCTGCCCGATAATACTCAGCAATTTGTAGATTGGTTCGGTGAAGGCAGTTCGCTCGGCGACATACTCCTCCGGCCTTGGCTCCCTCTTTGTTTGCTGCCACTGAGCTTGTTGCTGCGGGTGTTGGGTGGGTTTGTTTCGAGTGTTCGGTTTGCTGGACCCCGCTCCATTCTGACCTGATTGCCCCTGCCGAACGATAGCCACTTGCTTCTTTGCGGCTATTGTTTTAGATGTTTCTGCTCCTTTCGGCACATTGCGCTCGGCCACCGCCTCCTCATGTACACAATCCTTCTCAATAATCAGCATAAGTTCCCCCATTGTCTTCGGCGGGTTTCGGGACAAATCTCTGAACATTGCCGAAGTTGGATCCAATCCATTCATAAATGACTCGGCCGCCACGCTCTGATCACAATCGGGAATGAGGTTGTATACTTCCCAGTATCGCTCGGTGTATAACCGAAGGGTTTCACCTGGTGTCCTCTTCATATTCACCAGCATTGAGAGCGTCTTCGGCTGGATGTTGCTCGTTACGAACCGCTTGGTGAACTCCAACTCCAGCTCGTTGAAGCATTTAATGGACTTCGGCTTGAGCTGATTATACCACAACATTATAGGCTCACTTAAAGTAAGAGGAAATATCTTACACATAAGCGCGTCGGAGAAATTGTGGAGGCTCATCGTTTGTCGGAATCGGCAAACGAACGCGACTGCGTCTTCCTTAGCCTCATAACGCTTGAGCTTCGGCAGGACAAACCGATCCGGAGGGCGCTCCTGTTGGATTGCGTCGACGAAGGGTGAAGCCTTAGCTTTACCGAGCTTGGAGTTGTCGACTAGCTCCGGTATGCTCGGTAAAATCGGCAGAGGAACCTCAACGCGGCCGGTCCGATCTTCTCGAGGTTCCCTTTGGTGATGTCGCTGCCGCTTATTCCGTTCTTGCTGCTGATGCCTGACGTCTTTCGAGCGTTCCAGTTGCTCGATCCTTGGATCCTCGAGATGAGCTTGCCGAGGATTGGATTTCTCGCCAACCGGCTGATATATTGTTGGAATTCCTGTAAACTGATCGTACAGGACGATGGTGTTATCCTGCCTTTGTCGTTCCCTACTTTCTGCTCGGCGGTGGCTAGACGAGACGGTTGGGCGTAGCCCACCCTGATCATGTTCTGTGCGGGACCTTGATTGCTCGGACCTCTCGAGCCGTTCAATGGTCCGAGCGTGCCGAGGAAAGTCATTGAGGTCCAAGGGCCTTTTTCCATCTGCCCGTTCTTCGTGCCGTCGTGAGGCAATATGTGTTCTCCTTGAAGCCCCCGCTCTGCGTGTCCCCGCCGTGGAACTTGTTGCCGAGGAACGCGTGCTTTCGTTACGAACTATGCTTTCCAACCGATGGCGGGAAGCCGTAGGCTGGATTCCCGGAGCATGTTCAAGCCGATCGAAAACGGTACGTCGCTCGGCAGGTTCACTCTCTGAGGCATGCTCCAGGCGCGACTTCCTACTGCGCTTGTGAGGTTTCTTCAGTCGACTAGGTTCGGCAGGGTGGCCATGCACGGGAGTAGTGGCCACACCTCCGTCCCGTTCTTCTAGACGTTGCTGGAGGAGTGCAATGACTGCGGCTTGACGCTTTTGCTCCGCCAGAGCGATCTCGAGCTCGGTTGGGGGATAAGAGAGTTGCCGAGCAACTGGTAAGGTGGTTCTTGTGGTTTGGCTGGGAACAGCATTTATCGAACCAAACCCAGCTAAACCGAGGGTGAAGTTCTCCGGGCCAGGCGGGGGAAGACGTTGAGCCATAATCAGAATGGATGGTGGTGCACGGTGGAAAGAGGAGGGGGCCTGAGACGGATCACGGCCCACTGTGCTTGCTAGGGAAAAGATCTGTCCCCAGCAGAGTCGCCAATTGTGGGGGCATGATTTATCCTTGAGCCTCCTGAATCCTCTCTTGATGCCTGAACCGTAGAAACCTTGACCGGCAACGCTATGTACCTGCAAACCGGAGGGTGGTGTTCCTCCGGATAGAAGCTCCGACGGTCTAGTTAGAATCGGAGGGAGGAAGAAGAGGACGTTTTAATAAGAGAAATTCTTTTTGGAGAGAGAATACCTGACTCCCTTCATAGAAGAGGTACTCTGCTATTTATAGGCAGAGGTTTGGAGTGTTGAGCAAGATGGAAGTGTATTGCACGCGCGTTGCTACGCTCGGATGACGTCACGTGTCAGGGGCACTCAAGTGATTCAGCCCTTCGAGACCCACAGACCCATGTGGACCCACGTGGGCCAATGTCAGATACGTCCCATCGGTGATCAGAGAGGTGCACGTACTTATCTTTGCTTCCATCAACAGAAGCTTCTAGAATATTCCACAACCGCCCTGATCGAGGGTTACCTCCGAACGCATGGTACTACCGAGCATAGCACTCCTTCGTCGAGCGTCCACCACCCGGTCGAGAAAAACATCCATTCGAGTAAACACTTTCTAAGCCGAACGATAACATTGCTCGAAGCTCGGAGGTTAATCTTACGCTCGGTGAACAGTTAGGGAACCGATTAACGTTCGGTGGAAGACCGGGATGACTAGTCATGTTGACTTCTCTTATACGGACGAATCTGAGACAACTAGCCCGTGGGCCCGAAGGTTATCCCATTGAACCTTTTGAACCTTTGGATATTTTGGCCCACTACACATTCTGTCAAATTTTTTTTTACATTTGATCCGGAACCTGACTATCCCAATTGGCCAACAAATGGCCGTTTATCTATTACGTAAAATGTCAAAAACCTTGTAAGGTTTTCTTTTCACATATGATTTCACCATTACTTCCGATTTAGTAATGTCGCCCTCCTTCTAGCGCCAAAATTGTTTACCTATTTTTCCTTCGATCGAAATCGACGGAGATTTCGGGAAACAAAGCCAACAACAAAAAGAAAAGGCGAATGCGGCTTGTCTCCACAAACGAATTTGAGGTTCCTTGCCGTATTTCAGGACTTCACCGGAAGAGAAATGGCGAATGAATCAAATGCTGTTTTTGTTGGTGATGAATCGACTCGTAAAAGAAGACCGTCACCCGCCAATCTTCAAGAACCGAATTGACCCATCGATTGGGCGGAATGGATTGATGGTTTAGTGAAGTGGGGTGGAGCGGAAGAAAAATAACAAATGGACTTTGTTATTTTTCGAAGGTAGAATTACAATCATGAAGGACGGATCCCCATTGAAAGTAAGGGAGTTAATTTAATCCTACTCCTAGGAAGACAAAAATTAGAACAAAGTGAAGACTTTGATTTTGTTGAAAGGGTTTACAATGAAGCCAAAAGAGGCTTTTTATAGAGAAAAAGTGCAGGAAATAACTTCCTAACTTCTCACTACTCTTCATCATCTTCCAAGTGTCCAAATAACTTTCCACAAACTCCAAAGTGTGTAGGAGCATGCCACTTGTCCAAATAACTTCTCTTCAACTTCAAAGTGTGTAGGAACAAGCCAAGTGTCCTACATGCAAATACAAACAAATAAAAGAAATAAAAACTAGTCATATTATTAATACGAAATAATAAAATAGGAAGCATTCTCATAATCGCCACCTTCCGGTCGATAATCGATAGGCGGTAAATATATGGTACAAACAACCCCCACACAAACTGAGGGTCACAACAAAGGTATGTTAGTGAACATTACAAAGTATTATTTTGCATGCATATGAGATCATTCAAACTGAAAATAATTACCTATTTGCAGATACAAACAAACTGGGGAAGAGAAGTAATGGAAGGAAACGCTCCACGATATCTTATCTGAAACAAGATATAGATGAAGAAAGCTTGGAGGTCCAAAAAAGAAGAACGAATGCATCCATACAGGAACCGTTTTCTACTGCTATAGTAGAGAAAAAATCAACCAAAAAATCTCCCCAATTTAATCTAACCACCAGCGCATCGAGTTCAGAACCAATTGTTGCCTCGTCCGAACATCACAAAGATTTATCTGAACTGCAAGGTAACCGAAGAAACTCTTTGTCGTTCAGTGACTTATGTGGGATTAAAGCACCTAAACTTGGATTGTCTTTTGTGGTTATGCCAAATTAGTTTCCATATTTCTGAAAATACCAAACTATCCAAAAAATAACCATATCATCTATGCGATTAATTTATTTCATTATTATCTGTTGTGACGTGCTCATCGTACTATCGTTCATATTGTTTCAATAGGTGAAAGGCCTGAAAGTGAATCCAGGACCAGAGGATATGTCATGATCAACGACCTTAAACCTTATGATAGAGACTGGACGATAAAAGTTGTTGTGCTTAGAAGGGGGTTGGTTGAACCATACAGTAATACAAAAGGATCTGGAACCATGTAGAAAGTTGTATTAATGATGAACAAGTATGTAAATTACAAATCAAAAGATTGTATTCCAAAAACGTAACCAACATTCTTCAACAAGCATCTACAGAAAATATTTGCAATGCAACCATGTGAATTGCAGTAAAATATGAAATATAATTTTTCATCATTGAGTATAATTAGTCCTTCTAATGGTTGCCTGTTTAAATTTTCACCCTACTCCATAAGGACAATATATCTGATAGATAAAATTTGTCATTTTCTATTTTTACTGCTTCTTCTCCTTCAATAAGTGCCATAAGAAACTTTTTAACAGTGTGTTCCTTTTCTTAGTCTACTCCTTATCGATTGTTTATCTGTTCTATATCTTATTTCAAATGGCCTTGTTAAACCAACAAACCACAGATTTCGAACTGTCCATAAGGAAATTGAAATGACACTATCTAGCCAGGCTTACGTAGATGATGCCAAGATTGGAATTGAGTTGGATAAAATCAAATACCACATCGTTCCTTTCATGGAAATCAAGCATCATGAGAAGAATGACAGCTATATTGGTACGCCATCTTGCACTATCTTTCTGTGGTTTTTGATCATCTACGCCAACTTGTACTTTATACCTTTAAAAAAGAAGAAGACCAAAGAACATATCACAGGCACTAATAGTTTGTTTAATGTAACTTCTCCACCAGAGGTGCTTGGATTAGTTGTCAATGTTGACCCTCTATCATCTGTTACAAAATTCGGGGTGCTTGGAACATCGATGAAGAGAAATATCTCACTTATTAATTCAACGTAGATATTTAAGACCTTGCTGATTCAGACTTAAGTAACATAACAAATTACTTAAACTGTTTATCATAAATAGGTCTGAAACTATTATCCTCACATTGTGGGGGAGATTTGGCCAAGATTGAAGGAGATATTCTTGAAGATATGGCAAAAGAAAGACCAATTGTTGCATTGTCAAAATTGAAGACATCAGCGTATGGAGGTGAATTCAAAAAATATTCGTACAAAGTATACAACTCTAAGGCCTAAAAACAAAATACCATATACGGTATATACTAACGATATTCGTCTTCGACAGGTTTATTATCCATTTCCACACTCTCAATAACTACACTTCAAGTGAACCCCAAGATACCGGAAGCTGATGCAATTAGACAATGGTACGTATAAAGAGGCAAATGAAAAGCATTTGCCATATCAAAAAAAAACATCTAACAAGTACATGTAATTGAGCAGGTACAATGAAAACGGGACTGAAAGCAGTTCGAGTACAATGGTTTGGGAAACAGACAAGCAAAGTGTTCGAGTAACAATTGAAGATTTAATCGAGCAGCCACTACCTGATTTTGAGGTGTAATATTAATTTGTTCCATACTATGAAGGTTAAATTATGATAATGAAAATACATGAGGCTAATTTGATTGACATGATCTACCTATTGTACATGTAGAGCCCTTTTTGCTACTTCAAAGCAAAAAGAAAATTTTATTCATAATATTGACCAACCTTGGTATGATGCATGCGAAGTATGCAATAAGAAAATTTACAACACGGAACAGGGCATAGAATGCAGCAAATGTGCCAAGTCAAATCCAGAGCATCATCCGAGGTATGTAAGAACCTACATGACAGATTTTTGTGAATGTTATTTGCTAATAATCAGCATTCTTATAGTTACAATTGCTTTATTAAATACTAGATACTTGATGAAGTTGACTGTTGGAGATGGGGAAAGACAACTATATGTCACATTATTTGAAGCGGCTGAAAAAATAACCGGATGCCCAGCATCAAAATTCAAAACCGCAAAAGAAAAGACAAGTGCAAATAAGAACAAGGTTTAACAAGAACATAAAAGCAAATTATTTTAATCGTACACATTTTATTGGTAATGCAGGAAGGCATGCATAGCGAAATTCACGAGGCGTTACGAAATGCTTGTGGAAGATCCTACATATTTACAACTAAGCTGGACAAAATGAGCGGGATGGATCGCAAATCAGGGAAAATCATAGCAGAACAAGTACAAAATGACGAAGATGCAAAAGGAATAAAAAGTACGAGTGCTACACACTTGGAAAATCCAATAAGAAAGAAGATCAAAGTTGAAAAGGACTAAATTGTGCTGTTTCCTTGCTCTTTACTTTTCCATATTTCAATTCAGACTATGAACTTTTGTCGTATGTTTAATTCAAATTGTGAATGAGTGTGTACATTACTGATTATGCACAATTATTGGGGAATGCCATCAGTTACAGTTCTTTTGTACTGAAAATACCAAGTTGATTTCCCAAAATCGAACAAAGCTGCAAAAACAAGCTTCTCTCATGTTTCTTCCTAGATTTTATTTCTTTCATTTTGACTACTGTTTGAGAAACCGGTTTTAGAATTGGCCAAACCAACTGGAGAAAAAAAGTTTAAAATTCCTAAACCTACTTTACAAACTGAGCCTCTCCACCTACTATTCTCTGATCTGCAACTCAAGCCTCTCATGCCACTCAAACCCACAATTACCTCTGCTAATTCCCAAAGATTATTAAAATCAGGATTCACCCCGAGCGGCATTCCCATATATGTAATTGGAAACTCCTCTGAAAAAACAAAACCAATCAACTGTTGCATTTGTTCAAATCTCGCAATGGTTCGGCTTGCTTTCGAACAACCACTCACTGGTTTGGTTTTGGAAGTGAAATCAGGAGGATGGAAATTATACTGGGTTAGAGTTCAAAAACAAAATTGGCCCAAAAAGAATAGAACGAATCAACCCCAATTCATTTTTACTTGTTCGACCAAAAGGAATTCTCATTTCCTGAGAGCAACTACGAATACCAAATATAAACAAGTAAAAATCGGTGGGCAAATATCTGATTTGCTTACGCGCAGCGTCTTCGTCATCACTATGGAAACCATGGAACCACGATTCTCTGATTCAACGTTACTTGAAACACATTTCCATCGACAATACGAATTACACAACACCAAACAGAATTATAATATCAAGACAAGCGGGAAATACATACACAACAAATTAAAATACACAAACATTCCCTCACAAAAATGAACAGGGTTTTTGCACACACTCTACAATCTGGACACCATTACTTTCCTTTGGCAAAGGATTTCTTATTTTCACTGGCAATAATAATATCCAAAGCTTCTTTAATCAAATCCAAATTTGCTTTGTGTTTCTCACACTCAAATTGAAGAACGTCAACTAAATCCTCCAGACGATGCATTGTAATGCGATGCTTTGACAACTTCCGGGATGACGAGCCCTTCTCGAATATAGAATGCCCACTGATATTTGTTGGAGAATGGGACCCCAACATTTTTCCTTTTCGTATTGTCGCCACATATATATACATCGGTTATGTCCGGGGGTTGTGTGTCTTCAACCACTTCTTGTGGATCTTCATTCTCACTATCACTGTCACTTGAGATGATTACGATATCGTTGTTATCCATGATCCAATCAAAGTTAAAAGAATAGGAATTAACAAAATCAAAAAAAGTAGTTTAAAAACCTTCTTCTTTATGGAAAACCACTTGTCCATGGGATACACTATCCTCCTCCTCCATAATAAGCAGCAGTTGGGGAATTGGAATCGCTAGCCAATTTTGGCTAATTTTGGACGATTTTACCCCTGAATTGCGGGGCTTGAGTATTGCAACTACTGTCCAGAATTGTAATTTGACTCTTACCCACGTGGCGCTATCTTCGCGCTTGGCGACCAACATACAGGCGCCTCAGAGGCTGTTCCACTTTTTGTAAAAAATAACTTTTTGAAAAAGAAGGCAATTTCAAGCTTCAAAATTATGTGTTTACGCAAATAATTTTCCTACTAATATGGATCTTGTTTGATAGATCTCATTGAGATCTTTTAAACGGTGTAAAAAAAATTTAAAAATTATTTATCATTTTCGTTATATTTGAGTTTGAAATTTCCTTCTTTTTGAAAAAGAAGATTTTGGGAGAAAGCGAACGGCGCACTCACATGTGTTATACTCATCTCCCCACCACGCAAAACAGTTAAACAGATGGTGAAAAGAAGCTATTGCAGTAACTTGGCAATTTGGCCTATTTATGTAGCCTTCTTGTGATGCAGCTTTCGTGATAAAAAGGAAGGATGCTACAATCCTAAGATGTCACCTGTTATACCAAGAAACAAATGGTGAAAAGGATCACAGGTTATGCATATAATCCTTGATTTAAATTCATCATCAGATTAAGTTTTTAAGATCATAAACTGAATGGAGCTCATAAATGCTCATATCCGGACACTTGCCCGACACTCAATCCAAAATCTCCTACATTTACTCAACGTTTTGAACACGTTCGGGCACTAAATCTGATGCCTTTGAACAATCTTGGCAAAACGGACATCGGAGCAAATCTTTTGGTGTGCAGGATTTGCAACCATGTCTATTTTTATCACACTAGCATCACCTAACGTTCACGGCAAATCTTTTGGTTTGTGTGATTGGCTTCATCTGATTTCTTTTGTAATTTTGAAACTTTTCCTTCTTCCACTTTGGTGTGTTGGGTCTGAAATTTGATCAGTCTCTGAGTAGGTTTAGATGCTTAGTTTTGATTTTTATTTGGGGTTCTCATTTTCTTGGTTTGGATTGTTGGGTTTTGGATCTGGGGGAATTATATTTTTTGAGATGGGTTTCTGTTTTCTAGGTTAGGTGTTAGTGGTGTTCGATTAGTGGTTTCAAGTTTTCGAGTTGAGAATTAGGGCGGACTCTATTAACTCGATCCAGGATTCAATTGGAACTTGATTTTTGACGGTGAATTTTCTATCCACATTTATTGTGATTGCTAGATTAATGAGTTGTGCATGTCTGATCAATGTTATTTCCTTGTAGGATGGTAATTGAGAGATAATCATTTGATTTTTTTTCAGGTGGGATTTGAAGCTGTATTTAAGAAATGGACAGAATTCAGCCACCCCTGGTAAGCATTTCTTCTTCCTTTACTTCTTTGAGATTAGTGCTCTCTATGGTTTGGAAATGTGTGACAGAGATGTTTGACTTTTGCATGCTCTGGGATTACTTATTGTCTTATTTATGTGTTGAGTGGTGGTTCTTTTTCATTTTGGTAGCAATAATCCTTGAATTATCTAGCAATGTTATCTCTTTTTACTTTTTTAGTTCTTTTACAAGTTGTGAAATAGTGGTATCGAGAACGTATGAGCCGAAACGATTCTGGACCTCATACAGTTAATAACTTCGTATTATTGAATTTGTTTGATTAGTTGTACAGTGATCAAGTTGATTTGAATCGTCTAATCTAAGTTTTGTTAACCGGTCATTTTGGGGGGCAAATTTTCGACAAACTGTTCTTCCTATTTCAATTGGGGTCACTTGATGTGTTTATATTACCACTGTTTCAATGAGTTTTTAAGATCTTGATCAAGCAAGAAGATGCTATTAATTTGTTTGATTTATCTCCTTTTTGATGTTCTATTTGAATAATGAAAAATTGAATATCATTGATAGCATATAGTAAAATATCCACAAACAAAAAAAAGCCTCAAATTTTACGTCTTAGCTCTGTGCTTGCTGTCATGATGCATACACAAGGCACAGAGGACAATGTGTTATATAGAGGTTCTGTCATTTTGATATACCACTCTCCAATTTTCCACTTCACTTTCACTGTTATACCGTTCTTGAATTTTTCCACTTCACTTCGAAAACTCCAACACTGTCTTGAGTCTTGACACGTTCGCAAACCCAGTTTTCCTTTGTTTCATTATGTTATTAATACAGTAAGTTGAATTTCACTAATATCGCTCCTGTTCCATATCCGTTGATTCCTTTGGTTTCAGTGTTAAGACTATTGTGTTCTCATTTAAATGGATTAGATTATTGTCAATTTACTTGCCTCCGTATCCAATTTTGAATCATTTGTTCAGACACTCAACGTACATTCCTTCTCTCTCTGTTATATTAATGTTTATTTTTGGTAAATTCAGTTTATTTTTATTTTTGGTGTGACTACCTCGGTGGTGGAAAGTGGAATTTTCACACTCATAATATTCTTTTGATTTTTGGCTTATGTGGTTCTTTATCTGTTATTTTTTTTGTTAGAAAGAAGGATCTTGGCAGATACAAATGCATTGATGGACCTGTATCTAACAATTACCAGTAATCCACCCTCTCTGCATCGGTAGTAGTCAATAAATTTAGACTTTCCATTTCCCAAAATTTGATCAAGAACAACCTACCAAATGCTTCAGTTGGAATTTTTGTACGTAGAAGATATACACAAGATAGGTAGAAAATAAGAATCATCTTGTGAATCTGGTCCCATCAGCACTCTAGAACCCAGGTTGTTATGCAACCATGCCTTTATTTTTCCATCAGTTGCTGTTAAGATAAACTGTGCCGCTCTTTTGTCCACATGCTTGCTTAGGCTTTGTGTTCGTTTTTCAGTACTCTATGAGTATTTGTGATTCCACTCATTTTCTATGTTTTAATAACTTTGGTTATTCATGGAAAGTGGGCTAAGTGATGGTGAATTTGTGAATGTGTATTTGTTACAGTTGTTGAATATTGCCCATATACATAATGTGCATCAAAATTATGCATAACAACCTTATGGAGACATCTTTTCTGTAACAAACTTATGCAGACAACTTAGGCACATCAAACTTGTGCATTCAACTTCTGTTTCACTCACATTCATTTTCGATTTCGAAAACTGTTCTCCACAACAGGCATGACGGACGTGCCTTGCACGTCGCGATTCACCTAGTTATATATAACACATGGGACCAATTTAAAATAACCGTTCCAGATTTTAAGGACAACTGTCATTGGAAAGTCCCTTTTAAAAGTTAAAATAATTCGACGCAACTGTTGGCCAAAAAACATTAATCTCAGTTATTTGGGAAACACAGGTGTTTGAGCTAGATTATGCGCATCTCGACTAATCTCAGGAGCCCGATCCAACCGCCCACTTGCAAGGACCCAAATAAAATCGGAGCAATGGGTCCGTATAAACTAGCTCCATAAAGATGCATATACTAATCAAACCAAATCCAATGCCAAAAAGGAGAATCAAAAAGCATCACAACGACCAAACACCATCAAACATAATAATAGCCCATATGCAATTATTGCAGAATATGATACGGTGGCTCATATGCAAGGACCTTCAAAAACTATCAAAATACTTATGAAATATTTATATGGGGGACAGAAAGGTATGATTCTTACTCAAACCAATGTACAATCAATAAAGAAGAAGAGCAAGCAAATCAAAAAAGAGGAACTGGATTACAGTGGCATAAATGTGTTCAACTTTTCGACCAATTCTACACATTTGTTTTCCTAATTTTCCTGTTTTTCAAGAACAACAATTCTACACATATGTTTGTAAGGCTACATCAAACCATGTATTCTGATTTCAGATGCTATTTTTTTGGAAGTCCGACATTTCCCTTTTTTACCACCTTTTCCGAAACGACAAACACACAACATTTGTTTGTACTTCGACAATCATGTATTTCAAATTCATCTTCTACTAATAACATACAGACAATTATATATACTGCAGCTTGTTTTCGGGTAGTGTCGAATCAGCTTGGTGCTTTTGCCGATCGCCAACACTTTTTCCCCTTATTTTAAAAACCAATTGAACTCCATTCAGTAGTCATCGATATCATGCCATATGGGGGCAAAACAAAACCATGTGCAACGCACGAGCCCACTCACTAGTGATAATACAAGGTTAAAGAGGTGTTGCGATTGCCACCGATCGAGGATAAGAATTATAGGGTGGAGGATTATACTTTTCTTGTTCGAAGTCTTCTCGGGTCATTCCGATAAAAACAAAACAAAAACAGAAGTCTCGGTCATTGCCAGCTTTTTTGCTAATTTGTTGGATGTCCTTGTCATGGTCCAGCCCAGCTATTTATTTTTCTTTTTTATTTTTTATTTTGTTGAGAAAGCACAACAATAATTCAGTGGAGTTAAGTTTCCTTTTAGTTTCTAAAATTGGACTATTCTTCTCAATAAAATATTTCCTCCATCCCTAAATAAATATTTGGCGCACAAACTTAAGCTATTAAAAATATGCACTTTTTCCGTTAAAAAATTTAATTTTTCACAATTTAAAAGAACTACTCCATAATTGATAACTATTGATTTGTGAATTTTTTTTTTGATCCTTGTTACGAAAAACAATTCATCTCTTTTAAAGACCTAGATTTGCGTGCCGAAAATTAATTAGAGACGGATGGAGTGATATTTGCACCCAACCAACAAAAAGCCTAAAAAAGAAACGTAGTTTTGGCATCATTTGGTGCCTCCATTGTTTTTCCCAAACGCTTCCCATTCACTAAATTCTTGTAATCGCCCTGTGTCTATTAAAGCTTTGATTCTTATGAAGGTTCAACTTGTACTTCTTTTTATTATTTTTAAAGATATTGACCTTTTTAGTTGGGAAAATTTCTTTTATATCCCTTCGACTTTGACCGAAAATTCATTTTGGTCCTTCGACTTTTAATTTCGGCATAAAAATACTTCGACTTTTCAATTGTTTTCAATGTAGTCCTTTAACAGAAATCAGGTGTCTTTTTGGACGGAAAAAATGACGTTGACTCCTTTTGAGGGGCATTATTGCCCTTTCCCCTCCTCCCTCTCCCCTCCCTTACCCTAGGTTCATTGGAGGGAACATTTGCCACCAAAAATGGTTCCCCCTATATAATGGTCCCTCCTGTTTATAAAAATGGTCCCCTCTTCAAATTAAAAGTCATTTTGTCTTCTTTTTTTTTTGTTTTTATTCAAATTTTTTCGCATTTGTTAATTTTGTGTGAAACAAATGCAAAAAGTTTCACACAAAATGAACAAATGCAAAAAAAATTTCTCGCTCCGTTCTGCTCCGCTCCGTTCGGTCGCTTCGCTTCCCTCATTCCGCTCCGCTCCACTCCGCTCGGCACTGGCCTTTTACGAGAACTTCTTAGTACCTCTCATACACAACATATGAGCCACAAGTTCCAACAAAAAGTTAAGTGACTTTGTATTTTATTGTCCTTATTCAAAAAAAATTTGCATTTGTTAATTTTGTGTGAAACTTTTTGCATTTGTTTCACACAAAATTAACAAATGCGAAAAAATTTGAATAAAAAAAAAAAAAAAAAAGAAGACAAATTTGTTGTTCGGCTATTTAAGCCATTTGGCTTTTCCGTCAAATTTTTTTTGTCCTTATTCAAATTTTTTTTGCATTTTGTGGCTTATTGTCAATTTTTTGGGGATTATTGCTTCGTTATGACGAGAGGAATCTAAAAAGTAAAAAATTTTGGTCCAAATCCAATTTTTTTTGAATAAAGACGAAAAAAGTGGCTTTCCCGCCAATTTTCGTCGAAATTCAAAAAAAATTGGATTTTGACCAAAATTTTTTACTTTTTAGATTCCTCTCATCATAATGAAACAATAATCCCCAAAAAATTGACAATAAGCCACAAAATGCAAAAAAAATTTGAATAAGGACAAAAAATAAGCCACTTTGGCTTATTTATCCAAACAACCCTTAAAATGACTTTTAATTTGAAGAGGGGACCATTTTTATAAACAGGAGGGACCATTATATAGGGGGAACCATTTTTGGTGGCAAATGTTCCCTCCAATGAACCTAGGGTAAGGGAGGGGAGAGGGAGGAGGGGAAAGGGCAATAATGCCCCCTCAAAAGGAGTCAACGTCATTTTTTCCGTCCAAAAAGACACCTGATTTCTGTTAAAGGACTACATTGAAAACAATTGAAAAGTCGAAGTATTTTTATGCCGAAATTAAAAGTCGAAGGACCAAAATGAATTTTCGGTCAAAGTCGAAGGGATATAAAAGAAATTTTCCCTTTTTAGTTTTACTTCTTTTTCTTATTTTTAAAGATATTGACCTTTTTAGTTTCCAACGGTGGAATGTGAAAAAAAAAAAAGAAAAAGAAATCTCTATTGACATGAAGACTACACAATTTTCAAAAATGGCAGGCCAATTCTCATTTCCAAAAATTAAGCTTTCAATGCTTTTGTGCAGGTACGTAGCTTCTAAGAAACCATCCCGATCATGTGGGGAAAGTTGGCCTTTCATATGAACGAAGGCTCAAATTTTTTTTTTGCCATAGTTTATACATCAGCAGGGTTTAGCGAAGGGTTAGTATGTTAGTCAATGGGGGTTCAGAGGTTATCCATAGCCTTTGAACTCCAAACTTGCTCCTCGTGGGGCTCGAACACTGGTCACTACTGGGGAGACACATGAGCAAACCAACTCAACTAAGCTTGATTTCTCAGAGGCTCAATGTTCACCATGGTAGTTTTCATGACACAACTCTTGATTGGTGATACATGGAGTTTCTTTTCATGGGCATGAAACTCGACTTCTTAATAATGACTCAACATTGTTTTCAGAATTTCAAAAAAAAAAACAAACATTGTTTTTAGAGTCCTAATCTGCTATTTATCGAGCAAAACAAACATTGTTCTTGATTCCCCACGATCTGGTGTACAATGAGCAAAACTAGGCCTTAATCTGCTATTTTTCGAGCCCTCCCTATCTCATGGAAAAAGGGTCAGTGTTGTGTGTCTTTTTATCTCTAGGGTTCAAATTTTCAATGGAGAAAACCATTCTGATACGAGCCTACAAACGATTTCAAACACATAACCCAATGGGGTGGGGTTACACAAACTATTTTCATAATCTGAGATGTTTGTTTTGTGACTTCAGCCATGTAAATCATCCATGCAAAATCGACAATAAATCGCACAAAGATAAGTATTGCTAGACTCAAATCCATTGTTTAACTGTGAAGTTTATAATGGTCCATTTTTCCCAAGACAAAAAAAAAAATTTTCAGTACTTTTACCAATATTCAATCAATCTAATTTTCTCTGCAAGTTTTTTTTCGTATTATTTTCATTTTTAGCAGTTCGTAACAATGATTTTACTAAATTTCCCCTATAACTTTTATCGGTACCACTAGGAACCTGAGTTGGAACAATGTGCGTATTGAAGGGGACCAGCGAGGAAGATGTTGTGGCCTAGACGATCAAACTAGACAGAAAAACCCACACACAAAATACAGATATTTACGTGATTCCCCAAAATTAGGTACTCCACAGAGGAATTGGAGCAATAACACTATAAACATGCTTTACAATGAGTTCTCTCAATTCACTGCACGCGCTTTGTGATTTTCATCGTTGGCCTTACCAATAACTAGAGCCAAGGTCTCCTTAACTATAGGCTGGTCAAATCCCCCTATTGCAAATTAAGCCACACCAGACATGGCCTTTACTTAAATTGTGATTGAGCACACTAGTGTTGGTTGTCTATTGATGGCAACCCAAACGGCTGAGGATGAAGAGGATTTAAGAGTATGGGAGCCACCATGGCCTCCCATGTGAACAGAAGATACCCGACCCTTGTGTCTAGTCTAAAGCCTTGATTGATTCTTATGTATGAAGAGTCAATTAACGTCCACATTCTTAGTTTCAAACTGTTGAATTTGAACAAAGAAATCTCTATCCATAAATTGACATGAAGGCTAGCTATACAATTTTCAAAAATGGCAGGCCAATTCCCATTTCCTAAAATTAAGCTTTCAATACTTTTGTGCAAGAGGGTACGTAGCTTCTAAAAAACCATCCCCATCATGTGGGGAAAGTTGGCCTTTCATGAGAGTTTGATTGAAAGTTGGCCTTTCGTATGAACGAATGCTCAATGTTTACCATGGTAGCTAACTTTCATGACACAACTCTCGATTGGTGATGCAAGGGGTTTCTTTTCGTCGACATGAAACTCAACTTCTTAATATGACTCAACATTGTTTTTTGAGTCCTTTTAACAAATCAGTTCTTTAAGATATCGGTAACTTAATTGATTCGTTCAATTTTGTTCCTGCACATCCAGGAACAAAAAACGATCAATCTAACCGTTCCCGATATTAAAATGAGCTGTTTTTTCATAGGACCTTGAAACAATATTTTAAATAAATTAAATGATTCCAATTATTAGTGTGACACTCCGGAATGGATCCCATACAATCTGGTATACATTGGTGTACACCAAATGACGTACGCATTGTTTTTTTGAACCACAACGAAAGGTTGGAGCCCAATCGCATATCCCTCTCACCAGATTCGTTTAGCCAAATATCAAGCGATAGATAAAAACTAACCAATACGTAAAAATATCTTACAAGAATAAAAGAAAGTTGTTCCGACATACGCAAGCATGTTTTTATGTGACGAACATCATAGAATTAGTGAATAACACAAATTTAAATTGCACTGAACTCCCTTGATTTTTCGGAAATCAATGGCCTTTCTTACTTTACAAAATAGAGTGTGATATCCACCTTTTGTCAAATCAACACAAGATGCAGTTACTTTTGAGTTATGCTATATGTACTGACGGGGGAGAGAAATCGTACCAACGGCCGCTGGCGGGCCGTCTCCGGCCACCGGACGGCCGATCCGAGCCGTCCAAAAATTTTAAAAAAAAACACCGATGGGGACTTGTGCTGGAATCAATGGCATCCGAGATGTGTAGGGTGCTTGATCCGAGCACCCCTTTTCCGTGTATATACACGTATATACATATATACACGAAAAAGGGGTTCTCGGATCAAGCACCCTACACACCTCGGATGCCGTTGATTCTCGCGTAGGCCCCATCGGTTTTTTTTTTTAAAGAATTTTTGGACGGATCGGATTGGCCGTTCGGTGGCCGGAGACAACCTGCCGGCAGCCGTTAGTACGATTTCCCTACCCCGGTCGGTAGGTATATCATTTTTGGTTACCTTTAGTGAGTAAAACTCTAAAATGCCCTTTGGTGTGGATAAGAAGTACAACTTTTTAGCAAGTTCATTTTATGCATCTACTTTTGTTAATTTCTCACTATAGAACATATTTTTGTAAAAATCGCATAACCCAAATTCCTAATTGTTCAACCATTAATGTTGGACCCAAGTCCCCTAAGATAGAGTAAATTAGGATTAACGAATGACCAAAAATAAACTATTAACGCTGGACTAGGTGAGACAAATTTTAAAAACAAAAAACTGGAGTTACATTCTAGGGCCAATTACTGGATACGTACGAAATTCAGTTACATAGCTTTAGAGACAAAGAAGATTGGTAAAACGAGTATTTATACATAAGCATATCTGAGGGAGAGTTTGAGTTCTCAAATTTGGCCTTTTTTCAATTTCTTTTAGTCAATAGTCGCTTTTTAAATCATCTGTTCAATATTTTTACTTTTTAGAAAATCACTTGTTAAGATAAATATGATAAGCAAAAAAAATGACCAAAAGAGAGACTTTAGAAAAGACAAAAGAAAAGGTTTTTGGCAGCATTTTGGCTATTTTTCCTTTAGTGAACTTTTGTGAGAAAAATTGGTCCATTTCTCAACTTTTTAGATTTTTCTCGGGAATGTGGGTGGTGTCTCAGTTGGTCGAGCACCCTTTGTCCCATTCGTTTGGTCTGGGTTCGTTTCCCACGCCTGCCCCATTCATGTGGTGGCCTCCCCTTTCCCTTTCCCCTAACAACTAATTTACTAACCTGCTGATGTATATCGCTGTGACCCAAAAAAAAAAAACGAAGAAGATTTTTCTCGGTAAGACATGATGAAAAGGGTTTTTTTTCTTTAACTAAAACCGAAAAAAGATAGCAAAAAACGACTTGCATTTTTTGGTAAGAAATTCTAAAATCTACCCAAAAAATTCAGAGAACATTAAAAATTAGCAAAAATACTAGCCTTTTACAACTTTTTCCTTCTCTTTTGTCTTTAGTTCAACCTTTTCCTTAGGATTGGGCCCCTTTTTCTTTATATTTGGATTCTCTTACAGCCAGATCAAAAAGGACATTTATTGACCAAAAGCTACCCCAAAAATCAGAGAGAGTAGAGATCCCAAACATGACCTTGAGCATTTATGTAGGTGTAGATCGTGAATAAGGATACCTTAGCCAGCCCCAGTTGATGAGGAAACATGGCTCGGTTTACTTTGGTTTGGTTTGATTTGAATAAGATATCTGTAAACTTGAAACTAGGTCTGGTGGAGGTGTGTGGTTTGTCTGGCAAACTTGTTTACATTTTAAGGGGTAAAATCTGATGCTCAGCAAGCCTGATCCAACCGCCCACTTGCAAGGACTGAAATAAAATCGGAGCAATGGGTCTGTATAAATTAGCCCCATAAAGATGCATATACTAATCAAACCAAATCCAATGCCAAAAAGAAGAATCAAAGAGCATCACAACGACCAAACATAGTAATACCCACATGCAAAGTAATATTGCAGAATATAATACGGTGGCTCATATGCAAGGACCTTCAAAAGCTATCAAAATGCTTGTGAAATATTTATATGGGGGACAGAAAGGTATGATTCTTACTCAAACCAATGTACAATCAATAAAGAAGAAGAGCAAGCAGATCAAAAAAGAGGAACCGGATTACAGTGGCATAAATGTGTTCAACTTTTCGACCAATTCTACACGTATGTTTGTTAGGCTACATCAAACCATGTGTTCTGATTTCAGATGCTATTTTTTTGGAAGTCCGACATTTCCCTTTTTTACCACCTTTTCCTAAACGAGACACACACACATTTGTTTGTACTTCGACAATCAAGTATTTCGAATTCATCTTCTACTAATAACATATAGACAATTATATATACTGCAGCTTGTTTCCGGATAGTGTCGAATCAACTTGGTGCTTTTGCCCATCGCCAACACTTTTGCCCCTTATTTTAAAAACCAATTGGACTCCATTTAGTAGTCATTAATATCATGCCATATGGGGGCAAAACCAAACCACGTGCAACGCACGTGCCCGCTCACTAGTGATAATACAAGGTTAAAGAGGTGTTGTGATTGCCACTGATCGAGGATAAGAATTATAGGGTGGAGGAGGACTTTACTTTTCTTGTTCGAAGTCTTCTCTGGTCATTCCGATCAAAAAAAACAAAAACAGAAGTCTTGGTTATTGCCAGCTTTTTTGCTTTATTTGTTGGATGTCCTTGTCATGGCCCAACTATTTACTTTTCTTTTTTCTTTTTTTGAGAAAGCACAACAATAAGTTTCTTTTTAGTTTCCAAAATTGGACTATTCTTCCCAATAAAATACATCTTCCGTCCCTAAATAAATGTTTGGCGTACAAACTTAAGCTATTACAAATATACATTTTTTCTGTTAAAAAATTTCATTTTTTTCTCAACTTAAAAGAACTAATTGATAACGATTGATTTGTGGGAAAAAAATTGATTCTTTTTTAAAAAATAAAAAATTATCTCTTTAAAGATCTAAATTTGCGCGCTGAACATTTATTTAAAGACGGATGGAGTAATACTTGCACCCAACCAACAAAAAGCCCCAAAAAGAAACGTTAGTTTTGGCCCCATTTGATGCCTCCATTGTTTTCAGAATTTCAAAAAAAAAGAAAAAAATTTGTTTCTGGAGTCCTTCTAACAAACCAGTTCTTTCAAATATCGGTAACTTGATTGATTCGTTCAATTTTGTCTCTGCACATTCAAGGACAAAAAACGATCAAGCTAGCCCGGCCTTTTTCGATATTAAAATGGGCTGCTTTTTCAAAGGACTTTAAAATAATATTTTAAATAAATTAAACGGCTCCGATTATTAGTGTGGCACCCCGGAATAGGACATAAGGGTGGACTTTTATTTATTTTTAAATCAAATATAAGGTCGGCCTTGATATTTCGAAATATATTTGGTTTATTATATCTCATAAAGTCGAGTTAGATTATGCACATGTCGACAAATTTGTAAAGGACCAATCCCTCTGTTAGGACAAAGTACTATTGTATAAATTGACTTCAAAAAAATCGATAATACTTTGAGGTTTCAAACCTAAAATCTAATTGGAGACAAACTTTTGGGTTTAAATTGCACTGAACTCCCCTGAGGTTTCGGAAATCAACGGCCTTTCCTACTTTACAAAATTTTCCAAAAATAAAAAACAGAGGTTACATTCTAGGGCCAATTATTAAAAAATAGCAAAAATTGCAAGTAGCCTTTACAACCGTAGAGATCCCACACTCTTTAAAATGTGTTGGCTTAGCAGATTGTGTGCAAAAAACGAACGGAGGTATTGAAAGGGCGGTCAAAGGGAAGTTTCTGAAATTATTAGAAACCTTAGGGCAGATTTTCCGAAGCCTCAAAGGAAGATTTTGAAATTATTAGAAACCTTATGGGAGGCCAGTGTATTTAACTCAACCTTTTGATTTCAAACGTCGACCAAACGCCAAGTTGTAGTACAAATAGCAGTTATCTGTTCAATGGTAATCACAACTCCCCTGTCTTGTATTCTCCAAAGCCTTTTTGTTATCCAAATAGCATTTCCTCTGTTCTACAAGAGAATATGGCTGAGTCTGCCCTCATCTCCTCTGCTGAGGCAATCCTGAAAGGCTTGACAACCCCTTTTAACCAGCAGATCAGCCTAGCATGGGGTTTCGAGAAAAACCTTGTAAAGCTCCGCAACAGGTTTGAGATGATCCAAGCTCTGCTATGTGAAGCTGAGAACGGGAGACCAACATTGAAACCCTTCAAAGTGTGGCTAAAGCGTCTCGATGCTGCAACCAGCGACGCCGAGAATCTGCTGGACGAGTTGAAGTACGAGGACATTCGAAGGAAGCTGGTACGTGACTTCTTCTCCCTCAAAAATCAAGTCGCATTTCATTTCCTGATGGCTAATAAGGTCAATGATATCAACTTGTTATTAGATGACATTTGCAAAGACATTGGCTTTACTACGGCAAATAACCCCGTAGGTACTAGTGGTGTTGAACCTAGGGAATCCAGGCTGACTGTACCCTATATAGATGAGACAGTAGTTGTGGGGAGAGAGGGTGATGTCTCTAAAGTAATTGAGATGTTGATCAACTCCAACGTGGAAGACGTCGTTGCCATTGTAGGAATGGCCGGGCTAGGGAAAACTACCCTTGCTAAGCTAGTTTACAAAGATAAGGAGGTTGTGAGTAGTTTCGGTGGTGGGAGAATGTGGATTTGTGTGTCAGATAATTTCAAAGTTGAAAAGCTATTGAATGAAATGGTTGAATCTTTTACTAAAACCAAATCTGACTTACGAAACGTTGAAGCAATAGTGCAAAAGCTTGGAGAACATCTAAAAGGCAAAAAGTATTTGCTTGTGTTAGACGACGTTTGGAATAGAAGTGAAAGGGAATGGGAACGGATGAGAGATTCTTTGCTAGGAATCGGTGCCTCCAAGGGAAGCAAAATTATAGTCACAACACACAGTATGGATGTTGTATCAACCATGCAAAAAGTATCTCCCTGTCTCACTCATCGTTTGCGTGGACTATCGCTTAAAGATAGTTTGACCATGTTTAAGAAAAAAGTATTTGCAAATAGAGGACCAATAGAAACTCAATCTTTGTCGAGTATTGGTGAAAGAATGGTAGAGAAGTGTGAGGGTGTGCCCTTAGCGATAAATGCATTAGGAGGCATATTGTGGTCTAAGAAGGATGAAAGGGATTGGCTTGACGTCGAGAAGAATGGAATGTGGATTTCCCTTGGAGATAGCAACGACATCCTACCAGTATTAAGGCTTAGTTTCGATGACCTACCATCACCTTCTTTAAAGCAATGTTTTGCTTATTGTTCTGTTTTTCCAAAGGACAAAATCATAATAAAGAGTGAGTTGATTAAGTTGTGGATGGCTCTAGGTTATCTTCAGCCTCCTTTAGGAACAAATCGGGAAGCGGAAGATGTAGGTGATGAATATTTTAACGTCTTGGTGCACAGGTCATTGTTCCAAGAAGTTGAATTGGATGAGTATGATAATATTACATGTTGCAAGATGCATGATCTTGTGCATGATCTTGCTCTGACTGTCTCGGAGGGTAATTGTTTGACTTTGGAGGCTAGTGAGGCGAAGGACTATCCTGACGTTAAACATTTGTGGCTGTCTCTTGAAAAAAAAGAAACAAGGTTACAAATTTCAAAAGAAAATGTTGGAAAACTAAGGACGCTGTTTTCAATCGGGTATCTCCCCATAAACACAGAAGATGTCAAATGTATACGGGTCTTGAGTATAGTAAAATCTGGTGTGAAAGAATTTCCGATTTCGATAGCGAAGTTCATACATTTAAAATATCTTGACCTCTCCGAGTCTTCTTTTGAAAAACTGCCAGATTTTGTTACTAAGCTCTATAATTTGGAAACACTCAGATTGCCAACAGTCACAGAATTTCCGAAAAAATTTCACAAGCTGGTTAGCATGCGACATCTTTGTATGGATGATAGCATATCTAGTAAAGGGACTCCAGCATTGATAGGGGATTTGACTTCTTTGCAGACATTAACTTTCTTTGTTGTGGGTGATAATAAGGGCCATAAAATTGACGAGTTGGGACGTTTGAGCAAGCTAAGAGGCAAGTTAAAGATTTACAATCTCCAAGAAGTTAGAGAGAGAAAAGAAGCAGAAAAATCAAATATGCAAGGAAAAGCAAACATCCAAGAGTTGGTGTACCACTGGGCCCATGGGGACATTACGAAATCACGCGTCAAGCATGAAGAAGGGTTGGAAGGACTTCAACCCCATAGGAACCTTAGGGCATTAATTCTTAGGGGTTTTGGAGGACTAAGGTTTGCATCATGGATGCGAACAAGAGATGCTCAGTCACTTCAGAATTTGGTGAGAATCAAATTGAAGGACTGCAGACTTTGTGAGCAAATCCCAACGCTCGGACACCTTCCACTTCTTGAAGTTGTTGAAATGAATGGCTTGCATAATCTGAATTGTATTGGTAGTGAATTCTATGGATTGGATGTTGGCATTCGTAGTAATGGTAGCAGTAGTAGGGCAACAAGAGAAAGAGTAGTTTTTCCAGCGTTGAGAAAACTCACTCTTAAAAATATTCCGAAACTAGAAAAGTGGTTAGACGTATCATTATTGCCCGCTGGAACCACGAACATGGAGTTTTTCCCTCGCCTAGAGGAGTTATCAATTTTAGAGTGCCCTCGGTTGATAACCATTCCGGGTAATTTGTTATCCATCCAGAGGATAAATATTTCATCCGACTCTTATGACTTCATTAATAAACCGTTATACCACCCCCTCCTGTCTGATTTCGTCAATCTCTCCTTGGATACGGCCCAGACTCCCAAGTGGGGCAGCAGTAGACAATGGGCGAAAGACCGATCCATGTATAGCCCCTCCTTGAACTTACTGGTTGATATGGATTCAGAGAATATTGTCATTTTGGTTGAAGATTTGTTAGAAAAAAGCATTAAATCCCTAAGATGTCTGCGAATCTGCGGTGTATATAAACTGCGTTATTTTCCAACCCAGCTACTAAACCTAACGTTTCTGGAGGAGTTAGAGATAGCATACTGTATCGGCCTAGAGTCTTTTTTACAAGACACAGAAGCAGAAGTATTCAACCGGTTAAAGTCTCTTAAAGAGCTTCGCATTTCTGGTTGCTTTTCGTTGAGTTGTTTGCCAAAGGGGTTGCTACAACCAACCCTTGAAACATTAGAGCTGGACGGCTGTTTAAGTTTAAGAATGACACACCCAGATGAATTGCGCAGCCTCAAATCCCTTCAGAATCTGAATATCCAATTCTGTCGAGGATTGGAAAGTTGTTGGCAGGAGGGGCTGTTCTGCCATGGAAGCCTACGATATTTGGCGATAGGTGGATTCTTTCCAGAGCATGAACATTTCCCCTGGCCCTCCACAAGTGCTGTTGCCTCCACAAGTGCTGATGCTGCAAACGTAGAGTTTGTCGAGCAGTTTCCCTTCATCTCCCTGGAGGGTCTATATTTATCTGGTTTTGGATTCAAGAGTCTGCCTGATCAACTTCAGCACCTCACTGCCTTGAAAACGTTGAAAATTGAGAGATTCGAGGATTTGGAAGCTCTTCCGGAGTGGTTGGGTAACCTTTCATCTCTTCAATCGTTGGGCCTTCGGTATTGCCCTAAACTGATGAGTCTGCCCTCACTGCAAGCAATTCACCGCCTCACCAATTTACGAATATTGGATGTGCTTGACTGTCCCCTTTTAAAGAAACGATGCGAAGATGGCGAAGAAACGTACAAGATTGCTCATATTCCATATAAGAGGTACATTCCTTATCGAATTCCCTAATTTCTAGGTCTCTTCAGTTCGCCTCTCTTCTCACTAACCGATTCCATTGCTCTCTCTCTCTCTCATACCAAGATTTGCCGTATTGCTTTGTTTCTCTATTTGTGTCTATCACGACTAATTATTCAGTAGTCCGGGAAACCACTTCATTTTGCATTTATTTATTTTGGCTTACAGTTTTTTGTAAGGCACCAGTGAACCCTCTGCAATTACATTTCATGAAGATAAAGCATGACTAGTCCCTTTTCAATCATGTAATTTCTCAATCTCTATTTTCTTTTTTTTCCAATTTACATTTTTTCGGACTATCATCTCTGCCCAACGTTAATATTTGGTTCTATTTTATAGGTTCTGATATTACACATCAAGACATTTGGCTGTGTTGATGTCTGCCTCAGTTAACAATGAATGAAAGAGGTTTTCAGATAGTAAATCTGGTGTAATTTCAATGATTAGAACAACAAAAAAGTTGTGCTTTTTTTTTTTTTTTTTTTCCAAATCAATTTGTAATTTTTTTTCTTCCAGATTCTTTGAGGCGTTGTGCACTTTGCAAAATCAGAGGAACTCATGGCAAGAAAAATTCTCAGGGATGTGAACGGTTGCCGATTGCATCAAACTTTTTAAAGGACGCTCAAAGTGAAGCTATTGCTTACGGACATCAATGCCTAATCTCCGTTAGCGACACAAGCAAATAATCCAAAGTAGACGAGTCGCTAACACTACCTATAAGTGTATATGAGTAAGTCATGAGCTTTCTGTTCGATGAACCAGTCAATAATGTCTGAAGTAGCATTCTTCTTTTATCACTTGGTTCATTCTTGGCAAATTGGTAGCACTTGACAGACCAAAAGTCAGATTCTCTGCAATGAAATTAGGATCTCATTACGATGATCGATTCCTCTCTCCCACTCTTTCCCAGATCCATCAGTTTTACAGCCATTTTTTTTATCAAAGACAATTTATAACATAGTGTCAAGCAGATAGGAAAACAAGTTGTTGTGGTACTTAGTCATGAATTTTGTGGGCTAGGCAAAAGAAGCTATTCCTATCATGCATCATAGGAGGCCATTTAAAAGAGAGTCGCAAAAACGTATATTCGTCCTTATTTGCTTGAACTTTCAAGTTTGCTTCATTTCTCAAAATCATAAAGGCGCTAATGCGCTCTTACATAATGTGCTCATCTTCAAGACACATATGTTGGTGCTGTGTTGTTAGAATGGGAATTACTGTGCTCACTGCCAATCCGTAAGGCCAATTTTTGTAATCGTGAAATCTACTTTTGTGGTTTTTCCTTTAAATTCTTGAGCCTCCATTATTATCAGAGTGATTCTGACGTTCGAGCATTTAGCTTGTTGGAGGCAAGAGCTTACATAATTGCTCACTCGCAAATTCAAAAGAAGACAAGCATAGGAGAAGAGTTACACTTTTGGACGGTCACGATTGAGTGCACAGCCGGAAACAAGTTTTTCTCTTCCAATTAACGTGCACTACACACGGATGTACTACAGATATTCTGATCTTGCTGCTAGTATAGGTATTCACATGTACCAGGGATCGTAAGCTGCCATGCATTACTGTTTCGGGTGCTGCAAAACACCACTGGTACTGTTAGGGATGATTCTGATTTGGCGTTTATTGTTATTTTTGGGTTGATAACTTGGTATTGGTTCTCTCTCTCTCTCTCTGTGTGTGTTCGCGCGCGCGCGTGCATGTGTGTGTGGTGAGAGAGAGGGAGAGAGCTCAGAGAGGCAAAAAAAGCTCGCCAGTCGAAGTCCTTTTACCTGTTGCAACATATTGTCTTCTAAGCTAGAGTTTTGGGCTTAATACTCTCTGCTAAGTAGTTTCTGGCCTTGTGACTTTATAACTGTTACGGGTTAATCTTGTTTATCACTGGACATAGTTAATTACTACTCGATATCATTGAACATATATGGAGCAAGCTGACTCGGCAATGTCGTATTTTTTGCGTAGGTCCAGCAATAAGTATCCTCAATTCTCTATTCTAGCATGGGTTTCTGCTCAGTTTCACTAACCTTATAGAAGCTCATCCCAAGTGGGGAATCCGTGGACACTATGCCGACTACTTCTTAATCTTCGAATTCAGATGAAAGGGTATGAATAAATTGTTTTCGGCATCCTTGAATAGTTCTCTCTTTTGTTTACATACTTTCTGATGGAGTTCTTGTTCCTTGCTCTAACCTAGGACTCATTGCCATGTTTTGATACCACCGTCTATGATTGATGACGATGGAAAGTATCATAGATGTCATTTTTGTGGAAATGAACAGGAATCAGTAGACCGAATCTCTTTTGTTGCGCTTCGATGGAAACTTCAAAAGACTTGGTCAACCTGATTCAAATGCTGGGACACAGCCAAACTCATTCAATAACTCAAGGGAGGGGGGGCTTTGAATGGGAGAAAGACTATCGCTTCTGTTGTTTTGTGGTCTTGATGAACTCTCACTAATAGCACAATTTGCATGAGGAAAATCCCGCCTGGAATGAAGTCAATGAACTCATGAAAATCAGACCTTTTCTGGGTTGAAGATGAAGTCAGGTCTCTTTGACATACTCTGTGCAAGTCATTACATACAATTTGCAAAGTGCTCTGGAGTGTTATGGTGCTATATTTACTGTGTTACTTTCTTAGACTTCTTGTTGATGCTGCAGCTTTTAGGAAGGAAAAATGACTCTTTTTCATCTATCGGCTTGCTGGTTTCTATAGCTGTGCATTTGTCAATTACTTTTTGCTTTTGATTAGCTAGGTTATATGTGATAAGCTACTCGAATGTACCTCTTCAGCAATTATGCTTTTCTCCTATCTCTTTTCATCTGTATGTGTCTATTTTTTCGAGTTAAAAAATATTTCTTCCTTGATTAAAAAGTGTTCTTTTCTTTCTGATGAAAAAATTTATGTTCTTTTTTTTCCTTTTTTGGTTGAAATTCGCAGATGCATATAATATGCACTACAAAAACATTGAAAACAAACCTTAAACACTTGCGCTCTAGGTATGTTACAAAACAACCCTAATTGAATAGACTAGAGACCCAATTTACCAAAATTGCACTTACAAGGCATTCAGATGCCTTCTCTTCTTTAAGATCTTGAATCATCGCTAAAGAATCATTAGTACCTTAATCTAGGGGAATCGCCTAGTACTTTTTTTTTTTTTTTTCTCTTTTTCCGACTTGATAGATGTGAATCGCTAGAGCTAAGCTTTAAAGCTTCTCTTTATCAAAGCATATCTATCTTGTCATGCCCGGGCCCGTTTTCTGAGACTGGGGATGCCATGCACCATCCCATTTTTGCCTAGACCATTTGCTAAGCGTGCTTGGCATGCACAATATAGGAACAAGGACTATTAGCTTACACCTTTTCTTTTTTTCTTTTTTTGCTTGTGCCTACATGGCGGAAAGAGTTGGAAAAAACAGCATGCTAACTGCTAAGATCCAATTTGAAATCCAAATTCAGATATGACCCCCTCAAAACTTTCACCAAATGCTCACACAGAAAATATTGAGGTTCGAATTCGCAAAAAATCTCCTCCCGAAAACGATACCTTTGACAAACAGGATCCACAACCACCCCTGTATGGCTCAATGCGGACTTGATTGGAACAATTCCATGACGAAGCTTTCAAATGAAAAAAAAGGCATAATTTTAAGGAGGAATTCTCAAATTCCAAATCTTTTATAAAAAGAGAGATTATCCTTGGGGAGTAATTATTATCACTTGCACCCCTGTTCATTCACCTTTTTTAAACTTACACCCCTGTTCTTTTACCTGTTTTTTAACTTACACCCCCTATATTTTCACTATTGAATACATATACCACTTGAACTATCGAAGAAAGTGAGACTGTTAACTTTTCCGTTGAAACAGACAGAAAAGTGACATTATGAAATGGCCATATTGCCTGTACCAACAATTCGGAATCTCATATGAGTCCATTCAACTCTAATAAGGCTGAGCTTTCCTAAAAACGTCAACTTGACCTTTTGTTATGTGTAAGTATGTGTTAGTTGCCAACCCCCTTTTCCTCGTAGGATGCACCCTGGTACAACATTTTAGAGACCATGGAGTTTTATCATCATTTTGATGCTTTGCTAGACACAATCTCACTCACATGAAAAGGAAACACATGAATTTTTATTAAGTACGGTTTGGACATCTCATTCAAGCTGTAACATCTCTTAACTACATCTTTTATAAACAGAAAACCCTTTGATTCCAACTATTCTTTATCGTCAATATCTTTTCTGGAGGAAGAGAAAGGGGGATTGAGTTTTATTAATTTTAGGGGCTGAACCAAGATAAGAATCTAGACTGCCTACGTACCCATAGTTTGGGATCAAGCCAAATGTACGTAGTTCATGTTTACATGATGTTATAATTTTTGGTGAGCCTCGGCGACTCACTTAATAATTTGATGAACCTTCAAGATTCATTTTTATAAAATTTTAGGAGTTACAGCATCACTGTAAATAGAAAGCACATCCCAACTAAGCTGGCACCCACCCTTTTACCAATTATATTGTCAGTCCTTAAATCTTTTTAACCTTTTGATTTTGTGTACCTCATTTTGTTATCATTATATTTTAATTTTGATTTTAGCAAGTCATGTGTTGAACTTCTTTTCTTGCTAAATGGCAAAAGAAAAAAGAAAACATTAACTTGAGATTAATGTTCCTATGAGGGGAGTTACTTTGTGTAACAAATAAAATAAAATAAAAAAATTACGATTCAACAATGTTTATGATCAACAACTCCATTGAAATGTGATGAGCTAGATACTGAGTTGCTCTCCTGAACACCTAAACAGGGCTGGCCCAAAGTATTTGGGGGCCCTAGGCCAAATTATTAAGTGGGACCTTAAATTTTTTCACAATTATATAATAACAAGAGATAATTGTTATATATAAAAAAATTAGAGCAAATTTTACAAGGAACATGCTTTGGTACCAGGGGGTGTTTCCTTGTGTTCTCTTTGACACAAGTTCGAAACCTACAAATAAAAACTTAAAGTAGTGTTGGGGGCGGGGATTAAACCGAGTCCCGCCGCGTGAATTGACACGCATCTTACCACTGAACCAAGGAGACTTCTACAAGTTATGTTGAGAACAAATAATATATATATATATATATATATATATATATATATATATATATAATAACTCCAAACGGGCCCTCTTTTTGGGCCAAAATTTCAGGCCCAGGCCTCTCGGGGCTTGCCCTGGGCCGGGTCTGCACCTGAAACAAGAAGAAGGTTGGAGAAGCCCTACACAATGGAATTCCATAACCGCCTAGTCAGGGATGACTGCAAATTTGCAGCACTTCCATCAGAAGATAGCTCGACCTCCCTAGCCGCGGCAACATCCAGCTGAGAAAATCTCACTGCTCCTAAAATCCGTTCCGGGAGCTCCGATTCCGCTTGGCTCTCTATTAGAAAAGCTATATCGACAGTAATTTTTGTTAGGTAACCCAAACAAAGACGACAAATTGATGTTGCACCCATAGAAGATCCAACGTCAATATCAACTTCCATGACATCGTCCGCGACGTAGTAATGGCAAGTGAGTGCTCGTCCAATTATGCATATGGCATCCCCTACTGCTTTCCTAACAACCCAAGGCCCTTTGGGAACGTTGGCAATCACTTTGAGCCTTGATCTCCTGAACCCGTCGTCCCCTTTCCAGAACCGGTCCAACAAGGACCCGTCTGGAATCGGCTCTCTGGCTACGAAATACGCGATGGCGCTATGATTGTCCTTGCTTGGGAATTGTAGATTGAATGCCCAGACGCGAGGCTTATTACCCGTCGGGAATTCTTCGTCGAGAACCTTCCTGACGCGGTTTTTCGGATCTTTTAAGACCTGCGAAATCTTTGCGGGACCTTTGATCCAGTCAAATCCGATCGGCTTCAAAAGATACTCACCGCCGGGGATTTTCACGTTTTTCAAGAAGTACTCTGGACCACGAACCCGGAAAATGTCAGCGGGAGGAGTAGCCCAGCCATTTGGACAGTTTTCTGGTTCGAGAAGTGGAAAATCTCCTTCTTCCTTCACTCTCTCTATCCATCTATTCTCATTTTCGCTATCGGTTTTGGCCATGAGAAATCAAAAGTCACTCTGTTCAGAAAATAAAGTTCATTATACTACCAGTTTCATGGAAGGAACGCACGCGAATATTATTCTGAACGCACGACACTTTCAAGAGATGCTAAGAAGCACAGACACAGATATGAACACAGCCAGGACAATTTCAAACAAATTATGGGAACACTGACATGAGAGGAGGCACAATAAAAAAAGAAGAAGAAACACATATATTTCATGTAGTTTCAGTTGTTCTCAACATGAATATTATACTTGTTGGAGTTTGTCCCGCATCAATTAATTATTTCCTCTAAAACTAGTATATGAGCCTCGACGGCCTTTCCATTTATTGCCAATTAATTTTGAGTTGGAAACTTTAACAATATCCACAAATAACCAAAACCAATAAAAGAATTTTAATTAGCAAAAATTGGAAAATAAGCTATAATTCTTCATGATTAACAAGAGATTCATTAAAAAGACAAATTACAATGCACAAGTGACTAGTTATCATAAATCCCGGAAAGGTTTGTTTTTTAATTAAGCAAGTGACCCCGCGTTGTCCTCATTTTTGTTTTTGAACGGATTTTTTTTTATTAATCCCTAAATTGTTACAAAGATTAAAAGGATAAGGAGTGATAGCATCAAATTCTAAGCAAAGCTAAGAACTATCTTCTGCCCACCCGAGACTCAATCCCTAGGTTAGCAAGAAACCAACCCAAAAAACACTCATTGGGGCAAAGCCCCATTACACCCGTTGGGCCAAGCTCAGAAACCTATGTGTCTCAAACCCAGATCTACAACATTCAACTCAAAGACGGGCCAAGCCCAGCCCAAAAACGGTCCAAGCCCAACCCAATACCCAATCAAAACCCTAACCCTAAGCAGACTTCGCTGCCAATCATCCTACTGCCGAAAACCCTCTTCCGGCAAACCCAACCACCACCAAGAAACCCCTTGGCCGAACCTAGATCCACCAGACACTGAGGGCCACACCGACGAGATCCTCACCCATTCCTAGACCTCCGAAGTGACTGTCGAGAAACTGCCAGTTCAATCGTCACAAACGATTTGAGCATCCTGCAACCCTGCAACGACGCCTCGTCTTCATCTCCCTCAAAAGCTCGAGCAGATCCACTGCCCAATTCCACTGCCCAATTCTATGGCCATCCCGAAATGTTTACTGTAATGCCTCCGCTTGCCGTTAGGCCCAACCGAAACACAGCCAAGAGTGTAGGACTGGTGGGAAACAACACGATCCATGCCTCCACAACCGCCAACCCACACCACACCATTAGGGCGACTGGCGACACCCAGGAGTAGAAGCCAGCAGGCGGTTGGGGTGAGGAGGCATGACAAGAAGAAGAAACCGGCAGGAGAAAAGCCATCGGAAAGAAACCTGCAAAAAAAAGGGAGGGGGAGAAGAAAAAAGAAAAGGAGGGATGCATTAAGCTACCAATGGCCGAGGCATAAGGAACTTTGTTCGTATACTCCTTCTCAGCATCTGACTTAGGAGGTTGCACATCAGAAAGCTGAAAAGGACTTCCTAGAGGTGTGCCCCTTGTCGTTCTGCATATTTAACCTTTCAAGGACCCATTCAATATACTCAGCTTGACTCAATTTGAAGACCCCTTGAGTTCTGTTCTTTCTATTCGTCATCCCAAATATCTGCTTCGCTGCTCCCGAATCTTTCATATCAAATTCCCCTTGCCTAATTGATCTTAAACTACAAGCCTAAGTCCCACTTTATAGCTACGAAAGCTTCTGGTAGTATCAATGCATCATCGGCTCATCGCTGTGACCACCCAACACACACACATCCACTCCATCCCCAAAACAACATAAACTGATTGCAAAGGAATCCCATGAATCACCTGCGCTATTTTTGGTTGCTAAGAAGGTTATGGAGGGTTTTCTTTCCTCCGTAACATATTTCCAATCAAAAATTCTATCTATACAAAAACAATTTTTCCGAAGAATACAAATTCAACAAATATGAAACAGCTTCTCCAGAAATCGGGCTAAGGACCTTACCCTAAGCGGTAGCCTCATCCACTGGATCACCCTAATCACACTTTATCAAATAGCAGCAAATTGGACCCAACTCAATTCAACTAATATCCTTACTTATTCCTTTATAACCCTAAAACCATTTCTCACAAATCTGTATATTGGAACTCCTTCTAATGACCTATGCATTTGGCCATAATTCCTCCTCTGAATGCCAATAGGGAACCCGATCATGGGCAAGGGTGGATTCAATGTAAGCACACGAGGGTCACATGACCCTCTTAAAATTACCGGAATTTTGTTTTTTTTAACGCATATTCTCTTTATATTGGATTGTGAGTAATTTTATTAAGTTTATGCTGTCCGAAATTTCTGGATCCGTCACTAAATTCACGGATAAAGAATTATTTCCACTCGAACAAAGTCATATTTTGTTCCCTTAACACCCTCAAAGGATTTTCGCCAACCTGGGTTAAAGAAATATATTTCCACTAGAACGAATTTCCTCTAGAACGAGTCAGATTCAAATTTTCCATTTCCACTGAAAAGAATCAACAACGAGAACATTAACAGCAAGATGGAGAAAAGGTTTATGTATAACGAGGATACCAGGGGTGGTGGCCTGTATCCCTTCCGGTCCGTTTCCACTTTTTTGGCCATTTTTCGATCATATTAATTTGGATGATCGGCTCCGTTCATTTTATAGAGTTCGGCGAAAACCATAAACATACCAAAAGTTGTGTTCATCGGATTTTAGTAGATATATGGTCGACACACGTAAACATTGAAGAAAATCCAAAACTAGATTAAAAAAAAACACACTAAATCGGAACCCGATTTTTATTTTTTCGCAATTTTCACGTGTGCCAATCATGTACCTACTACAAATTGATGAACAGATTTTTTGGTACAATTAAGATTCTCACCGAACTCTACAAATGAACAGAGCCGATCATCAAAGTATGATGACAAAATGGCTGAAAAATTGGAAACGGACCGGAGGAGATACCACCACCCTTGGTATATATCCCCTTTTATACATAAAAGTTTCTCAACAAAATGATATAGGTAAACGCACTGATCAACCAAATAAACCAAGGGGGGAAAAATCAATCAACAACAACAATTAATCAAGCTATCAAGATTAGAACAACTTTTCGAAAAACTTTTACCTTTCTCTCTCTGGGAAAAACCGGAGTGATGTTGTGGAAGATAGGAGAACAAGGGTGGTTTTGTGCTTGCTCGTCAAGATGTATATACTACTCCATATATAAATGAGTGCATATGAAGCTATTAAAGAGAGTCAGCTCTTTCCTTCTTGTTCAATCTTGGTATAATATTAGTGCCGGGTAATATTAGGTAACCGAAAACTTACTCCAAAAATACCTCGAAAAGAGCAATCAGTGGTTGACATTCACTTTGATACTTGGGTTCCACACATCAAAGTGAATCTCAACCACTGGTTGTTCTTTTCGGGACACTTTCTGGATAAGTTTTCGGGGTACATAGCATTACTCTTCGTTCTTTATTGGCTTGGCAAAGCAACTAGTCCAAGGGGTTGGCCAAGTAGTCTTGCCCTGTGACTTAGGTGTTTGCTTCATCCTAAAGTTTTAAGTTCGATTCTCCTAGCGTAAGTGTGTGAAACGGCCGTGAGAGGGACTGTAGGGAATAGTCCGAAGTGTGCGCAAACTAGCCCGGGACACCCTGCATTTAAAAATAATAATCCAACCAGTCCAAAGCAAGCCCGAGCTGTGCGTTATAACTTGTACGTCAATTGATTGGCATTACATGCAGTGGCTTATGCACTTTCGTGAAAGGAGTTGGATTTTGACAATTGACCCTTTCCTTGATTGGATTTTGACAATGGACCCTTTCCCTGATCACTTACTCCATCGCTGTTAGTTGTTTATACTTCTTTTATATGTAGGGGACTAGGGGTGTTTCCATTGACCGACAATTATTGGATCACAATTTTTTGATTTTGTTCTTATTCAAAAAAAATTCGCGTTTATTAATTTTGCACCAAATTTTTGTGTAATATTGCTTCGTCTCGACGAGAAGAATCGGAAAAGTAAAAGTTTTTTACTTTTTTTTTTTTTGCTCGGCAAACGAAACTTTTTATAATAACTCGAAAGGGTACATCGAGGGGAAAACAGGAAAAAGAAAACATGGACTAGCCCATCCAACAGAAAGTTGGACAGCCTCTACACCTCAACAAGAACTACAATTTGAGCTTACGAATCCCATCAAGAAACAAAAAGTTTTTTATTTTTACACAAGTAATTTTGAAAATATTCAGGAAAAAGTCCAACAAATAGACTTTTTAAGCTTTTCCTTAGAAATTTCTCACAATACTTGTGTAAAAATTGTAAGTGTTTTTTTTTAATCAGCAAAATTAACATTTTATTAGGGAAAGGGGGAGGGATTTCAACCAAAAGTTGGAACAAACAGCCAAAGGGACAACGCCCAATACAACACCTGAGGGCCTAAAGTGCCCAAATAAAATAATATACAAGCGCATGCAACCCGAAAGGCCTAAAAAGCCCAAATTAAATATTAAAGCTCAGCCCAAAGAAACTCAAAACCTAGCCCTAGGACTGCATGACGCCGCGGCTGCCCACCACTTCAAACAGATCTACCACCACCGCCAGTTAACCACTACCAACATCCACCTAGCCACCACTGGCTTCCCCACAGAAGTGTAAACCGAACCCAGGACATCCCCAATCTGCCGCGGTGCTGCACCTTGCCTGTAGGCGAATACAGGGCCGTCCAACAACAGCCACGGTAGGAGCCACGCCGACCGCTCCATCCCAACCAATAAGAACCCTTGCCGTTAGGCGAAATCGGAGAACCCAACAGAAACTCCAACCGGGAACAAACGGGTTGATTAACGGCCGAGAAAACGGGGACAACACGGCGAGGGTAGGGGGTCGAAAAATAAACAGAGGGGAGAGGAGAAGACATAGGATCGAAGAAACCATACCAGAATGCCGTCCTCGTTGGACATCCGAAACCCCCGAGCGGTGCCGCCGTGAAGCACAGTATATCGTCCCCCAAAAACGGCCAGGGGTAAACGAACGTTGAGAACCATGACCGCTAGCATCGTCCACCGGAAACTGCCGTCGCCGCCATCTCGAAACCTTGCCGATCAGATTTTGTGAATAAGAAAAAAGGAGAATGAAAAAAAAGGCAGAGAGGGAAGAGGAAAGGGGAGAAAGAGGGAGGGTGGATGACAAAGATCGAGACAGGTGGAGGAGAGGGGTGGAGAATTGCCCGGGGGAGGGGGGAGAGGCGGCTCCTCCCCCGACCGACGGCTAAAAACCTAATCGGCAGACAAGGCTTATCGCCTTCTAGAGAGAGAGAGGGATTATTCCTCTCATCGAGGAAAACCAATATTACATAAAAGTTTGATGAAAATTTAAAAAACGCGAAAACAATTTGAATAAGGACAAAATCAACAAGTTGTGGTCCACAACTTGTTGATTAGTGGAAACACCCCCGTAATAGGCAAGATAATTTAGAACCCAAAGTAACTCTGGTGACAATGTGGATGAGTTGTAAATTTAGACATTCTAAGTTTGAAATTCGGCAACCTCTTGCATGTGGTCAGACCGTAGTAGAGAAATCTCTCGTGGATTTCCTAGTCCTGTCGTGAATGACCTACTTTTGACCGTACTGGGAAGGGGAATAGTCGAGGTGCCGTAAAACTGGTCCGAACACTCTTAACCGAGGGAAAAAAAAAGAAAAGAAGAGAACATAATTTTGGACATCGTTTCATATACTTTCGGAACACATGGCGTAACTGATATTCTCGACCAGATTTCAAAGGCAAGTTCACACGTTGTTAGTACTAATATATTGCCTTTTTTTTGGAGTATATAAGTAGGGAAATGCTACGGTGTCCACCCGCCGTTTGGGGATACCGTAAAAAATGGCATAACTGACCATTAAAAGTATAACCAAGACTAGTGATGTGTATAACCAAAACCTTACAGAGGCATAACCACCAAAATCCCCAAAAATTCTGGGAATTTTGGGAGTTATGCCTTTGTAAGGTTTTGGTTATACACATCACTGGTCTTAGTTATACTTGCAATGGTCAGTTATGCCATTTTTTACGGTGTCCCCAAATGGCAGGTGGACACCGTAGCATCATCCAAGATATAAGTATTATATTGTTATATTGGTTTCCTTGCTCTTTTCAGTCAAAAATTAGCATATATAATTAATAAAGTCATTGTCGGTATAAAATTTGACAAGTTCACATAATAATGGCATAAACTTTTTTAAGGGGACAATATAATACTAAAAAATGTTATGTCATTTTTGAAAAGTGTTATACCTTTGATTGGTTAATGTGACCGCCATAGTTCACACATTCTTGGTGGCCCTTGGCTTTTCCTCCGCCAAGGGAGGAAACGCCCCACTTTTCCTCCAAACCAATACCATACTATCACGTCATCAAACAATACAAAACAAATGGGAGAATCGCGTGTTGTGGTAAACGTTTACAGTATACAAGAAACTAAAAACAACTTACCAAAAGTGTTTACTTTATTTGTTTTGAAAAAAGAATAGAATACAAATAGAAAATACACGATACCAACCGCACATAGAGTATTCGAGTATAAGATTATGCGCATATTGATAAATTCCTAACAGTGTTGGCCATGAGCAAAAGCGAGCAAGGCGGTCGGTGCTTTGACGCCATCAGTCGATGCCAAGTGCGCCGGCTACAAAAATATTGTTGGGCCTGATTTAGGAACAGGGGAAAACATAAAAATTCACAAGTTATGAAAATATGGAAAACGTTTATGGTTTAGAAGAAACTAAAAACCACTAATTACCAGAAGTGTTTACTTTATTTGTTTAAATTTTTTATACGTTGGATAATTACAACATTTTCTTGTGGTGACTTTAAGTTGAAAAAATGTTCTTTCCGGATTAACCGGACAAGGGGGCTGTCCGGACAGTCCTTGTGTGGGCCCCTTTCACGCATTTTTTTTGGAAAATCCGAACCGTGCATCTTGTAGCGCCCGCAAAATAATGTATCTACACAAAAAATCAGTTTGTCCGGACATCGATAGGTATGTCAAAAGTTGAGTTTTTACACAGATAAATGGACAACTGTGATTTGTCAACTGTTTTTAAAGTAAAACTGTTCACGGTCGTCCATTTTTCCATATAAAAACTCAACTTTTGACATACCTATCGATATCCAGACAAGCTGATTTTTTGGGTGGATACATTATTTTGCGGGCCCTACAAGATGCACGATTTGGATTTTTCAAAAAAACACGTGAAGGGAGGCCCACAAGGGGCTGTCCGGACAACCCCTTGTCCGGTTGATCCGGACAGAACTTTCACTCCTTTAAGTTTAAGCCTCAGTAGAAATAATTCCAAACAAAATTTAAGAGAATCAACCAAATTTCACAAAAAAATATTACTAGCATAGTAGCATGCATGCTCACATTTACGAAATGGTTATCCGCACGGTTTGAAGCCAAACGAAGATAAAAAGATCAAGCATAGTTTTTTTTTTTCATTTCGTCCTGATTGCTGAGAACTACTCCCGTCCAATCTCGAGTTTGCAACTTATTAAGGAAATTAAATCTGATCTATTGATTTGAAATTTTACATAATCTGATCTATTGATTTTGAAATTGGACAGTCAATTTAAAACATGTATAAATCAAAAAAGAGGACAAACAAATCGGGACGAAGGGAGTATCAACTATTGAGATATGAGACTTCTGCCATACTTCATCTTTTAGAAGTATCAGTACTCGGTTTCTTGTACCCATTAACAAAAGAAACAAGGTGGGGACAGCACCTGAGGCAGACATTTCGGCAATGAACGGTTCGGATTCTACACGGTAAATAGATGAGATCTGGACCGTTGGATTACCGAACCGACGGCTCGAACAGTGCACATCACCATCCCCCGTTCCATTTGTATGGGAGTAATGGAAGAGAATCCACCCCATCACTTGGACCCAATATACGTTAAATGATCCATATCCACTTAAAAGATCAAGGTTTGTAAATGGTGAGCCACCCGATTAAATATTAAGGTCCAACCATTTTTTTATTCATTCAACGTTCCCATGCATGTGACATATTCTAACACTTTTTCTTATCAAAAAGATCAATAGAACTTAAGTCATTTGACCAAAATCATGGGTTACATGTCATCTATGTTCATAGTACCAAGAAATTAGTAATCCGTATGACCTTTTAGCTTCCTCAAATATATTTCAATTTGTCGGTTGTCAAAATTAGCACTCCAATTGTTTCTGGCCTTATGACTTTATATCTGTTACAGGTTAATCTTGTTTATCACTGGACATAGTTAATTACTACTCGATATCATTGAACATATATGGAGCAAGCTGACTCAGCAATGTCGTATTTTTTGCGTAGGTCCAACAATAAGTATCCTCAATTCTCTATTCTAGCTTGGGTTTCTGCTCAGTTTCACTAACCTTATAGAAGCTCATCCCAAGTGGGGAATCCGTTGACACTATGCCGACTACTTCTTAATCTTCGAATTCAGATGAAAGGGTATGAATAAATTGTTTTCGGCATCCTTGAATAGTTCTCTCTTTCGTTTACATACTTTCTGATGGAGTTCTTGTTCCTTGCTCTAACCTAGGATTCATTGCCATGTTTTGATACCACCGTCTATGATTGATGTCGATGGAAAGTATCATAGATGTCATTTTTGTGAAAATGAACTGGAATCAGCAGACCGAATCTCTTTTGTTGCGCTTTGATGGAAACTTCAAAAGACTGGTCAACCTGATTCAAATGCTGGGACACAGCCGAACTAATCCAATATCTCAAGGGAGGGGGGGCTTTGAATGGGGGAAAGAGTACTCTATCGCTTCTGTTGTTTTGTGGTCTCGACGAACTCTCACTAATAGCACATTTTGCATGAGGAAAATCCCGCCCGGAATAAAGTCAATGAACTCATGAAAATCAGACCTTCTTTTCAGGGTTGAAGATGAAGTCAGGTCTCTTTGACATACTCTGTGCAAGTCATTACATACAATTTGCAAAGTGCTCTGGAGTGCTATGGTGCTATATTTACTTTGTTGTTTTCTTAGGCTTCTTGTTGATGCTGTAGCTTTTAGGAAGAAAATATGACTCTTTTTCGCCTATTGGCTTGCTTCTTGTTGTAACTATGCATTTGTCAATTAGTTTTTGTTTTTGATAAGCTACTCAGATGTACCTCTTCAGCAATTATGCTTTTTCTCCTATCCCTTTTCATCTGTATGTGTCTACTTATTTGAGTTAAAAAATATTTATTTCTTGATTAAAAAGTGTTCTTTTCTTTCTGATGAAATTTATGTTCTTTCTTTGGTTGGAATTCGCAGATGCATATATATGCACTACAGAAACATAGAAAACAAACCTTAAGCACTTGCGCTCTAGGTATTTTACAAAACAACCCTAATTGAATAGACTAGAGACCCAATTTACCAAAATTGCACCTACAAGGCATTCAGATGCCTTCTCTTCTTTAAGATCTTGAATCATCGCTAAAGAATCGTTAGTACCTTAATCTAGGGGAATCGCCTAGTACCTTTTTTTCCTCTCTTTTTCCACTTGATAGATGTTAATCGCTAGAGCTAAGCTTCTCTTTATCAAAGCATATCCATCTTGTCATGCCCACGCCCATCTTCCGAGACTGGGGATGCCATGCACCATCCATTTTTGCCTAGACCATTTGCTAAGCGTGTTTGGCATGCACAATATAGGAACAAGGACTATTAGCTCACACCTTTTCCTTTTTTCTTTTTCTGCTCGTGCCTACACGGCGGAAAGAGTTGGAAAAAACAGCATGCTAACTGCTAAGATCCAATTTGAAATATATCCAAATTCAGACCCCTTCAAAACTTGCACCAAATGCTCACACAGAAAACATAAAGGTTCGAATTCGCAAAAAATCTCCTCCCGAAAATGACATCTTTGACAAACAGGATCCACAGCCACCCCTGTATGGCTCAATGCGGACTTGATTGGAACAATTCCATGACGAAGCTTTCAAATGAAAACAAGGCATAATTTTAAGGAGGAATTCTCAAATTCCAAATCTTTTATAAAAAGAGAGATTATCCTTGGGGAGTAATTATTATCACTTGCACCCCTGTTCATTCACCTTTTTTTAACTTACACCCCTGTTCTTTTACCTGTTTTTTAACTTACACCCCATATATTTTCACTATTGAATACATATAACACTTGAACTATCGAAGAAAGTGAGACTGTTAACTTTTCCGTTGAAACAGACAGAAAAGTGACATTATGAAATGGCCATATTGCCAGTACCAACAATTCGGAATCTCATGTGAGTCCATTCAACTCTAATAAGGCTGAGCTTTCCTAAAAAAGTCAACTTGACCTTTTGTTATGTGTAAGTATGTGTTAGTTGCCAACCCCCTTTTCCTCGTAGGATGCACCCTGGTACAACATTTTAGAGACCATGGAGTTTTATCATCATTTTGATGCTTTGCTAGACACAATCTCACTCACATGAAAAGGAAACACTGTAGACACCTCCCAAACGGGGCATCGCCATATAGATTGATCACGCTTGTTTGGTTCCACTTCATAAACCAAGATCGTGGACATTCCCATGGCTAGGAACATCGCCACACGATAACGGTTATCATCAAAATAGAGTCGCCACCTAGTTTATTAAAACTAGGAAAAATGGACAGAGATTCCGAGTACGGGAGCCAAGAGTACAATAAAGGGAAGGTGTTAGGCACTCCTCTTTGCCCAGTCGTGAGACTGGCCCATAATCGTTCGACATACAATGTATATTTGCTTTATTTAATTCTAACACATAATCTGGTTTTTAGCCTTTAACAGTTGATAAGGTGAGCCGGTACGATAAATGAAAGCATGCATCAGAATAAACAGAAAACAAATATGTCCCAGCAAATAGATCCCTCGGCCGGTGAATTGATGTCACGGCCGAGGAATCTCACTGGATCTATATATCAGCCAAAGGATTGATTCCCCAGCCGATGTTCTTCCTCACACCAGAATACGAACAGTTAATAGAAAGAACTAATTAAAAGCGAGAGACGGAAATTAAATCAAACCATAGGCCGTTGGGCCTCACCACCTTGATCCCTCAGTAATTGATTGCTTGGATTGCGATTGATTGTAGATAATAGTGGTTGATTGTAGTAGTCAACTTCACAAAACCCTAGAACAAAGTAAGTTCTTTGGGGTGTTTTTACTCTCGGATGCGGCTACTCACGGGAGGTTAGGGCTTTTGTAGAGGATTGATAGGAGATGATTTCTATAGAGTTTGGGGACGGATCATGGAGTGGAGAGATGTGTATTTCGTGGTTTGATAGAGTGTGAAGGTGTGTTAATTTCGGAGCCCAAAGGCTCCTTTATATAGGCATAGGGATGACTCACTCCGGCCAATCAAATCATGAGATGGCAATTGCAATTGCAATGCATCTCTAACTCTACGTCGTAATCTCTGAGCGTAGCCCGAACGCATCGGGAAGGTAGTGTAATCGGATCAAACGTCTGACAGAACACGTTCCAGAGTCTGAGAAAAGGTCGATCTGGCGGCCGAGTAAAGGATGTCACGGCCGAGGAATGGATGTCTTGGCCGAATGATAGATCTTGCGGCCGAGGGATTGATCTCTCAGGGAGATTTTGCTAGCAACAGGTTGCTCGGGTGAGGAAATGATGTTAGGGCCGTGGAATCGATGTCACGGCCGACAGATGGATTCTCCTAGGCTTCTGTATTTCTGTCTGAAAGGCTGTATGGATTTAAATTGGGTCCTCTAAGTGGTTCAAAGTTCTCACCGAAAGTTCTAAGGTTCTCAAAGAAGCAATCAGCAATCACTGTATCCATTTCATCATCGGGATTGTCCCAAGGTGGGACTTGAAATAATCGTTAGGCCAAATTGGGGTGTCTACAAACATATGAATTTTTATTAAGTACGGTTTGGACATCTCATTCAAGCTGTAACATCTCTTAACTACATCTTTTATAAAAAGAAAACCCTTTGATTCCAACTATTCTTTATCGTCAATATCTTTTCTGGAGAAAGAGAAAGGGGGATTGAGTTTTATTAATTTTAGGGGCTGAACCAAGATAAGAATCTAGACTGCCTACGTACCTATAGTTTGGGATCAAGCCAAATGTACGTAGTTCATGTTTACATGATGTTATAATTTTTGGTGAGCCTCGGCGACTCACTTAATAATTTGATGAACCTTCAAGATTCATTTTTATAAAATTTTAGGAGTTACAGCATCACTGTAAATAGAAAGCACATCCCAATTAAGCTGGCACCCACCCTTTTACCAATTATATTGCCAGTGGCCTTAAATCTTTTTAACCTTTTGATTTTGTGTACCTCATTTTGTTATCATTATATTTTGATTTTGATTTTAGCAAGTCATGTGTTGAACTTCTTTTCTTGCTAATTGGCAAAAGAAAAAAAAGAAAACATTAACTTGAGATTAATGTTCCTATGAGGGGAGTTACTTTGTGTAACAAAAAAAATAAAATAAAAAAATTACGATTCAACAATGTTCATGATCAACAACTCCATTGAAATGTGATGAGCTAGATACTGAGTTGCTCTTCTGAACACCTAAACAGGGCTGGCCCAAAGTATTTGGGGGCCCTAGGCCAAATTATTAAATGGGACCTTAAATTTTTCACAATTATATAATAACAAGAGATAATTGTTATATATAAAAAAAATTAGAGCAAATTTTACAAGGAACATGCTTTGATACCAGGGGTGTTTCCTTGTGTTCTCTTTGACACAAGTTCGAAACCTACAAATAAAAACTTAAAGTAGTGTTGGGGGCAGGGATTAAACCCAATTCCACCGCGCAAATTGACACGCATCTTACCACTGAACCAAGTAGACTTCTACAAGTTATGTTGCGAACAAATAATATATATATATGTATATAATAACTCCAAACGGGGCCCTCTTTTTGGGCCAAAATTTCAGGCCCAGGCCTCTCGGGGCTTGCCCTGGGCCGGGTCTGCACCTGAAACAAGAAGAAGGTTGGAGAAGCCCTACACAATGGAATTCCATAACCGCCTAGTCAGGGATGACTGCAAATTAGCAGCACTTCCATCAGAAGATAGCTCGACCTCCCTAGCCGCGGCAACATCCAGCTGAGAAAATCTCACAGCTCCTAAAATCCGTTCCGGGAGCTCCGATTCCGCTTGGCTCTCTATTAGAAAAGCTATATCGACAGTAATTTTTGTTAGGTAACCCAAACAAAGACGACAAATTGATGTTGCACCCATAGAAGATCCAACGTCGATATCAACTTCCATGACATTGTCCGCGACGTAGTAATGGCAAGTGAGTGCTCGTCCAATTATGCATATGGCATCCCCTACTGCTTTCCTAACAACCCAAGGCCCTTTGGGAACGTTGGCAATCACTTTGAGCCTTGATCTCCTGAACCCGTCGTCCCCTTTCCAGAACTGGTCCAACAAGGACCCGTCTGGAATCGGCTCTCTGGCTACGAAATACGCGATGGCGCTATGATTGTCCTTGCTTGGGAATTGTAGATTGAATGCCCAGACGAGAGGCTTATTACCCGTCGGGAATTCTTCGTCGAGAACCTTCCTGACGCGGTTTTTCGGATCTTTTAAGACCTGCGAAATCTTTGCGGGACCTTTGATCCAGTCAAATCCGATCGGCTTCAAAAGATACTCACCGCCTGGAATTTTCACGTTTTTCAAGAAGTACTCCGGACTACGAACCCGGAAAATGTCAGCGGGAGGAGTAGCCCAGCCGTTTGGACAGTTTTCTGGTTCAAGAAGTGGAAAATCTCCTTCTTCCTTCACTCTCTCTATCCATCCATTCTCATTTTCGCTATGGGTTTTGGCCATGAGAAATCAGAAGTCACCTGTTCAGAAAAAAAGTTCATTATACTACCAGTTTCATGGAAGGAACGCACGCGAATATTACTCCGAACGCATGACACTTTCAAGAGATGCTAAGAACCACAGACACAGATACGAACACGGGCAGGGCAATTTCAAACAAATTATGGGAACGCAGACATGAGAGGAGGCACAATAAAAAAAAGAAGAAGAAACACATATTTCATGTAGTTTCAGTTGTTCTCAACATGAATATTATACTTGTTGGAGTTTGTCCCGTATTAGTTAATTATCCCCTCCAAAACCAGTACATGAGCTTCGGCGACTTTTCCACTTATTGCCAATAAAAGAATTTTAGCATAAATTGGAAAATTAGCTCTGATTCTTCATGATTAATTAACGAAAGATTCATTAAAAAGACAAATTACAAGGCACAAGTGACTAGTTATCATAAATCCTAGAAAGGTTTGTTTTTTAATTAAGCAAGTGACCCCGCGCTGTCCTCATTTTTGTTTTTGAACGGATTTTTTTAATTAATCCCTAAATTGTTACAATGATTAAAAGGATAAGGAATGATGGTATCAAATCCTAAGCAAAGCTAAGAACTATCTTCTGCCCACCCGAGACTCAATCCCTAGGTTAGCAAGAAACCAACCCAAAAAACACTCATTGGGGCAAAGCCCCACTACACCCGTTGGGCCAAGCTCAGAAACCTATGTCTCTCAAACCCAGATCTACAACATTCAGTTCAAAGAAGGTCCAAGCCCAGCCCAAAAATGGTCCAAGCCAACCCAATACCCAATCAAAACCCTAACCCTAAGCAGACTTCGCTGCCGATCATCCTACTACCGAAAACCCTCTTTTGGCAAACCCAACCACCACCAAGAAACCCCTTGGCCGAACCTAGATCCACTAGATGCTGAGTGCCACACCGACGCGATCCTCACCCATTCCTAGACCTCCGAAGTGACTGCCGAGAAACTGCTAGTTCAATCGTCACAAACGATTAAGCATCCTGCAACCCTGCAACGACGCCGCTGCATCATCTCCCTCAAAAGCTCGAGCAGGTCCACTGCTCAGTTCTATGGCCATCCCGAAATGTTTACCGTAATGCCTATGCTTGCCGTTAGGCCCAACCGAAACACAGCCAAGAGTGTAGGACTAGTGGGAAACATCACGATCCATGCCTCCACAACTGCCAACCCACACCACGCCATTAGGCCGACTGGCGACACCCAGGAGTAGAAGCCAGCAGGCGGTCGGGGTGAGGAGGCATGACAAGAAGAAGAAACCGGCAGGAGAAAAGCCATCAGAAAGAAACCTGCAAAAAAAAAAGGGAGGGGAAGAAGAAAAAAGAAGAGGAGGGATGCATTAAGCTACCAATGGCCGAGGCATAAGGAACTTTGGTCATATACTCCTTCTCAGCATTTGACTTAGGAGGTTGCACATCAGAAAGCTGAAAATGACTTCCAGAGGTGTGCCCCTTGTCGTTCTGCATATTTAACCTTTCAAGGACCCATTCAATATACTCAGCTTGACTCAATTTGAAGACCCCTTGAGTTCTGTTCTTTCTATTCGTCATCCCAAATATCTGCTTCGCTGCTCCCGAATCTTTCATATCAAATTCCCCTTGCCTAATTGATCTTAAACTACAAGCCTAAGTCCCACTTTATAGCTACGAAAGCTTCTGGTAGTATCAATGCATCATCGGCTCATCGCTGTGACCACCCAACACACACACATCCACTCCATCCCCAAAACAACATAAACTGATTGCAAAGGAATCCCATGAATCACCTGCGCTATTTTCCTCCGTAACATATTTCCAAGCAAAAATTCTTTCTATACAAAAACAATTTTTCTGAAGACAAATTCAACGAATATGAAACAGCTTCTCCAGAAATCGGGCTAAGGACCCTACTCTCAGCGGGAGTCTCATCTACTAGATCGCCCTAATCACACTTTATCAAATAGCAGCAAATTGGACCCAACTCAATTCAACTAATATCCTTACTTATTCCTTTATAACCCTATAAAACCATTTCTCACAAATCTGTATATTGGAACTCCTTCTAATGACCTATGCATTTGGCCATGATTCCTCCTCTGAATGCCAATAGGGAACTCGATCATGGGCAGGGGTGGATCCAATGTAAGCATAGGAGGGTCATGTGACCCTCTTGAAATTACCGGAATTTTGTGTGTGTGAATTACTCCTAAAACATAAAATATTATATACTAAACAACCCAAAATAGAGCAAGAAGGACGCCTAGATCAAGTCGTAAGGTCTTCGGTTTCCCAAGTGGTTGTGTGTTCGAAACATAGTACCTCTCTTGGATTTTTTTTTTTTTAACTGACTTATGGGTTTGGAAAAAAGATTTCTTCAAGACTTGCTACCAGACTTAAAGTAGTTGTAGTACCATAAAGCCAAATCATGCAATTCTACCAATTACTCAAATAAAAATATAATAAACGATCTAGTGAAAATGTAGAAGCACTAGTAAATTCATTTTTTAATTCTCGTTGTGCTTTTTTGAACGCATATTCTCTATATATTAGATTGTGAGTATTTTTATTAAGTTTATGCTGTCCGAAATTTCTGGATCCGCCATTGAATTCATGGATAAAGAATTATTTCCACTCGAACAACGTCATATTTTGTTCCCTTAACACCCTAAAAAGATTTTCGCCAACCTGGGTTAAAGAAATATATTTGGGAAAATGACGGCTAAGGACGTGTTTTGATAATTAATACCTGTCAATGACATTTTCAGCATTAACAAATGTTCTTAGTATGTTTTTGACGGATATTAATTATCAAAACACGTCCTGGGCTGTCATTTTCCCAATATATTTCCGCTAGAACGAATTTCCTCTTGATCGAGTCAGATTCAAATTTTCCATTTCCACTGAAAAGAATCATATATCAACGAGAACATTAACAGCAAGATGGAGAAAAGGTTTATGTCTAACAGGTTTATGTATAACGAGAATACCAAGGGTGGTGGCCTGTATCCTTTCGGTCCGTTTCCACTTTTCCGGCTATTTTCCGATCACCTTTGGATGATCGGCTCCATTCATTTTATAGAGTTCAGCCAAAATCATAAACATACCAAAAATTGTATTCATCGGACTTTAGTAGATACATGATTGACACAGGTGAACATTGAAGAAAACCCAAAACTGGATTTAAAAAAACACACTAAATCGGAGCCCAGTTTTGATTTTTTTACAATTTTCACGTGTGCCAATCATGTACCTACTAAAACTCGATGAGCAAATAAACCGAGGGGGAAAAAAAATCAATCAACAACAACAACAATTAATCAAGCTATCAAGATTAGAACAACTTTTCGAAAAACTTTTACCTTTCTCTCTCTGGGAAAAACCGGAGTGATGTTGTGGAAGATAGGAGAACAAGGGTGGTTTTGTGCTTGCTCGTCAAGATGTATATACTACTCCATATATATAAATGAGTGCATATGAAGCTATTAAAGAGAGCCGGCTCTTTCCTTGTTCAATCTTGGTATATAATATTAGTGCCGGGTAATATTAGGTACCCCGAAAACTTACTCCAAAAGTATCTCGAAAAGAGCAATCAGTGGTTGACATTCACTTTGATAATTGGGTTCCACACATCAAAGTGAATCTCAACCACTGGTTGTTCTTTTCGGGGCACTTTCTAGATAAGTTTTCGGGGTACATAGCATTACTCTTCATTCTTTATTGGCTTGGCAAAGCAACTAGTCCAAGGGGTTGGCCAAGTAGTCTTGCCCTGTGACTTAGGTGTTTGCTTCATCCTAAAGTTTTAAGTTCGATTCTCCTAGCGTAAGTGTGTGAAACGGCCGTGAGAGAGACTGTAGGGAATAGTCCGAAGTATGCGCAAGCTAGCCCGGGACACCCTACATTAAAAATAATAATCCAACCAGTCCAAAGCAAGCACGAGCTGTGCGTTATAACTTGTACGTCAGTTGATTGGCATTACATGCAGAGGAAATGGAAAATTTTGACAATGGACCCTTTCCCTGATTGGATTTTGACAATGGACCCTTTCCCTGATCACTCACTCCATCGCTGTTAGTTGTTTATACTTCTTTTATATATGTAGGGGACTAGGGGGTGTTTCCATTGACTGACAATTATTGGATCACAATTTTTTGATTTTATTCTTATTCAAATTTTTTTTACATTTATTAATTTTGCACCAAACTTTTATATAATATTGGTTCGTCTAGTCGAGAGGAATCGGAAAAGTAAAATTTTTTGACTTTTACACAAGTAATTTTGAAAATATCCAAGAAAAAGTCCAACAAATAGACTTTTTAAGCTTTTCCTAAGATATTTATCACAATACTTGTGTAAAAATTGAGTTTTTTTTTTTAATTTTATTTTCAAAAGTAACATTTTATTAGGGAAAAGAGGAGGAATTTCAACCAAAAGTTGGAACAAACAACTAAAGGGACAAAGCCCAATAAACCATCTAAGGGCTTAAAGTGTCCAGATAAAATATATATTATAAAACAGAGCGGTTTCTGTTAAAAATGTCTAGGCATATAAATGTGAGTAATCATTATAGCCATTGGATCACTTCCTTTTGAATTTGTAACCGTACGATTAGGGACAAAAATAAAAAAGGAAAACTTAAACTCTCTCTCTCCATTTTTGGTAACGTTAATAATCACCGTTACTCTATACATTTTGATTGAAAAAGATTTCTTTTAAAACATTTAAAATCTCACTCTCCTCACGTTTTCTGCATTTCCAATCCTTGTACTCATAAACACAGGTAACCCTTGTACAAATAAATCTAAGATGATAAATTTGAATGATTATGGCCGATTTTTTGAGTGTTTGTATTTTTTTAGGTGGGCTTTGTGTGAACTTATAGTTGAGCAAGGGAATTGGAGGTAAATGTGTTCATGCATGAGAATTAAGAGAAAGTACAATATTAATGTTGGAAGTGCCTTTAGGCACGGGCAATCCGCTAGTAATATACAAGCACATACAACCCGAAAGGCCTAAAAAATCCAAATTAAACATTAGCTCATCCCAAAGAAACCCAAAACCTAGCCCTAGGACTGCATGACGCCGCGGCTGCCCACCACTTCAAACAGATCTACCACCACCGCCAGTTAACCACTACCAACATCCACCTAGCCACAACTAGCTTCCCCACAGAAGTTTAAACCGAACCTAGGACATCCCCAATCTACTGCGACGCTGCACCTTGCCGGTAGGTGAATACAGGGCCATCCAACAACAGCCACGGCGGGAGCAACGCCGAACGCTCCATCCCAACTAGTAAGAACCCTTGCTGTTAGGCAAAATTGGAGAACCCAGCAGACACTCCAACCGGGAACAAATGGGTTGATGGCCGAGAAAACGGGGACAACACGGCGAGGGTAGGGGGTCGAAAAAGAAACAGAGGGGAGAGGAGAAGACATAGGATCGAAGAAACCATACAAGAATGCTATCCTCGTCGGACATTTGAAACCCCCGAGTGGTGCCGCCATGAAGCACAGTATATCGTCTCCCCAAAACGGCCAAGGGTAAACGAATGTTGAGAACCATGACCGCTAGCATCGTCCACTGGAAACCGCCGTCGCCGCCATCTCGAAACCTTGCCGATCAAATTTTGTGAATAATAAAAAAGGAGAATGAAAAAAAAGGTAGAGAGGGAAGAGGAAAGGGGAGAATACGGGAGAAAGAGGGAGGGTGAATGACAAAGATCGAGACAGGTGGAGGAGAGGGGTGGAGAATCGCCCGGGGGAGGGGGGGAGAGGCGGTGCCGCCCCCCCCCCCCCGGCGGCTGAAAACCTAATCGGCAGACAAGGTTTATTGCCTTCTAGAAAGGGAGGGATTCTAATAGTAGTCTTTTCCGATTCCTCTCATCGAGACTAGGAGAACCAACATTACATAAAAGTTTGATGAAAATTTTAAAACACGAAAACAATTTGAATAAGGACAAAATGAACAAGTTGTGGTCCACAACTTGTTGATTAGTGGAAATTAACACCCCCGTAATAGGCAAGATAATTAAGAACCCAAAGTAACTTTGGTGACAATGTGGATGAGTTGTAAATTTAGACATTCTAAGTTTGAAATTCGGCAACCTCTTGCATGTGGTCAGACCGTAGTAGAGAAATCTCTTATAGATTCCCTAGTCCTATCGTGTATAACGGGAAATGCTACGGTGTCCACCCGCCGTTTGGGGACACCGTAAAAAATAGCATAACTGACCATTAATGGTATAACCAAAACCAGTGATGTGTATAACCAAAACCTTACGAAGGGATAACCCCCAAAATCCCCAAAAATTCTGGGGATTTTGGGAATTATGCCTTTGTAAGGTTTTGGTTATACACATCACTGGTCGTTGTTATACTTGTAATGGTCAGTTATGCCATTTTTTACGGTGTCCCCAAATAGCGGGTGGACACAGTAGCATCATCCCGTGTATAACCTACCTTTGACCGTACTGGTTAGGGGAAATAGTCAAGGTGCCGTAAAACTGGTAAAAAAAAGAGAAGAGAACATAATTTTGAACATCGTTTCATATACTTTCGGAACAAATGGCGTAACTGATATTCTCGACCAGATTTCAGAGGCAAGTTCACACGTTGTTATATAATATATTGCCTTTTTTTGGAGTATAAGTATTATATTGTTATATTGGCTTCCTTGCTATTTTCAGTCAAAAATTAGTATATACTATAATTAATAGGGATTAATAGTCATTGTCTGAATAAAATTTGGCAAGTTCACGCGTTCTTTACCTTTTAGTGAACGGTTGGGATGGTGTCTCCGGTTATTATGCCTCCAAATGGTTGATGTCATTATTTCTTCGAGTGGTTTTGTTATTCTATTTGATGGAGACACCATAATAATAGCATAAATTTTTTTTAAGGGGACAATATAATAATAAAAATGTTTTGTCACTTTTAAAAAGTGTTATGTCTTCGAGTGGTTATATTACGCCATTTTTGAAAAAGTGTTATAGCCTAAGATTATAATACTAAAAAATGTTATGCCGGTTTGAAAATGTTATGCCTTCGATTGGTTAATGTGGCCGACATAGTTCACACGTTCTTGGTGGCCCCTGGCTTTTCCTCCGCCAAGGAAGGAAAGAACCTTGCTACTAGTACAGAAATCTGTGCACAGATTGAGCACATATTTTTTTGTGGAGTCCACTACAGGTCCCATACAAGTGATCCGAGCCGTTCATTATGTTTAAAACATTTTTTCAAGAGCCCACGCGAAAAATTAGCTCAATCCGACACCTATAAGTGTTTGATCTAATCGTCTAACTTTTTTTTTTGTGGTAAACGTTTACAGTATACAAGAAACTAAAAACAACTTACCAAAAGTGTTTACTTTATTTGTTTTGAAAAAAGAATAGAATACAAATACTAGAAAACACACGATACCAACCGTACATAGAGTATTCGAGTATAAGATTGGGAAATGATATTGGCACTCCAAAAATTGATACAAGCACTTCAAAAAACAAAAAAAAATAGCTTTGGAGTTACACTGATTTTGGAATGCCTGCATCAATTTTTGAAGTGCCAATATCATTTCCCATAAGATTATGTGCATATTGATAAATTCCTAACAGTGTTGGCCATGAGCAAAAGCGAGCAAGGCGGTCGGTGCGCCGGCTACAAAAATATTGTTGGGCCTGATTTAGGAACAAGGGAAAACATAAAAATTCACAATTTATGAAAATATGGAAAACGTTTATGGTATAGAAGAAACTAAAAACCACTAATTACCAGAAGTGTTTACTTTATTTGTTTAAATTTTTATACGTTGGATAATTACAACATTTTCTTGTGGTGACTTTAAGTTGAGAAAATGTTCTTTCCGGATTAACCGGACAAGGGGCTGTCCGAACAGTCCCTGTGTGGGCCCCTTTCACTCATTTTTTTAGAAAATCCGAACTGTGCATCTTGTAGGGCCCGCAAAATAATGTATCTACACAAAAAATCAGTTTGTTCGGACATCGATAGGTATGTCAAAAGTTGAGTTTTTACACAGATAAATGGACAACTGTGATCTGTCAACTGTTTTTAAAGTAAAACTGTTCACGGTCGTCCATTTTTCCATGTAAAAACTCAACTTTTGACATATCTATCGATGTCCGGACAAGCTGATTTTTTGGGTGGATACATTATTTTACGGGCCCTACAAGATGCACGGTTCGAATTTTTCAAAAAAACACGTGAAGGGGGGGCCCACAAGGGGCTGTCTGGACAACCCCTTGTCCGGTTGATCCGGACAGAACTTTCACTCCTTTAAGTTTAAGCCTCAGTAGAAATAATTCCAAACAAAATTAAGAGAATCATCCAAATTTCACAAAAAAATATTACTAGCATAGTAGCATGCATGCTCACATTTACGAAATGGTTATCCGCACGGTTTGAAGCCAAACGAAGATAAAAAGATCAAGCATAGTTTTTTTTTTCATTTCGTCCTGATTGCTGAGAACTACTCCCGTCCAATCTCGAGTTTGCAACTTATTAAGGAAATTAAATCTGATCTATTGATTTGAAATTTTACATAATCTGATCTATTGATTTTGAAATTGGACAGTCAATTTAAAACATGTATAAGTCAAAAAAAAGGACAAACAAATCGGGACGAAGGGAGTATCAACTATTGAGATATGAGATTTCTGCCATACTTCATCTTTTAGAAGTATCAGTACTCGGTTTCTTGTACCCATTAACAAAAGAAACAAGGTGGGGACAGCACCTGAGGCAGACATTTCGGCAATGAACGGTTCGGATTCTACACGGTAAAGAGATGAGATCTGGACCGTTGGATTACCGAATCGACGGCTCGAACAGTGCACAGCACCATCCCCCGTTCCATTTGAATGGGAGTAATGGAAGAGAATCCACCCCATCACTTGGACCCAATATACGTTAAATGATCCATATCCACTTAAAAGATCAAGGTTTGTAAATGGTGAGCCACCCGATTAAATATTAAGGTCCAACCATTTTTTTATTCATTCAACGTTCCCATGCATGTGACATATTCTAACACTTTTTCTTATCAAAAAGATCAATAGAACTTAAGTCATTTGACCAAAATCATGGGTTACATGTCATCTATGTTCATAGTACCAAGAAATTAGTAATCCGTATGACCCTTTAACTTCCTCAAATATATTTCAATTTGTCGGTTGTCAAAATTAGCACTCCAATTGTTTCTGGCCTTATGACTTTATATCCGTATGACCCTTTTCCTTTTTTCTTTTTCTGCTCGTGCCTACACGGCGGAAAGAGTTGGAAAAAACAGCATGCTAACTGCTAAGATCCAATTTGAAATCCAAATTCAGACCCCTTCAAAACTTGCACCAAATGCTCACACATAAAACATAGAGGTTCGAATTCGCAAAAAATCTCCTCCCGAAAATGACATCTTTGACAAACAGGATCCACAACCACCCCCTGTATGGCTCAATGCGGACTTGATTGGAACAATTCCATGACGAAGCTTTCAAATGAAAAAAAGGCATAATTTTAAGGAGGAATTCTCAAATTCCAAATCTTTTATAAAAAGAGAGATTATCCTTGGGGAGTAATTATTATCACTTGCACCCCTGTTCATTCACCTTTTTTAAACTTACACCCCTGTTCTTTCACCTTTTTTTAACTTACACCCCTGTTCTTTCACCTTTTTTAAACTTACACCCCCTATATTTTCACTATTGAATACATATACCACTTGAACTATCGAAGAAAGTGAGACTGTTAACTTTTCAGTTGAAACAGACAGAAAAGTGACATTATGAAATGGCCATATTGCCAGTACCAACAATTCGGAATCTCATATGAGTCCATTCAACTCTAATAAGGCTGAGCTTTCCTAAAAAAGTCAACTTGACCTTTTGTTATGTGTAAGTATGTGCTTGACCGATCGGGTGTGTTAAAATAAAGACGCGTCCCAAGCGTAGGACTCTCGACCAGTGTAGCACAATATCCGGAAGTACCGGAGTCGAACCACAGAGACGGACGGACGGTGCTTACTCAAAAGTGTTGAATTCTAGTTTAACCTGGCTCTTAGGTAGCCACCCCTTGTTCAATGAGATTGATTAACTAACTAAATTACCCAACTGAATTAATGAAATAAGAATTTAAAAAGGAGAGTACAGCCGTGGGAACTCAGTGTCCGTAACTAGCCTAACCAATGTTTACTCGGTCCACAATTATTCAATTTGTTGATTTTAGAATAGGAAAAAGTATCCCTAACAAATGCACACCACCTGTCACCAGACTCCGTGCGCATTCGAATTCCGGCGATGCCTGGGTTTGTTTGTTAGAAGAGTTTTCGTATCCCAAAATTGCTTAAACGTTCTGTTTTATTGAACCCGATGTAAACATCGATTAGTCTAGCCACGAGGCGCCTTCGTCCCGCGGCCGCACTCTATGAAACTACTCACTCATAATTTTAACGGACGCAACAAACATATATTTAGAACTAAACATGACTTAGCAATTGAAATAAAAATAAAATACGATACCACAGATTTGCGGAAGAAGAACGGATTCAAACACCAAAGAAGATCAAGGATTAAGAACTGGAAAATCTGAAGAACTGGAATTAAAACTTGAATCTGCAATTAAAACTCAAAAAACAGCAGCCAAAAGTTAAATGAAACGTAAGTATGGAATGTGTAACCCTAATTACGAGTTAAAACGGGGTTTATATAGTAATCCCCTTTAACAAACAATTAAAATCCTAAAATAAATCGGAATCGGACCCTAAACGACCCAAAACGGCACCGTTTGATGGGCCTGATAAGCCCTCGGTAGCGCTACACCAAAAAGGGTGTAGCGCTCGCGAATCCTTATGACGTGTTGACTTCCGTTGACCGATGCTTGGCCGTTGACCTCTTAGTCTTTAGGTAGCGCTACACCCTTTTTGGTGTAGCGCTCGCCAATTCTCTGATCACTTCGAGGGCCTTGCTATGCCACTTCTGAGCGCTATACCATTTTCCTGTAGCGCTCACGAATGACTACGATGACTTCCTCGTCAATTTCACTTCAACACTTAGTCTCCACAGCCCTTCTCGCTCTCAAGCTCCATCACGGCCTTTCCGAATACCTCTCAATCCAAACTCGGCGCAAAAACCACCTTATTTCCTGCGAAACTAACAAAAATACAAAAACAAGACAAAGCACGACATCAAGCGGAAAGTGAAATAAACCGCGCCTCTAACGCGCTAAAACGCCCTACTTAGGCGCTTTTATCTATGATATTGCGCGCCTATCACATCCCCCAACTTGAAGGTTGCTAGTCCATAGCGACAAGAAGAATAAAACAAATAAATAAAAGGATAGATCTTTTAAACCCCCGGGCGGCCCCGGTAGGACGAGTGAAGTCTCGTGAGGGTTTTCAGCAGTGATCACCCACAAAACACAAAGGATTCGGACACTTCGAATGCAACTCAACCCAATCAATAACCTTTAAAAGCACTACAATGACTATCAGACAAGTCAAAGGCAAGATATTTCATCCATGGATAGAACTAAACAAGTGAACTTCGTACCAAACTTAGCACAAAAATTAATCCTCTCACCTACGATCGGATAGAGAATTTTCAAATGGCATGCGTGTATGGAAAACCACATAGAGAAATTTACCAACCTCGAGAACAGTTCACATACCGTTGATAGCCCAATATTTCTTAAGCGCACTCCTTCCCTTTTTGTACTTTTCCTCTTTCTATTTTTTTTCTTTTGTGTTTTTCTCATGGTCGTGCAATGCCCGGATCTCTCGGGCTTTCTAGTTGACTCTTTAGCGAGCTTTGGGTCGGTTATCCCCAATCCAAACAGCTTTAGAGCACCAGGTTTTAAGAGACCCCTACGGACTTAATTGCTCAAGTCAAAAAGGCTTTTGGTTGAGATCCAAGCTAACCACATTTAACGATACTTTCACAAAGTCTATCCATCTTTTGACGCGAACAACACGGTGGGAGCATACCCCGATTGCCCGGTTACTACTCAATGGACGCCCGGATAAGCATTAACAATATAGCACTCATAACTTATTCTTTTACTGGGAAAGGAGTTCCAAAAATTCCATCAGACAAGCCTATACCGAAATACCAAAAATATGTGAACCAAACTCTAGACCGGTAAATACTCATGTGGGGCACTGTGTGTGTGAGAGCATGTTTTTCAAGTGACCAAACGCTATCCAACTATAGATGATACCGGCTAACCAAGTGCTTCTTTAACATCATGTTCACGAGCTTAAGTCTATCCATAAAATCATATCGAGACTCCGACTCGCACAACAACCACTATAGTGCTAATTAGAAGCCATCAACCAAGAATAGTTGCACCCAAGTATCCAAAATCCTTAATTCAATTTTTTTTTGATTTTTTTTTTATAACTAAGCAAAAAGAATAAAAACAAGTACGAAGTACACCCTCCCCCCAACTTAGAACATGCTATGCCCTCAGAGCATGAAGGCAATAAGAAAAAGAAAGCACAAGGGAGAAGAGATGGACCTACGGGTGGCAGCCAACCACCATGACCTCGGCCGATGTTCGAGGAATTTGCCGTTTCCGGCCTCCACGCAAGCCACCAAATCCTGCGAAAGACATTAGTACTGCCCGGTCGTGGTAGGCTCCCAAAACAAACAAAAAAAATAAAAAGAAGAAAACTCCACCAAATCTTCACGCGATTAACGTGTCATACTTTTCTCCCCGTGTCAAGCGAATGAGCAAGACACGGGTGGCTATACAAGACCAATAAGCAAAATCCCAAACGGAAAAGAAAATCTTTTTTGGATTTTAAAAATATGAATTGTTTATGTTTTCAATTTTCTGCTTTTTTCTTTTGTTTTTTTAAAAGAAAAGAGAAAGAAACAAAGAACTAAAGTTTAGAATTACCCTTACTAACCGGGGCTGGGCACACGATCTTTATTTTAATAGCGGCGTGCGAAGCTATAAAATCCAAGTCAATGATGGGTACCCCTATTGCTAGGAGCCGGGTCCACACTCAATGAAGAGCATGGTACGCGTGTAGTGGGCCGAAATGTCCGAAGGTTCAGAAGGTTCAGAGGGATAACCTTCCAGGCCCACAGTCCAGTTGTCTCAGTTCGTCTGTATGAGAAAAAGTCAAAAGTGACATGTCATCCCAGTCTCCCACCGAACGATAACTGGCGTCATAACTGTTCACCGAGCGTAAGATGAACCTCCAAACTTCGAGCAACGTTCTTGTTCGGCTATGAAAGTATTTACTCGGATGGGTGTCTTTCCCGTTCGGGTTGGTTGACGTTCGGCGAAGGAGTACTATGCTCGGCGATGTCACATGTTCGGAAGAAACCCTCGGTTAGGGCGGTTGTGGGACATTCTAGAAGCTTCTGCTGATAGAAGCAAAGATAAGCACGTCCATCTCTCTGATAACCGATGGGACGTATCTGACGTTGGCCCACGTGGGTCCACATGGGTCTGCAAGTCTCGAAGGGGAGAATCACTTGAGTACCTCTGGCATGTGACGTCATCCGAGCGTGGCAAGTGCGCGTGTAGTGTACTTCCACCTTGCTCGACATTCCAAGTCTGAGCCTATAAATAGCAGAGTACCCCTTCCAGGAAAAGGGTCAGATATTCTCTCCCACTAAGCTTTTTCTCCTACCAAACTTCTTCTTCTTCCTCCCTCCGGTTCTAACTAGATCGTCGGAGCTTCTACCCGGAGGAACACCACCCTCCGGTTTGCAGGTACACGGCGTCGCCGGTCAAGATCTCCACGGTTCAAACAACGAGAAAGGATTCAGGAGGTTCAATGATAAATCACGCCCCCACAATTGGCGACTCTGCTGGGGAGGCGTCCTTTCCCTAGCAAACACAGTGGGCCGTGATCCGTCTCAGGCCTCCTCCTCTTTCCACCGTACACCATCATCCATTCCGATTATGGCTCAACGTCTTCCCCCTCCTGGCCCGGAGAACTTCACCCTCGGTTTAGCTGGGTTTGGTTCGATAAATGCTGATCCCAGCCAAACCACAAGAACCACCTTGCCAGTTGCTCGGCAACTCTCTTATCCCCCAACCGAGCTTGAGATTGCTCTGGCGGAGCAAAAGTGTCAAGCCGCAGTCATTGCACTCCTCCAGCAACGTCTAGAAGAACGGGACGGAGGCGTGGCCACTACTCCCGTGCATGGCCACCCTGCCGAACCTAGTCGACCGAAGAAACCTCACAAGCGCAGTAGGAAGTCGCGCCTGGAGCATGCCTCAGAGAGTGCACCTGCCGAGCGACGTACCGTTTTCGATCGGCTCGAACATGCTCCAAGAGTCCAGCCTACGGCTTCTCGCCATCGGTTGGAAAGCATAGTCCGTAACGAAAGCACGCGTTCCTCGGCAACGAGTTCCACAGCGGGGACACGCAGAGCGGGGGCTTCGGGGAGAACACATGTTGCCTCTCGGCGGCACCAAGAGCATGGAAATGGAAAGAGGCCCTTGGACCTTAATGATCCGCCTCGGCATGCTCGAACCCTTGAACGACCCGGGAGATCCGAGCAATCAAGGTCTCGCACGCAAAATTATCCGGGTGGAAGGCGCCCAACTGGCTCGTCTAGCCATCGCCGAGCGGTGAGTGGGGAACGACAGAGGCAGGATAATACCATTGTCCTGTACGACCAGTTCACAGGAATGCCAACGGTATACCAGCCGGTTGGCGGAAACTCCAATCCTCGGCAAACTCATCTCGAGGATCCGAGGATCGAGCAACTGGAACGCTCAGAAGATATCAGGCATCAGCAGCGAGAACAAAATAAACGGCAGCGACGTCACCAAAGGGAACCTCGGGAAAATCAGACCGGCCGCATTAAGGCTCCTCTGCCGATTGTACCGAGCACCCCGGAGCTAGTCGACAACTCCAAGCTCGGTAAAGCTAAGGCTTCACCCTTCATCGACGCCATACAACAGGAGCGCCCTCCGGATCGATTTGTCTTGCCGAAGCTCAAGCGTTATGAGGCCAAGGAAGACGCAGTCGCGTTCGTTTGCCGATTCCGACAAACGATGAGCCTCCACAATTTCTCCGACGCGCTTATGTGTAAGATATTTCCTCTTACTTTAAGTGAGCCTATAATGTTGTGGTATAATCAGCTCAAGCCGAAGTCCATTAAATGCTTCAACGAACTGGAGTTGGAGTTTACCAAGTGGTTCGTAACAAGCAACATCCAGCCGAAGACGCTCTCAATGCTGGTGAATATGAAGAGGACACCAGGCGAAACCCTTCGGTTGTACACCGAGCGATACTGGGAAGTGTACAACCTCATTCCCGACTGTGATCAGAGCGTGGCGGCCGAATCATTTATGAACGGATTGGATCCAACCTCGGCGATGTTCAGAGATTTATCCCGAAACCCACCGAAGACAATGGGGGAACTTATGCTGATTATTGAGAAGGATTGTGTACACGAGGAAGCGGTGGCCGAGCGTAATGTGCCGAAGGGAACAGAAACATCGAAGACGATAGCTGCAAAGAAGCAAGTGGCTATCGTTCGGCAGGGGCAATCGGGTCAGAATGGAGCGGGGTCCAGCAAACCGAACAATCGAAACAAATCCCCCCAACACCCGCAGCAACAAGCTCAGTGGCAGCAGACGAAGAGAGAGCCAAGGCCGGAGGAGTATGTCGCCGAGCGAACTACCTTCACCGAACCAATTTACAAATTGCTGGGTATTATCGGGCAGAGGCCGTTCTTCGTTTGGCCGACGGGATTCTTGGGAACAGCGGGCAACGGCCCCGGGATGTGCTCGTACCACAAGGAGCGAGGTCATTACACCACCCAATGCCAACCTTTCAAACGACACCTGGAGGAACTTGCGGCCGCAGGGCATCTCAATCAATGGATTGACCTTCGGCGGAATCCATTGCCCCCTCCTCCGCCTCCACCAGTTGGAAATCTCGTTGGAGTTATACAAGGCATCGTGTCCGAAGGACGAGCTGCCGAGCTCTACTCTGAAATCGATAAAGCTGTTGCTGCCTTGGCCGTATGTAATGTTGGGGTCTCACCGAAGAGGAAGTGGGTCGACCCTAGCCTGGATGGCCCGATAACTTTTACGTCCGACGATTTACAAGGGGTTCAAACGCCACACGCCGACGCCCTTGTTGTCTCGGTCACGGTGGGCACTTCAACTGTTCAACGAGTGCTGGTAGATCAAGGAAGCTCGGCCGAAGTAATGTTCTACTCAACATTCAAAAGCCTTGGTCTCAAACCAGACCAACTTCGGACGGCAAGCACGCCCCTCGTCAGCTTCACCGGAGCACCTGTGTGGCCTCAGGGATTGATCACTCTTCCTGTGCGAGCCGGCTCCCGAGTGATTGATGTCGAATTTGTAGTGGTTAGCTCTCCTAGCCCCTACAACATCATCCTCGGTCGAACCTGGCTACACGGAATGAAGGCGGTCGCCTCTACCCTCCACCAGGTCATGAAGTTTATCGGCTGGAATGGGAGGCAGGAGAGCCTTCGGGGGGACCAAATCCAGTCGAAGAAGTGTTATGTCAGTACAGTGACTAACGAGCGGAGCTTCTTGGAGGTTCAATGCGTCGACAGGGCCGATGTTCCGGAGCCTGAAGAAGTGGGGCTAGCCGCCGAACAAAGGTCCACCGAAGAACTTGTACGAATGCCGATCACCGAAGATGGTAGCAGGTACTACCTCGTCGGCAGTTCCTTGAGTGAATCCGAGCGTATGGACATGTTCAACTTCCTTAAAGCGAACATAGAAGTATTCGCTTGGACTCCTCAGGAAATGCCCGGGGTGGATCCTGTAGACACCCTATTTTGGACTTTTCGGAATAGTTTATTTACGGTCTTTGGATTCCCCGATGATGATTAAAGGTCGAGAACATACCGAGTTGTTTGATGAGTTTGAGCTTTGAGCATCCCGAACCTCGTCCAAACCCGTTTCAAACCCTTGTCGAACCCTCAAGCCAGAACCAAATGGCCTCAACAAAACTCTTCTGGAGTACGCTGGTGGTGGACTAGCGTGCGCAGGAACCACTGCCACGTGTCAGTCATTACACTCTCTGGCGCACGCCACTCAACAAGTGGCGCACGCCAGTCAGCACCAGTCAAATCAACCTTTTCAGCCAGCTGGGCGGGAGCTTCTGCAGCCGCCTGACGTCAGCTGGCAGCCCCCTGATCATTACTTCGGCCAGAAACTGTTCCTTTCTCTTCCATCAAGCCAAGTCCCATGCATTAAATGCATGGGAGCTTCCTCCAATGTCTCACCACTCCAAACAGCCCCTAAGGGCTGGCTGATCAGCCCTTCTTTCCTCCATAAATACCCCCTTTGCATTCATTTGCAAAGGGTTAGCACCATTAAGAAAGGGGTAGCTTCATAAAGTCAAGCCATCCTTTGTCTTCTTCTCCTTCATTGTTCTTTGCTTCCTTTCTTCCTCATAGAAAGAGTAAGTGAAGAACATATCCTCCACTAACCTTCACCACATCCACATCCATCATCATCTTCAAGCTCAAAGTTCAAGCTCTCTCTCAAAAATCACTAGCAAAGGTATAATACCTCTTGCTCCTGCTTTCTGTTCTGACCCCTGAGGGGGGCTGGCAGGGTCAAGGCTGGTAATCTATACCAGTCCTGGCCCTAATGCTGGCAAGGTTTCAAGAACCGTATACAATGATCAGTGGCGCATGCCAGTAGTGATGTACCGTACGCCAGTCATGGTGATAGGTGCAGAACTGGTGTGGGGTTCATGGATCATTGTTTTCTTGTATTATTTAAGCTTTGATCACCCTGCTGCATGCTAAAACCAGTTTACAGCTTTCTGTATTTAGAACTGCTTTCCTTTCTAAGTATATTTATTGCTTAGTCTGGCCTTCTGAGTTCCTCTGGTCCTGTTCCAGAGCCCAGAATGTGCAAAGCCAAAGCATTGGAAACAAGAGAGAACTGGCGTGCGGCCCTTCCTTAGTGGCGTGCGCTAGTGGTCTATATTCCAGTGGCTTGGCCCTTGCATGGATCTTACATCCAGGCCTTTGATCATCTCCCCCCTCACTGTTTAAGGGGTTTTCTGTCTATTTGGTGGCTTTTAAGCCCATTAATCTGTCTGTAATAGCTCAGTAACATATATAAACTGCGTGGTTTGTCCTGGGTGTGCACTGGTCCTTTCCAGAGCCCAGAGGGTTGAGAGCAGAAGCTGTGAGCTTAAGTCTACCGGCGCACGCCAGTCGTGAGGTGGCGCACGCAGGTCATGACTGCATGCAGTGGCCTGACCATTGCATGCAGGCTTGATCCTGTGTGCAACATTTCATTGCCAGTGTGTTCTAGTCTGCTTAAAATGTCCACAAAAGCTTGTTCTCAATCTATTATACATAAGTGCAAACATCCATAAACATCTTGTCACATCTTTTTACATAAATGCAAACGTGTTACAGTTTTAATCCCCAATAACTGTTCCCCCGCCCTAACTGGTTAAAAGAATGATCAAATAAAGAGAGAAAATGCAAATGTTTTATAAAAACGCCTGAGTAGAGACTGGTCTTCGGACTGGGCGAGAGGGGTGCCATAAAACCTTTCCCCTCTCGTAATCTGGCTCCCGAACCTCAAGATCGAAGGTAACGACGGCCCAGTCTACAAAAGCCTTTTTCAAAATCAAACCAACGCGGTTCAAACGTTTTCAAAAGAACGGTTTCTTGGGTACAAACCGCAAAACCCGAGTGGCGACTCTCTGATCTGCGAAGCACTTCGCCGCGCTTTCCGCGAGATAGGGGCGCACCCGGAATCTTATGCTTAAAAATGGGATTTTTGGGGCGTGTGCCCACAGTGGCGACTCTGCCGCGCTTTCCGCGAGATAGGGGCGCACCCGGAATCTTATGCTTAAAAATGGGATTTTTGGGGCGTGTGCCCACAGATCCGTCTTTCGCCTCCCACTCACTAAACGTGGATCCGAACAGGCGACCTGTGGTACAGAAGGTTCGTCGCTCGTCGGCTTCACATGTGGAGGCGGTCATGGCCGAAGTAGATCAACTGCTGGAAGCTGGAGCCATACGGGATATATTATACCCAACTTGGCTCGCTAACCCCGTGGTTGTTCCGAAGAAAAATGGGAGGCTCAGGGTCTGTGTCGATTACACCAACCTCAACGACGCTTGCCCGATGGATCGATTCCCCCTTCCTCGGATTGAGCAGATGGTAGATGCAACGGCTGGCCACAAGCGTTTAAGTTTCATGGATGCGTACAGGGGCTACCATCAGATCGCTCTGGCTAAGGAAGATCAAGAGAAGACGGCGTTCATCTCTCCCCGAGGGACGTTCTGTTACAACGTCGTTTCCTTCGGATTGAAGAATGCCGGGGCTACCTTCCAACGAACAATCACAAATATGTTCCTTCTAAAGCTCGGTAAAACTCTGGAAGCATACATCGATGACTTGGTATGCAAGAGCAGGTACAGCATAGATCACCTTCGGGATCTCGGGGAAATCTTTGACATCCTCAAGGAATATCGGCTTCGCCTCAACGCCGAGAAATGTGCGTTCGGAGTAGGTTCGGGCAAATTCCTCGGTTACATGGTGAGCCGCCGAGGGATAGAAGCTGACCCGACTCAACTTACTGCCGTGCAAAACCTCCGAGCTCCAACTACGATTAAAGAAGTCCAGCGACTGACAGGAATGGTTGCAGCGTTGAACCGCTTTATTCGGCGGTCAAGCGACCTATGCAGGCCCTTCTTCCAAGCCATCAAGACTAGTCGGCGTCGGTTTGAGTGGACCGAGGAGTGTGAGTAGGCTCTGCAATCTCTAAAGGATTACCTCTCCCATGCTTCGCTCCTCGTTACTCCCGAGCCCGACGAGGATTTATATCTCTACCTTGCTGTTTCAGACCACGCGACGAGTGCTGTGCTCGTTCGGAAGGAAGGAGTGGACCACTTGCCGATATTCTTTTCAAGCAAGACGATGACAGACTCTCAGACGAGGTATCTGCCTATGGAGAAGTTGGCATTAGCGCTCGTTTCAGCTAAAACAAGCCTTATGCCCTACTTCCAATGCCATAGGATTGTGGTCCTCACTGAGTTTCCTCTCAAGGCCTTTCTTCGGGAACAACCTCCTCCAGCAGGATCTTGAAATTCTCTCAAGACCTTACAAACTACGATATTCAGTTCGAGCCGAGAACCGCAATCAAGGCCCAAGCGTTAGCTGATTTCTTCGCCGAGCTGACCCCTGGATTGAAAGACGAGGATAACGCTTTGGCAGCAGCTGCAGAGGAAGCTCGGATCACTGAGGAAGAGGAGTTTATTGAATGGAGTACTCCTCCCCCCGAGTCTCGTCGAGCTCGGTTCACTATGGGGACGAAGAAGCCGAGGAAAGAATGGAAGTTATTCTCTGGGGATGCCTGGAAGATGACAATTGATGGGGCCTCGAATACGAACGGGGCCGGGGCTGGCATTGTCCTCGTTTCTCCGGCTGGAACCGTTCATGAGAGTTCGGTCTCCATCGGATATCCCGCCACGAATAACGAAGCCGAGTACGAAGCTCTCATTGCTGGGTTAAAGCTTGCCCTTCGGTTGGACGCGGATTCGGTTCATGTCTTTTGCGACTCTCGGCTGGTTGTAGGGCATCTCAACGACGATTATCAGGCTAGGGACTAGCGAATGAACTCCTACGTCAGCCATGTCCTCTATCTTCTCAAACAGTTCGGCCGCGTCGAAATAGAATGGATCGCTCGGGAACACAATGCACACGCCGACGCTCTGGCTGGCCTTGCTTCAGTGTACCGAACCTCGGGCAATCGAACTATTGTCTTTGACAAAGTTGATTCCCCGAGCTTCGAAGCTGCTCCTTGCTCGGTGAACATCATCACCTTCGGCCCAAGCCAGTTGGACCCCGTCATCACTTACTTGAAGCATCAAACCCTCCCTGAAAACAAAAAGGAAGCTCATCGGGTTCGTTGCCGAGCAGCAAACTTCTTCCTTGATTCGAATGGCAATCTATACCGCCGAACCTTCACCGGGCCAGACTTGCGCGTTGTACATGAGGAACAAGTCGAGCACATTTTTGACGAGCTTCATTCGGGAAGCTGTGGCGGACACTCGGGAGGCCGAACGATGGCGCAAAGGGCTTTGACACAAGGCTATTGGTGGCCTAAAATGGTCAAGCAATCAGAGGAATATGTGAAACGTTGCGTTCGGTGTCAGAAGCATGCCTTCATCCCCCACCAGCCAGCATTTCCTCTTAAAATGATCACCAGTCCTTGGCCGTTCGCCGTCTGGGGCTTCGATATAGTGGGAAAACTGCCGAAGGCGCTCGGAGGATTTGAGTACATGCTCACTGCGACCGATCTATTCACAAAGTGGGTTGAAGCTTCTCCGTTAGTGAAAACAACGGCTGGGGATGTCGAACGCTTTATTTGGAAGAACATCATTTCCAGGTTCGGCGTGCCCTACGCTATTCTTTCGGATAACGGCTCTCAGTTTGTTGCTTCGGCGATCCAGAACTTCTACCGAGAGCATCATATCACCATCCATACATCATCCGTTGCTTACCCCCAAGGGAATGGCCAGGCCGAAGCTTCAAATAAGGCCATTACTCGGGGGCTGAAGCGTCGTTTGGATCGCAAACTTGGTAAGTGGGTTGATGAGCTACCCCAGGTTTTATGGAGTTATCGCACCACCCCTCGGCGATCCACTGGCCGAACGCCGTTTTCCATGGTATATGGCATGGAGGCGGTCTTGCCCCTCTCGACTCTTATCCCTACAGCTCGGTCAGAAAACTTCAATCCCGCGGACAACAATGCTTTGGTGGGAGCAGAGTTGGATTTTGCCGAAGAGTTGCGGGATAACTCCAATCTTCGGCATGCGGCGTATCAACAAGAGGTAGCTCGGGGATATAACAAGAACGTTCGGGCTCGGCCATTTAACGTCGGAGACCTTGTCCTTCGGATGGTGGTCGAGGCAAAGAAGTTGACGAAATTCAAGGATCCCTATGAAGGCCCTTACCGAGTGATGCAGAAGATTGGCCATGGCGTTTACAAGCTTGCCGAGATGGATGGGACGCCGATTACAAACCCATGGAACGCCCAAAAACTTCGGAAATTCCATGGTTAAGCTTCGGCGGTTCCCCGATGTCTCGGATTTTATTATGCTTCTATTTGGGTTGTAAGCCTTCGGGCGATTTTTCGTTAATAGAATTGTTGCTTTTCTTACATTGATTGTTTCTTCGGATTGTTCACTCGGTTGTTTGGGTATACTATCTAGCCCACAACCTTCGAGACATGGCACTTCCACCCTACGTTCGTTCGGATACTTGGTTTGGGCAAAATTCTCTAAGCCTCGGTTTACCCACTTTCCTGCCTTAGTGTCTTCCTGCTCTTACGCGGGTAATCCACTAAGGCAGGGGGGGCTCCTATGGGTAAACATTGGAAGAAAGCAAAATTAAAATGGGTGGCTTCCATCGTTCGGACCCCCAAGGAAAATACTTCGTATGGATGGGTGGCTTCCATCGTTCGGATCCCCTGAAAGTAAATTAATTCAAGTGGATGGCATCCATCGTTCGGACCTCCTAATGTTCGTTCGGTTGAAATCTATCGTTCGGGTGATGGACGAGCAATTTTACTTGTGAAAACCTGAAAGATGTTTGCAGCTAAACATGCCAAAACTAAAACAATATACGTCGAGCAAAAATACTTAGAAAAATTGGAAAAATAAATTGTTGCATAAAGTACTTCCACCGAGCACCAAAACTTAAAATTTCTAAGCATTACTGCCAGGGCATGGCGGGTGGTGCATCGTTCGTTGCCATCCCTAGAAAGCGTTACTGAAGAGTGGCCATGGTAAATCGTTCTTGGCCACCCTCAACCTGTGTTAATTACAAAGTTACGGTTCGGCTGAAATCTATTGTTCGGCGCCGACCGTTCAAAACAAGCTCAAACAAATGGAAAAGAATCAACAAAAATGTCCAAGTCTTATCCTTCGGGAGTAGGAGTAACTGGGAGAACGTCAGTCGAGTCCGGGGCTGGTGTTGCAGCACTCTCGTGCTCGGCTGGACTGGTCACATTTTCATCAATGGTCTCTTCGGCCACAGCTTCGTCGGCAGGCAGGGGAGGAATTTCGATGAGGCTCCGGCGTTCGTCGTTAGCTTCAACACCGGCTTCATCAAAACCCATGTTGAACCCGAGCTTGAAGCTCACCTGGTGCTGCTTCTCCCTCATCTCAATCTGAATAGCCATGACCTGATCCGCAGCATCCTCCTCAGCCTGGTAGTATCCCCTGTCAAATTCCTCCTGGAGCGACTTCTTCATCTCTTCCTCCATCTCCCTCCTCCCCAGAGCTCGACCCTCCTCCAAACCCTCGTCTTTGCCCTCGGCCCTCGTTCGATCGGCAGCATCTTGGAGGCCCTTCACCAAGTCATTGAGAGTCTTGATCTGGGCCTCCTGGGCTCGGCGGACTCCTTCGGAGTGATCCAGGCTCTTCTTGTGCTCCTCCACTGTCATCTGGCCGAGCTCCAGCTTTTGTTTCAGCAGTTTTGTCTGCTTGTCATGCTCGGAGAGGTGCAATTGGGCACTCATGATTGATTGTGTCGCCTGGAAATGAAGAAAATATGAGTTATTCAAGTTAGAGAAACAACAAAAATGCAACGGAAAGAGATAATGGAATATTGGACTTACTCTCCCGACATGGAAATAATAGTCACTCAATGCCGTCTTCAGTGTTTGAGGAGCAACGATGTCCTTCGGAAGCATGAGCCCCGAGTGCAGTGTGAAGGCGAGGGAGGGGTCCTCTTGGAGGCTGTCAGACTTAAGGATCTGCTTTTTGCCTGAAATAACGAAGCTCGGAGCCCATGGGACATCAATATCCGAGGAAGCCCTCGTTTCATCCTCGTTAGCCTTCTTCTTCACTACCGCCTTCTCCTTTTCCTCGACCCTCAGAAGGCCGAGGCCAGCCCCAGTCGACTTGGTGGCGTGGGATTTGGTTCTCTTCGGTACCGGGGGAGCATCCTCGGAAGAATGAGTGGAGGGGGAAGGTCGCTTTTTTGCCTGAGGCGCGGGGCCGCTGCTCTTACTCGGTACCGAGCCCGAAGCGCCAGGAGCACCATCCTTCTTCTGTTCGGCCAGCTGTTTCAGCTGGTCGTCAAGTCTCTTTTGCAGCACGGCCTTCATCCCTCGGGGAGGCATTGTTTCGTCTTCAAAAAGCTCGATGATCGGTACGCGTAAGGTCCCTCGAAGTGGTTTCTCTTTGCTCGGAAGGAGTTCCTTGGGGAGCTTGACCTTCTTCCCTTCGGTTTCTTTATCCGCCGCCTTCCCTCGGATCCTTCCACCGTATGTGGGATCGTACTCGAGGATTGTAGGCGCGTCCCTTTCCGAGCTTGGGATCGTCAACAATACCGCGGCCAAACCACAACCTCTGGCTACTCTGAGGAGGTCCTTGTTGATCTTGCTCGTATCTGCCGAAGACAAACAGATGGAGAAAATTAGACGTGACATATCCATGTTAAAAACAGAGATTGTGACAAAAACTGAACGTGAAGCATATAAAGAATGGTGCAAAACGCTTACAAGGATCACCCCTATGAGTTGCAACTTCGAATTGCCCATATTCTTCGGGCGGGTACTGGAAGTTGCCTCGGACCTCTACATAATCCGAGGCCCATTTCTCTGAGTCATACATACCCTCGGGAATGATCTTGTCCATGTTCCTCCGAGAACACAAGTAATATCGAGAACGCCGAACGTTCCTCGATACCATGTAGTTCTCAAAGATATGATGGTATTCGAGAGGAAACATTTTTACCTCGGCAAGTTTGATGATCGAGTGGATTATGCGGTAGGAGTTTACACTAAGATGGCACGGCGTAAGGCTAAAGCGGTGGAGGATTTGTCTCAAAATCTTGTGCATTGGGAATCGAAGCCCGCCTTCGGTTATTGCCATCAGAGGAACAGTGACGTGCTCGTCATTGAAGAGTATTCGAGGCCCAGCTACGGGCGTGAGCACGACGTCGTTCGGAACGCTGTACGCCCACCGAAAGAGTTCAATTCCCCTTTGATCCTGGAAACAATCCCAGTAGGGGCAGGGGTCTTTTCCCTTCCGGTCAGGGATCAGGTCTGGGTCCAACGGAACGATCTTCCTCTTGGTCTTCTTCTTCGGATCCGCCGAAGATAAGTCGCCAAGGGTGGCTGTTTCCTTCCCTGGCCGACTTGAAGAAGCAGCAGGCGTGTCTCTCTCGGATTGTTCTTCTTCGTTCTCGTCCACTGCTTCCTCGTCTTCTTCTTCTTCTTCTGGATCTTCTCCTGCTTTCTCCGAAGGATCATCGTCGTCGTCGTCAATCTCAACGATGTCTGGGTCCATTGACCGAAGAGGCGTCACGTTCGAGGGAAAGTCGATCCCCTCGATTCCAGCATACGGCGATCCGGACCCCACGCGATACTTCCGAGCCTCGGCCCTAATTGCTTCGGCTATTCGGGGGTCCATCTCACCGAAATTTGGCGCTTCGGAGTTCGCCGAGCGATAAGACTCTCCCGAGGAAGTTGGCGATGACTCCATACCTAAAACAAGTGCACGGGATAAGACCATTAGCGAGCAGCAAGGTCATTATTCCTAAGGTGCCTAAATTCAGTGTTCTAAGTTAACCAAGCGGGTAGGTCGCTCCCGAACGACTACGTGTCGAGTGGATGTTCCGAGTTAGGTTATCCTTCGGAGGGTATGAGATTATTTTTTGTTCAGTATTATGTTCGGATGATTGATAGTTGTTATTCTTCGGAGTTGATTTGTGCACGGAAGAACACTGGTTGAAGATGTTCATAGGTTCGGAAGAACACATGAACACATTCAACCTGTTCTACGGCACACGGAAACGGAGACGGACGGAACGGAAAGAAAAATCCACTTTTCAGGTCGAAACACGCATGAAAATGACTGAAAATGCAGAGAGGCATTAAGAAAAGCGAAACGTACCAGAATATCGACAGAAATCTGTGATTTGTTGTGGTGATCTTCAGATTTCTTGCGATGTTGAGGCGAGAACCGTTTTCAAGTAGTTGAGGCGTCTGGGAGAAGAAGAGAAAAACTGTTTTTTTTTCTCTCCTTCGACCCCTTTTATACCAAGGGGGAAATTCGAAACGGCACATAACCCCCAGCCGTTGGATTGAAACGGGAGATTGATGCTCCGCGCGATGGTCGACACGTGGAGGGCGTTGTACAGCGCTGTTTCATTACCCAGTGAACTAATGACACGTGTAACATTTGAAATCAGCGGTTACAGGGGCATTAAATGCAGGTCCAGAGCTTGTCCGCTTCGGGTATCGTGTACGGCTAATGTTCGCCGAGCGTCTGCGTTCGGCATGGAAAGAAGCGAACGAGGCGTCCATTGCAAGAGGAGCGTTGTTCGGCCACTACTGTCAACTCCTCCTTTCTTCGGATTGTATAAAGCAGGAGTTGAGGGGCTATTGTAGTGGGCCGAAATGTCCGAAGGTTCAGAAGGTTCAGAGGGATAACCTTCCAGGCCCACAGTCCAGTTGTCTCAGTTCATCTGTATGAGAAAAAGTCAAAAGTGACATGTCATCCCAGTCTCCCACCGAACGATAACTGGCGTCATAACTGTTCACCGAGCGTAAGATGAACCTCCGAACTTCGAGCAACGTTCTTGTTCGGCTATGAAAGTATTTACTCGGATGGGTGTCTTTCCCGTTCGGGTTGGTTGACGTTCGGCGAAGGAGTACTATGCTCGGCGATGTCACATGTTCGGAAGAAACCCTCGGTTAGGGCGGTTGTGGGACATTCTAGAAGCTTCTGCTGATAGAAGCAAAGATAAGCACGTCCATCTCTCTGATAACCGATGGGACGTATCTGACGTTGGCCCACGTGGGTCCACATGGGTCTGCAAGTCTCGAAGGGGAGAATCACTTGAGTACCTCTGGCATGTGACGTCATCCGAGCGTGGCAAGTGCGCGTGTAGTGTACTTCCACCTTGCTCGACATTCCAAGTCTGAGCCTATAAATAGCAGAGTACCCCTTCCAGGAAAAGGGTCAGATATTCTCTCCCACTAAGCTTTTTCTCCTACCAAACTTCTTCTTCTTCCTCCCTCCGGTTCTAACTAGATCGTCGAAGCTTCTACCCGGAGGAACACCACCCTCCGGTTTGCAGGTACACGGCGTCGCCGGTCAAGATCTCCACGGTTCAAACAACGAGAAAGGATTCAGGAGGTTCAATGATAAATCACGCCCCCACAACGCGTGAGCTACCCGTCAAAACATAGCCACAATGGCTACACAACAGGGTCATCCGAATAAACAGGATCGACCAACACCTCTTCCGGTTCACCTATTTCATCCAGGATCGACCAAAACCTCTACAGGATCATCCGACACGTCAACAGGGTCATCCGACTGGACCGATGATGGGAGAGCTGTAGACAATGGGGCGCTCAGCGGCTCAAGAACTAGGTCCCAAGCGGCGCCACACATATCCTCTATTGTAAACACCTCCATCAAACTCCCTAATTTTGGAGAATCTAAGAATGACGCCTCCTTGGCGATCTCTAGAAGATCCTTATACAAAATATTATCGACATGCTCTTGCACCAGCGTGTCGAGCAAACTCACCGCATACACTTCTTCATCATCCTTGACTCGGTTATCCGCATTAAACACTTTCACCTCCATTTTCAAGTCCCCAAAAGACAATTGGACTTGTCCAGTTTTGCAATTCATGACGGCACTGGAGGTGGCTAGAAAAGGGCGGCCAAGGATGATAGGAGTCTTCTCAAAGACCTCTGGAATCGGGCAAGTATCCAAGACAATAGAGTCTACTGGAAACAGAAACTCACCCACTTGAATTAAAACATCTTCCACCACTCCCTTTGGAATTTTCACACTCCGGTCAGCCAACTGTAACTTGACCGGTGTGGCTCTCAAATCGCCTAAGCCTAACTTCAAATATACCGAATAAGGGAGCAAATTGACACTCGCTCCTAAATCTAGTAAAGCCTTATCAAATTGTTGGCCCGCGATAGCTATAGGGATGGTGGGACAACCAGGGTCCTTGCACTTGGTGGGGATCTCAGCCTGGAGAATGGAGCTCACTTGCTCCGTCAGAAACACTTTGTCCTTACTCTTGGTTCTCCGCTTTGACATGCATAGATCCTTCAAAACCTTTGCAAACTAAGGGATTGCATCAATGGCTTCTATCAAAGAGATAGGGAACTGAACTTTCTTGAAAAGTTCGAACATCTTAAGGTTCATATTCTGCTTCGGTTTCACCGCCAGCCTTTGGGGAAATGGAGCTACTGGCACAGCTGGCGGCGTTGGAGTCGTGGGGGCTGCAGCTGCAGGCACCACCACTTCAGGAGACTCCGCCTCTTTCTCCTCCTCAGGGACACTTCCCAAATCTGGAATAACTACTGGTGCAGCTACCGGCACCAGGTGTGGTACCGATTTTTGCTTGGGAGGTAAGTCCTTGTTGATCACCTTCCCACTTCTGAGAGTGGTGATCGCCTTAGCCTCTTCCAGACTGAGATTCGAATTACTTGGGCCAGAAAAATCGCCCACATAATGAGTACCGGCGGCATTGACTTGTGGTTGAGAAGGGAACCTTCCCTTCTCCTGCTGTATTTGCCCAACTACTGCCGTCAACTGGGTCCTAATGTCACCAATGACCTGCTTGGTCTGATCAGTAAAGCTAATCTGAGACTGCATGAGAGCCTTCATCATCTCATCAGTCTGCTTATCCCGCGGGGGATGATTAATGCCAGGGGGTGGTCCAAAAGATGAAGGACCAAACCCCTGCTGCTGCTGAGGTTGGTAACGGAACTGAGTCATTTGGCCTTGAGGAGGCCGAAACTGCTGCGGCGGAGGTAGTGCAAAGGATTGAGCTTGGCCTCCACCTACGGGTCTGGAGTCCGACCACCCAAAATTGGGGTGATCCCTCCATCCCGAATTATACGTGCTAGAATAAGGATCCCAAGTCCTGACTGCATTAACTTCTTCTTGATTAAACTGACTCGCCCCCTTGGCGGCAATAAACCCAGGGCAAACGGTCGCGGTGTGCCCTTTACATTCACACCACACGCAAACTTCCTCAATTGATACCTCATTAACTGGACGAACCTGCCTCACCTCTAACTCTTCTAATCTCTGAGCCATTTTCTCAACCTGAGCCTGAAGTCGCTGGTCACGAATGGTAACCGGGACAATATTGGACCCAGAAGGTCCGGATCGCTCAAAATCGGATGGTTCTAAAGCCCTCTACCTATCAGCTAGGTCATCTAAGAAATCCCAAGCCTGGTCCGCTGTTTTGGACAAGAAATCGTCCGCTTTGCAAGAATATTCTATGTGCTGGACTGACTCAGCGTTGAGCCCCAGATGAAAGAAACCTATTAACTGAATTCTCTCAAAGCCATGGTGTGGTAGCCTTAGGAGCAATTCCTTGAAACGCTCACATGCCTTGAGAAATGACTCATCTCTCTCCTGCCTAAAGCCTTGAATTTGACGCCTGAAAGTCTTAGTCTTAGCCTCAGAAAAGTACTTCCTATAAAAGGCGTCGCGCACTTGTGCCCAAGTGGTGAAGGATTGAGACTTTTGCATTCAGAACCACAGAAGCGCGCCATCTTTCAACGTCGCCTCAAACAGCTTGAGGCACGCATTCTCATATTGGGTATTAGACGCAAGGTTGCGCACCAATCCCTCGAATGTCCGCACATGCTCGTACGGATCATCGCACTCCCTCCCGTGGAAACTAGGGAGACTATTAAGGACACCAGGTTTGACTGTAAAGGCATTGCGTGCCTCTTGTGTCTCTTGAGGGAATACAATGGGTCCGAGAGGAGTAGTCCTCTCGGGATGCATGTGTTGTCTCAAGGACGGCGGATTGACTAATTGCCTATCTCCCATCTCGACTGATTCTGATTCTAACTCCGAAACTGACTCTGGAACTGACTGGAAAAGTGGATTGTTGACACTAACTGACTCAAAAGGCAAATCTATATAAAGATCACAAATGGGAATAGACTCTGACTGGTGCTCAGCTGAGTCTGACTCTAAACTAGAAGATGAAGAACTAGACAACACAGGCTGACTCGACTCCAGTTCTTTTCGAACTAAACAATGTGTCGGGTCGCGATAATAAAGAGGGTCCTGTTTAAAGGACACATTCTTCTCTCTACCTATGGTGACTCAATTAAAAGACAAAAGACACGAAAACTCACACTCTAGAACACACGTCGCCGTCCCCGGCAACGGCGCCAAAAATGCTTGACCGATCGGGTGTGTTAAAATAAAGACGCGTCCCAAGCGTAGGACTCTCGACCAGTGTAGCACAATATCCGGAAGTACCGGAGTCGAACCACAGAGACGGACGGACGGTGCTGACTCAAAAGTGTTGAATTCTAGTTTAACCTGGCTCTTAGGTAGCCACCCCTTGTTCAATGAGATTGATTAACTAACTAAATTACCCAACTGAATTAATGAAATAAGAATTTAAAAAGGAGAGTACAGCCGTGGGAACTCAGCGTCCGCAACTAGCCTAACCAATGTTTACTCGGTCCACAATTATTCAATTTGTTGATTTTAGAATAGGAAAAAGTATCCCTAACAAATGCACACCACCTGTCACCAGACCCCATGCGCATTCGAATTCCAGCGATGCCTGGGTTTGTTTGTTAGAAGAGTTTTCGTATCCCAAAATTGCTTAAACGTTCTGTTTTATTGAACCCGAGGTAAACATCGATTAGTCTAGCCACGAGGCGCCTTCGTCCCGCGGCCGCACTCTATGAAACTACTCACTTATAATTTTAACGGACGCAACAAACATATATTTAGAACTAAACATGACTTAGCAATTGAAATAAAAATAAAATACGATACCACAGATTTGCGGAAGAAGAACGGATTCAAACACCAAAGAAGATCAAGGATTAAGAACTGGAAAATCTGAAGAACTGGAATTAAAACTTGAATCTGCAATTAAAACTAAAAAAACAGCAGCCAAAAGTTAAATGAAAACGTAAGTATGGAATGTGTAACCCTAATTACGAGTTAAAACGGGGTTTATATAGTAATCCCCTTTAACAAACAATTAAAATCCTAAAATAAATCGGAATCGGACCCTAAACGACCCAAAACGGCACCGTTTGATGGGCCTGATAAGCCCTCGGTAGCGCTACACCAAAAAGGGTGTAGCGCTCGCGAATCCTTATGACGTGTTGACTTCTGTTGACCGATGCTTGGCCGTTGACCCCTTAGTCTTTAGGTAGCGCTACACCCTTTTTGGTGTAGCGCTCGCCAATTCTCTGATCACTTCGAGGGCCTTGCTATGCCACTTCTAAGCGCTATACCATTTTCCTGTAGCGCTCACGAATGACTACGATGACTTCCTCGTCAATTTCACTTCAACACTTAGTCTCCACAGCCCTTCTCGCTCTCAAGCTCCATCACGGCCTTTCCGAATACCTCTCAATCCAAACTCGGCGCAAAAACCACCTTATTTCCTGCGAAACTAACAAAAATACAAAAACAAGACAAAGCACGACATCAAGCGGAAAGTGGAATAAACCGCGCCTCTAACGCGCTAAAACGCCCTACTTAGGCGCTTATATCTATGATATTGCGCGCCTATCAGTATGTGTTAGTTGCCAACCCCCTTTTCCTCGTAGGATGCACCCTGGTACAACATTTTAGAGACCATGGAGTTTTATCATCATTTTGATGCTTTGCTAGACACAATCTCACTCACATGAAAAGGAAACACATGAATTTTTATTAAGTACGGTTTGGACATCTCATTCAAGCTGTAACATCTCTTAACTACATCTTTTATAAAAAGAAAACCCTTTGATTCCAACTATTCTTTATCGTCAATATCTTTTCTGGAGAAAGAGAAAGGGGGATTGAGTTTTATTAATTTTAGGGGCTGAACCAAGATAAGAATCTAGACTGCCTACGTACCCATAGTTTGGGATCAAGCCAAATGTACGTAGTTCATGTTTACATGATGTTATAATTTTTGGTGAGCCTCGGCGACTCACTTAATAATTTGATGAACCTTCAAGATTCATTTTTATAAAATTTTAGGAGTTACAGCATCACTGTAAATAGAAAGCACATCCCAACTAAGCTGGCACCCACCCTTTTACCAATTATATTGCCAGTCCTTAAATCTTTTTAACCTTTTGATTTTGTGTACCTCATTTTGTTATCATTATATTTTAATTTTGATTTTAGCAAGTCATGTGTTGAACTTCTTTTCTTGCTAATTGGCAAAAGAAAAAAAAGAAAACATTAACTTGAGATTAATGTTCCTATGAGGGGAGTTACTTTGTGTAACAAAAAAATAAAAAAAAAAAAATTACGATTCAACAATGTTCATGATCAACAACTCCATTGAAATGTGATGAGCTAGATACTGAGTTGCTCTCCTGAACACCTAAACAGGGCTGGCCCAAAGTATTTGGGGGCCCTAGGCCAAATTATTAAGTGGGACCTTAAATTTTTTCACAATTATATAATAACAAGAGATAATATAAGAGATAATTGTTATATATAAAAAAAATTAGAGCAAATTTTACAAGGAACATGCTTTGGTACCAGGGGTGTTTCCTTGTGTTCTCTTTGACACAAGTTCGAAACCTACAAATAAAAACTTAAAGTAGTGTTGGGGGTGGGGATTAAACCCAGTCCCGCCGCGTGAATTGACACGTATCTTACCACTGAACCAAGGAGACTTCTACAAGTTATGTTGCGAACAAATAATATATATATATATATATATATAATAACTCCAAATGGGGCCCTCTTTTTGGGCCAAAATTTCAGGCCCAGGCCTCTCGGGCCTTGCCCTGGGCCGGATCTGCACCTGAAACAAGAAGAAGGTTGGAGAAGCCCTACACAATGGAATTCCATAACCGCCTAGTCAGGGATGACTGCAAATTAGCAGCACTTCCATCAGAAGATAGCTCGACCTCCCTAGCCGCGGCAACATCCAGCTGAGAAAATCTCACTGCTCCTAAAATCCGTTCCGGGAGCTCCGATTCTGCTTGGCTCTCTATTAGAAAAGCTAAATCGATAGTAATTTTTGTTAGGTAACCCAAACAAAGACGACCAATTGATGTTGCACCCATAGAGGATCCAACGTCGATATCAACTTCCATGACATTGTCCGCGACGTGGTAATGGCAAGTGAGTACTCGTCCGATTACGCATATGATATTGTCCCCTACTGCTTTCCTAACAACCCAAGGCCCTTTGGGAACGTTGGCAATCACTTTGAGCCTTGATCTCCTGAACCCGTCGTCCCCTTTCCAGAACCGGTCCAACAAGGATCCGTCTGGAATCGGCTCTCTGGCTACGAAATACGCAATGACGCTATGATTCTCCTTGCTTGGGAATTGAAAATTGAATGCCCAAACGCGAGGCTTATTACCCGTCGGGAATTCTTCATCGAGAACCTTCCTGACGCGGTTTTTTGGATCATTTAAGACCTGCGAAATCTTTGCGGGACCTTTGATACAGTCAAATCCAAGCGGCTTCAAAAGATACTCACCGCCGGGTATTTTCACGCTTTTCAAGAAGTACTCCGGACCACGAACCCGGAAGATGTCAGCGGGAGGAGTAGCCCAGCCATTTGGACAGTTTTCTGGTTCAAGAAGTGGAAAATCTCCTTCTTCCTTCACTCTCTCTATCCATCTATTCTCATTTTCGCAATCGCTATTGGCCATGAGAAATCAGAAGTCACCTGTTCAGAAAAAAAGTTCATTATACTACCAGTTTCATGGAAGGAACGCACGCGAATATTACTCCGAACGCATGACACTTTCAAGAGATGCTAAGAAGCACAGACACAGATATGAACACGGACAGAACAATTTCAAACAAATTATGGGAACGTAGACATGAGAGGAGGCACAATAAAAAAAGAAGAAGAAACACATATATTTCACGTAGTTTAAGTTGTTCTCAACATGAATATTATACTTGTTGGAGTTTGTCCCGCATCAGTTAATTATTTCCTCCAAAACCAATATATGAGGCCTTGGCAGCCTTTCCACTTATGCCAATTGATTTTGAGCTGGAACCTTTAACAATATCCACAAATAACCAAAACCAATAAAAGAATTTTAATTAGCAAAAATTGGAAAATAAGCTATGATTCTTCATGATTAACAAAAGATTCATTAAAATAACAAATTACAATGCACAAGTGACTAGTTATCATATCATAAATCATGGAAAGGTTTGTTTTTTAATTAGCAAGTGACCCCGCACTTTCCTCATTTTTGTTTTTCAATGGATTTTTTTTATTAATCCCTAAATTGTTACAAAGATTAAAAGGATAAGGAATGATAGCATCAAATTCTAAGCAAAGCTAAGAACTATCTTCTGTCCACCCGAGACTCAATCCCTAGGTTCGCAAGAAACCAACCCAAAAAACACTCATTGGGGCAAAGCCCCATTACACATGTTGGGCCAAGCTCAGAAACCTATGTGTCTCAAACCCAAATCTACAACATTCAGCTCAAAGACGGGCCAAGCCCAGCCCAAAAACGGTCCAAGCCCAACCCAATATCCAATCAAAACCCTAACCCTAAGCAGACTTTGCTGCCGATCATCCTACTGCCGAAAACCCTCTTCCGGCAAACCCAACCACCACCAAGAAACCCCTTGGCCAAACCTAGATCCACCAGATGCTAAGGGCCACACCGACACGATCCTCACCCATTCCTAGACCTCTGAAGTGACTGCCGAGAAACTGCCAGTTCAATCGTCTAAAACGATTAGAGCATCCTGCAACCCTGCAACGACGCCGCTTCATCATCTCCCTCAAAGCTCGAGCAGATCCACTGCCCAGTTCTATGGCTATCCCAAAACGTTTACCTTAATGCCTCCGCTTGCCGTTAGGCCCAACCGAAACACAGCCAAGAGTGTAGAACTGGTGGGAAACATCACAATCCATACCTCCACAACCGCCAACCCACACCACTCCATTAGGCCAACTGGCGACACTCAGGAGTTGAAGCCAGCAGGCAATCGGGTTGAGAAGGCATGACAAGAAGAAGAAACTGGCAAGAGAGAAGCCATCGGAAAGAAACCTACAAAAAAAAGGGAGGGGAAGAATTGAAGAAAAAAGAAGAGAAAGGATGCATTAAGCTACCAATGGCCTAGGCATAAGGAACCTTGGTGGGTGAGCCCCTTGTCGTTCTGCATATTTAACCTTTCGAGGACCCATTCAATATACTTAGCTTGACTCAATTTGAAGACCCCTTGAGTTCTGTCCTTTCTGTTCCTCATCCCAAACATCTGCTTCGCTGCTTCCAAATCTTTCATGGCAAATTCTCCTTGCCTAATTGCTCTTAAACTACAAGCCTAAGTCCCACTTTAGCTACGAAAGCTTCTGGTAGTATCAGTGCAACATCGGCTCATCGCTGTGATCACCCAACACACACACATCCACTCCATCCCCAAAATAACATAAACTGATTGCAAAGGAATCCCATGAATCACCTGCGCTATTTTTGGTTGCTAAGAAGGTTATGGAGGGTTTTCTTTCCTCCGTAACATATTTCCAATCAAAAATTCTATCTATACAAAAACAATTTTTCCGAAGAATACAAATTCAACAAATATGAAACAGCTTCTCCTCCAGAAATCGGGCTAAGGACCTTACTCTAAGCGGGAGCCTCATCCACTGGATCACCCAAATCACACTTTATCAAATAGCAGCAAATTGGACCCAACTCAATTCAACTAATATCCTTACTTGTTCCTTTATAACCCTAAAACCATTTCTCACAAATCTGTATATTGGAACTCCTTCTAATGACCTATGCATTTGGCCATTCCTCCTCTGAATGCCAATAGGGAACCTGATCATGGGTAGGGGTGGATCTAATGTAAGCACAAGAGGGTCACGTTACCCTCTTAAAATTACCGGATTTTTGTGTGTGTGAATTAAAACATAAAATATTATATAATAAACTACCCGGCCAAAATAGAGCAGGAAGGATGCCTAGATCAAGTGGTAAGTTCTTCGGTTTCCCCCCACTTGAGTGGTTGTGTGTTCGAAACATAGTACCTCTCTTGGATTATTTCTTTTTCACTGACTTATGGGTTTGGAAAAAAGAATTCTTCAAGACTTGCTCCTAGTACGAGTTGAACCAGATTTAAATTAGTTGTAGTACTACAAAGCCAAACCATGCAATTCTACCAATTAGTCAAACAAAAATGTAATAAACGATCTAGTGAAAATGTACAAGCACTAGTATATTCATTTTTTATTGTCGTTATGTTTTTTTGAACGCATATTCTCTTTATATTGGATTGTGAGTATTTTTATTAAGTTTATGTTGTCCGAAATTTCTGGATCTGCCACTGAATTCATGGATAAAGAATTATTAATTTCCACTTGAACAAAGTCATATTTTGTTACCTTAACACCCTAAAAGGATTTCGCCAACCTGGGTTAAAGAAATATATTTGGGAAAATGACGGCTAAGGACGTGTTTTGATAATTAATACCTATCAAGGATATTTTCAGCATTAACAAATGTTCTTACATGTTTTTTGCGGGTATTAATTATCAAAACACGTCCTGAACCGTCATTTTTCCAATATATTTCCGCTAGAACGAATTTCCACTAGAACGAATTTCCTCTAGAACGAGTCAGATTCAAATTTTCCATTTCTACTGAAAAGAATCATCAACGAGAACATTAACAGCAAGATGGAGAAAAGGTTTATGTATAACAGGTTTATGTATAACGAGAATACCAGGGGTGGTGGCCTGTATCCTTTCGGTCCGTTTCCACTTTTCCGGCTATTTTCCGATCACCTCCTTTTAATGATCGGCTCCGTTCATATTATAGAGTTCGGCGAAAATCATAAACATACCAAAAATTGTGTTTATTGGACTTTAGTAGATACATGATCGACACAGGTGAACATTGAAGAAAACCCAAAACTGGATTAAAAAAACACACTAAATCGGAACCCGGTTTTGATTTTTTTGCAATTTTCACGTGTGCCGGTCATGTACCTACTAAAACTCGCTGAACAATTTTTTTGGTACAATTAAGGTTCTCATTGAACTCTACAAATGAACAGAGCCGATCATCAAAGTGTGATGAGAAAATGGCCGGAAAAAATTAGAAACGGACCGGAGGAGATACCACCACCCCTGGTGTCCCCCTTATACATAAAGTTTCTCAGCAAAATGATATAGGTAAACGCACAGATCAACCAAATAAACCGAGGGGGAGAAAAAAAATCAATCAACAACAACAATTAATCAAGCTATCAAGATTAGAACAACTTTTCGAAAAACTTTTACCTTTCTCTCTCTGGGAATAACCGGAGTGATGTTGCGGAAGATAGGTGAACAAGGGTGGTTTTGTGCTTGCTCGTCAAGATGTATATACTACTCCATATATAAATGAGTGCATATGAAGCTATTAAAGAGAGTCGGCTCTTTCCTTGTTCAATCTTGGTATATAATATTAGTGCCGGGTAATATTAGGTATCCCGAAAACTTACTCCGAAAGTATCTCGAAAAGAGCAATCAGTGGTTGACATTCACTTTGATAATTGGGTTCCACACATCAAAGTGAATCTCAACCACTGGTTGTTCTTTTCGGTGCAATTTCTAGATAAGTTTTCGGGGTATCTAGCATTACTTTTCGTTCTTTATTGGCTTGGCAAAGCAACTAGTCCAAGGGGTTAGCCAAGTAGTCTTGCCCTGTGACTTAGGTGTTTGCTTCATTCTAAAGTCTTAAGTTCGATTCTCCTAGCGTAAGTGTGTGAAATGGCCGTGAGAGATACTGTAAGGAATAGTCCGAATTGTGCGCAAGCTAGCCCGGAACACCCTGCATTTAAAAAAAATAATCCAACCAGTCCAAAGCAAGCACGAGCTGTGCGTTATAACTTGTACGTCAGTTGATTGGCATTACATGCAGAGGAAATGGAAAATTTTGACAATGGACCCTTTCCCTGATCACTCACTCCATCGCTGTTAGTTGTTTATACTTCTTTTATATATGTAGGGGACTAGGGGGTGTTTCCATTGACTGACAATTATTGGATCACAATTTTTTAATTTTATTCTTATTCGAAATTTTTTTTACGTTTATTAATTTTGCACCAAACGTTTATGTAATATTGGTTAGTCTAATCGAGAGGAATCGAAAAAGTAAATTTTTTTGACTTTTACGCAAGTAATTTTGAAAATATCCAAAAAAAAGTCCAACAAATAGACTTTTTAAGCTTTTCCTAAGATATTTATCACAATACTTGTGTAAAAATTGAGTTTTTTTTTTTTAATTTTATTGTCAAAAGTAACATTTTATTAGGAAAAAGATGAGGAATTTCAACCAAAAGTTGGAACAAACAACTGAAGGGACAAAGCCCAATAAACCATCTAAGGGCTTAAAGTGTCCAGATAAAATAATATACAAGCACATACAACCCGAAAGGCCTAAAAAATCCAAATTAAACATTAGCTCATCCCAAAGAAACCCAAAACCTAGCCCTAGGACTGCATGACGCCGCGGCTGCCCACCACTTCAAACAGATCTACCACCACCGCCAGTTAACCACTACCAACATCCACCTAGCCACAACTAGCTTCCCCACAGAAGTTTAAACCGAACCTAGGACATCCCCAATCTACTGCGACGCTGCACCTTGCCGGTAGGTGAATACAGGGCCATCCAACAACAGCCACGGCGGGAGCAACGCCGAACGCTCCATCCCAACTAGTAAGAACCCTTGCCGTTAGGCAAAATTGGAGAACCCAGCAGACACTCCAACCAGGAACAAATGGGTTGATGGCCGAGAAAACGGGGACAACACGGCGAGGGTAGGGGGTCGAAAAAGAAACAGAGGGGAGAGGAGAAGACATAGGATCGAAGAAACCATACAAGAATGCTATCCTCGTCGGACATTTGAAACCCCCGAGCAGTGCCGCCATGAAGCACAGTATATCGTCTCCCCAAAACGGCCAAGGGTAAACGAATGTTGAGAACCATGACCGCTAGCATCGTCCACTGGAAACCGCCGTCGCCGCCATCTCGAAACCTTGCCGATCAAATTTTGTGAATAATAAAAAAGGAGAATGAAAAAAAAGGTAGAGAGGGAAGAGGAAAGGGGAGAATACGGGAGAAAGAGGGAGGGTGAATGACAAAGATCGAGACAGGTGGAGGAGAGGGGTGGAGAATCGCCCGGGGGAGGGGGGGAGAGGCGGTGCCGCCCCCCCCCCCCCCCCCCCCCCCGGCGGCTGAAAACCTAATCGGCAGACAAGGTTTATTGCCTTCTAGAAAGGGAGGGATTCTAATAGTAGTCTTTTCCGATTCCTCTCATCGAGACTAGGAGAACCAACATTACATAAAAGTTTGATGAAAATTTTAAAACACGAAAACAATTTGAATAAGGACAAAATGAACAAGTTGTGGTCCACAACTTGTTGATTAGTGGAAATTAACACCCCCGTAATAGGCAAGATAATTAAGAACCCAAAGTAACTTTGGTGACAATGTGGATGAGTTGTAAATTTAGACATTCTAAGTTTGAAATTCGGCAACCTCTTGCATGTGGTCAGACCGTAGTAGAGAAATCTCTTATAGATTCCCTAGTCCTATCGTGTATAACGGGAAATGCTACGGTGTCCACCCGCCGTTTGGGGACACCGTAAAAAATAGCATAACTGACCATTAATGGTATAACCAAAACCAGTGATGTGTATAACCAAAACCTTACGAAGGGATAACCCCCAAAATCCCCAAAAATTCTGGGGATTTTGGGAATTATGCCTTTGTAAGGTTTTGGTTATACACATCACTGGTCGTTGTTATACTTGTAATGGTCAGTTATGCCATTTTTTACGGTGTCCCCAAATAGCGGGTGGACACAGTAGCATCATCCAGTGTATAACCTACCTTTGACCGTACTGGTTAGGGGAAATAGTCGAGGTGCCGTAAAACTGGTAAAAAAAAGAGAAGAGAACATAATTTTGAACATCGTTTCATATACTTTCGGAACAAATGGCGTAACTGATATTCTCGACCAGATTTCAGAGGCAAGTTCACACGTTGTTATATAATATATTGCCTTTTTTTGGAGTATAAGTATTATATTGTTATATTGGCTTCCTTGCTATTTTCAGTCAAAAATTAGTATATACTATAATTAATAGGGATTAATAGTCATTGTCTGAATAAAATTTGGCAAGTTCACGCGTTCTTTACCTTTTAGTGAACGGTTGGGATGGTGTCTCCGGTTATTATGCCTCCAAATGGTTGATGTCATTATTTCTTCGAGTGGTTTTGTTATTCTATTTGATGGAGACACCATAATAATAGCATAAATTTTTTTTAAGGGGACAATATAATAATAAAAATGTTTTGTCACTTTTAAAAAGTGTTATGTCTTCGAGTGGTTATATTACGCCATTTTTGAAAAAGTGTTATAGCCTAAGATTATAATACTAAAAAATGTTATGCCGGTTTGAAAATGTTATGCCTTCGATTGGTTAATGTGGCCGACATAGTTCACACGTTCTTGGTGGCCCCTGGCTTTTCCTCCGCCAAGGAAGGAAAGAACCTTGCTACTAGTACAGAAATCTGTGCACAGATTGAGCACATATTTTTTTGTGGAGTCCACTACAGGTCCCATACAAGTGATCCGAGCCGTTCATTATGTTTAAAACATTTTTTCAAGAGCCCACGCGAAAAATTAGCTCAATCCGACACCTATAAGTGTTTGATCTAATCGTCTAACTTTTTTTTTTGTGGTAAACGTTTACAGTATACAAGAAACTAAAAACAACTTACCAAAAGTGTTTACTTTATTTGTTTTGAAAAAAGAATAGAATACAAATACTAGAAAACACACGATACCAACCGTACATAGAGTATTCGAGTATAAGATTGGGAAATGATATTGGCACTCCAAAAATTGATACAAGCACTTCAAAAAACAAAAAAAAATAGCTTTGGAGTTACACTGATTTTGGAATGCCTGCATCAATTTTTGAAGTGTCAATATCATTTCCCATAAGATTATGTGCATATTGATAAATTCCTAACAGTGTTGGCCATGAGCAAAAGCGAGCAAGGCGGTCGGTGCGCCGGCTACAAAAATATTGTTGGGCCTGATTTAGGAACAAGGGAAAACATAAAAATTCACAATTTATGAAAATATGGAAAACGTTTATGGTATAGAAGAAACTAAAAACCACTAATTACCAGAAGTGTTTACTTTATTTGTTTAAATTTTTATACGTTGGATAATTACAACATTTTCTTGTGGTGACTTTAAGTTGAGAAAATGTTCTTTCCGGATTAACCGGACAAGGGGCTGTCCGAACAGTCCCTGTGTGGGCCCCTTTCACTCATTTTTTTGGAAAATCCGAACTGTGCATCTTGTAGGGCCCGCAAAATAATGTATCTACACAAAAAATCAGTTTGTTCGGACATCGATAGGTATGTCAAAAGTTGAGTTTTTACACAGATAAATGGACAACTGTGATCTGTCAACTGTTTTTAAAGTAAAACTGTTCACGGTCGTCCATTTTTCCATGTAAAAACTCAACTTTTGACATATCTATCGATGTCCGGACAAGCTGATTTTTTGGGTGGATACATTATTTTACGGGCCCTACAAGATGCACGGTTCGAATTTTTCAAAAAAACACGTGAAGGGGGGGCCCACAAGGGGCTGTCTGGACAACCCCTTGTCCGGTTGATCCGGACAGAACTTTCACTCCTTTAAGTTTAAGCCTCAGTAGAAATAATTCCAAACAAAATTAAGAGAATCATCCAAATTTCACAAAAAAATATTACTAGCATAGTAGCATGCATGCTCACATTTACGAAATGGTTATCCGCACGGTTTGAAGCCAAACGAAGATAAAAAGATCAAGCATAGTTTTTTTTTTCATTTCGTCCTGATTGCTGAGAACTACTCCCGTCCAATCTCGAGTTTGCAACTTATTAAGGAAATTAAATCTGATCTATTGATTTGAAATTTTACATAATCTGATCTATTGATTTTGAAATTGGACAGTCAATTTAAAACATGTATAAGTCAAAAAAGAGGACAAACAAATCGAGACGAAGGGAGTATCAACTATTGAGATATGAGATTTCTGCCATACTTCATCTTTTAGAAGTATCAGTACTCGGTTTCTTGTACCCATTAACAAAAGAAACAAGGTGGGGACAGCACCTGAGGCAGACATTTCGGCAATGAACGGTTCGGATTCTACACGGTAAAGAGATGAGATCTGGACCGTTGGATTACCGAACCGACGGCTCGAACAGTGCACAGCACCATCCCCCGTTCCATTTGAATGGGAGTAATGGAAGAGAATCCACCCCATCACTTGGACCCAATATACGTTAAATGATCCATATCCACTTAAAAGATCAAGGTTTGTAAATGGTGAGCCACCCGATTAAATATTAAGGTCCAACCATTTTTTTATTCATTCAACGTTCCCATGCATGTGACATATTCTAACACTTTTTCTTATCAAAAAGATCAATAGAACTTAAGTCATTTGACCAAAATCATGGGTTACATGTCATCTATGTTCATAGTACCAAGAAATTAGTAATCCGTATGACCCTTTAACTTCCTCAAATATATTTCAATTTGTCGGTTGTCAAAATTAGCACTCCAATTGTTTCTGGCCTTATGACTTTATATCCGTATGACCCTTTTCCTTTTTTCTTTTTCTGCTCGTGCCTACACGGCGGAAAGAGTTGGAAAAAACAGCATGCTAACTGCTAAGATCCAATTTGAAATCCAAATTCAGACCCCTTCAAAACTTGCACCAAATGCTCACACATAAAACATAGAGGTTCGAATTCGCAAAAAATCTCCTCCCGAAAACGACATCTTTGACAAACAGGATCCACAACCACCCCTGTATGGCTCAATGCGGACTTGATTGGAACAATTCCATGACGAAGCTTTCAAATGAAAAAAAGGCATAATTTTAAGGAGGAATTCTCAAATTCCAAATCTTTTATAAAAAGAGAGATTATCCTTGGGGAGTAATTATTATCACTTGCACCCCTGTTCATTCACCTTTTTTAAACTTACACCCCTGTTCTTTCACCTTTTTTTATCTTACACCCCTGTTCTTTCACCTTTTTTAAACTTACACCCCCTATATTTTCACTATTGAATACATATACCACTTGAACTATCGAAGAAAGTGAGACTGATAACTTTTCAGTTGAAACAGACAGAAAAGTGACATTATGAAATGGCCATATTGCCAGTACCAACAATTCGGAATCTCATATGAGTCCATTCAACTCTAATAAGGCTGAGCTTTCCTAAAAAAGTCAACTTGACCTTTTGTTATGTGTAAGTATGTGCTTGACCGATCGGGTGAGTTAAAATAAAGACGCGTCCCAAGCGTAGGACTCTCGACCAGTGTAGCACAATATCCGGAAGTACCGGAGTCGAACCACAGAGACGGACGGACGGTGCTGACTCAAAAGTGTTGAATTCTAGTTTAACCTGGCTCTTAGGTAGCCACCCCTTGTTCAATGAGATTGATTAACTAACTAAATTACCCAACTGAATTAATGAAATAAGAATTTAAAAAGGAGAGTACAGCCGTGGGAACTCAGCATCCGCAACTAGCCTAACCAATGTTTACTCGGTCCACAATTATTCAATTTGTTGATTTTAGAATAGGAAAAAGTATCCCTAACAAATGCACACCACCTGTCACCAGACCCCGTGCGCATTCGAATTCCGGCGATGCCTGGGTTTGTTTGTTAGAAGAGTTTTCGTATCCCAAAATTGCTTAAACGTTCTGTTTTATTGAACCCGAGGTAAACATCGATTAGTCTAGCCACGAGGCGCCTTCGTCCCGCGGCCGCACTCTATGAAACTACTCACTCATAATTTTAACGGACGCAACAAACATATATTTAGAACTAAACATGACTTAGCAATTGAAATAAAAATAAAATACGATACCACAGATTTGCGGAAGAAGAACGGATTCAAACACCAAAGAAGATCAAGGATTAAGAACTGAAAAATCTGAAGAACTGGAATTAAAACTTGAATCTGCAATTAAAACTCAAAAAACAGCAGCCAAAAGTTAAATGAAAACGTAAGTATGGAATGTGTAACCCTAATTACGAGTTAAAACGGGGTTTATATAGTAATCCCCTTTAACAAACAATTAAAATCCTAAAATAAATCGGAATCGGACCCTAAACGACCCAAAACGGCACCGTTTGATGGGCCTGATAAGCCCTCGGTAGCGCTACACCAAAAAGGGTGTAGCGCTCGCGAATCCTTATGACGTGTTGACTTCCGTTGACCGATGCTTGGCCGTTGACCCCTTAGTCTTTAGGTAGCGCTACACCCTTTTTGGTGTAGCGCTCGCCAATTCTCTGATCACTTCGAGGGCCTTGCTATGCCACTTCTAAGCGCTATACCATTTTCCTGTAGCGCTCACGAATGACTACGATGACTTCCTCGTCAATTTCACTTCAACACTTAGTCTCCACAGCCCTTCTCGTTCTCAAGCTCCATCACGGCCTTTCCGAATACCTCTCAATCCAAACTCGGCGCAAAAACCACCTTATTTCCTGCGAAACTAACAAAAATACAAAAACAAGACAAAGCACGACATCAAGCGGAAAGTGGAATAAACCGCGCCTCTAACGCGCTAAAACGCCCTACTTAGGCGCTTATATCTATGATATTGCGCGCCTATCAGTATGTGTTAGTTGCCAACCCCCTTTTCCTCGTAGGATGCACCCTGGTACAACATTTTAGAGACCATGGAGTTTTATCATCATTTTGATGCTTTGCTAGACACAATCTCACTCACATGAAAAGGAAACACATGAATTTTTATTAAGTACGGTTTGGACATCTCATTCAAGCTGTAACATCTCTTAACTACATCTTTTATAAAAAGAAAACCCTTTGATTCCAACTATTCTTTATCGTCAATATCTTTTCTGGAGAAAGAGAAAGGGGGATTGAGTTTTATTAATTTTAGGGGCTGAACCAAGATAAGAATCTAGACTGCCTACGTACCCATAGTTTGGGATCAAGCCAAATGTACGTAGTTCATGTTTACATGATGTTATAATTTTTGGTGAGCCTCGGCGACTCACTTAATAATTTGATGAACCTTCAAGATTCATTTTTATAAAATTTTAGGAGTTACAGCATCACTGTAAATAGAAAGCACATCCCAACTAAGCTGGCACCCACCCTTTTACCAATTATATTGCCAGTCCTTAAATCTTTTTAACCTTTTGATTTTGTGTACCTCATTTTGTTATCATTATATTTTAATTTTGATTTTAGCAAGTCATGTGTTGAACTTCTTTTCTTGCTAATTGGCAAAAGAAAAAAAAGAAAACATTAACTTGAGATTAATGTTCCTATGAGGGGAGTTACTTTTTGTAACAAAAAAATAAAAATAAAAAAATTACGATTCAACAATGTTCATGATCAACAACTCCATTGAAATGTGATGAGCTAGATACTGAGTTGCTCTCCTGAACACCTAAACAGGGCTGGCCCAAAGTATTTGGGGGCCCTAGGCCAAATTATTAAGTGGGACCTTAAATTTTTTCACAATTTTATAATAACAAGAGATAATATAAGAGATAATTGTTATATATAAAAAAATTAGAGCAAATTTTACAAGGAACATGCTTTGGTACCAGGGGTGTTTCCTTGTGTTCTCTTTGACACAAGTTCGAAACCTACAAATAAAAACTTAAAGTAGTGTTGGGGGTGGGGATTAAACCCAGTCCCGCCGCGTGAATTGACACGCATCTTACCACTGAACCAAGGAGACTTCTACAAGTTATGTTGCGAACAAATAATATATATATATATATATAATAACTCCAAATGGGGCCCTCTTTTTGGGCCAAAATTTCAGGCCCAGGCCTCTCGGGCCTTGCCCTGGGCCGGATCTGCACCTGAAACAAGAAGAAGGTTGGAGAAGCCCTACACAATGGAATTCCATAACCGCCTAGTCAGGGATGACTGCAAATTAGCAGCACTTCCATCAGAAGATAGCTCGACCTCCCTAGCCGCGGCAACATCCAGCTGAGAAAATCTCACTGCTCCTAAAATCCGTTCCGGGAGCTCCGATTCTGCTTGGCTCTCTATTAGGAAAGCTAAATCGATAGTAATTTTTGTTAGGTAACCCAAACAAAGACGACCAATTGATGTTGCACCCATAGAGGATCCAACGTCGATATCAACTTCCATGACATTGTCCGCGACGTGGTAATGGCAAGTGAGTACTCGTCCAATTACGCATATGATATTGTCCCCTACTGCTTTCCTAACAACCCAAGGCCCTTTGGGAACGTTGGCAATCACTTTGAGCCTTGATCTCCTGAACCCGTCGTCCCCTTTCCAGAACTGGTCCAACAAGGATCCGTCTGGAATCGGCTCTCTGGCTACGAAATACGCGATGACGCTATGATTCTCCTTGCTTGGGAATTGAAAATTGAATGCCCAAACGCGAGGCTTATTACCCGTCGGGAATTCTTCATCGAGAACCTTCCTGACGCGGTTTTTCGGATCTTTTAAGACCTGCGAAATCTTTGCGGGACCTTTGATACAGTCAAATCCAAGCGGCTTCAAAAGATACTCACCGCCTGGAATTTTCACGTTTTTCAAGAAGTACTCCGGACCACGAACCCGGAAAATGTCAGCGGGAGGAGTAGCCCAGCCATTTGGACAGTTTTCTGGTTCAAGAAGTGGAAAATCTCCTTCTTCCTTCACTCTCTCTATCCATCCATTCTCATTTTCGCTATCGGTTTTGGCCATTAGAAATCAGAAGTCACCTGTTCAGAAAAAAAAAAGTTCATTATACTACCAGTTTCATGGAAGGAACGCACGCAAATATTACTCTGAACGCATGACACTTTCAAGAGATGCTAAGAAGCACAGACACAGATATGAACACGGACAGAACAATTTCAAACAAATTATGGGAACGTAGACATGAGAGGAGGCACAATAAAAAAAGAAGAAGAAACACATATATTTCACGTAGTTTAAGTTCTTCTCAACATGAATATTATACTTGTTGGAGTTTGTCCCGCATCAGTTAATTATTTCCTCCAAAACCAATATATGAGGCCTCGGCAGCCTTTCTAAGTTGGGGAATTTAGAGGCTGGCCCTTTTTTCTTGGTTCGGACTTCAAACAGTCCTGACCAAAATATTTTTTCTTTTCTTCAGTCTTTTTTCTTGACTTTTCATGCAATTTTACTATTTTACCCATTCTTCTTAACTTTTTATGTACATGTCTATTTTTAATAAAATTTATATTTTTATAATTAATTTCTGACCCATATTATTTAGGACAAAAATACCCTTGGCTATGTGGGCTATGAGAACTGCCAATTCTCATAGTCAGTTCTATGAGAACTGCTCAGTTCTCATAGAAAACTGGCTATATGATCCATATTATTTCGGACAAAAATACCCTTGGCTATGTGGGCTATGAGAACTGTCAATTCTCATAGTCAGTTCTATGAGAACTGCTCAGTTCTCATAGAAAACTGGCTATGTGACCCATATTATTTCGGACAAAAATACCATTGGCTATGTGGGCTATGAGAACTGCCAATTCTCATAGTCAGTTCTATGAGAACTGCTCAGTTCTCATAGAAAACTGGCTATGTGACCCATATTATTTCGGACAAAAATACCATTGGCTATGTGGGCTATGAGAACTGCCAATTCTCATAGTCAGTTCTATGAGAACTGCTCAGTTCTCATAGAAAACTGGCTATGTGACCCATATTATTTCGGACAAAAATACCATTGGCTATGTGGGTTATGAGAACTGCCAATTCTCATAGAAAACTGGCTATGTGACCCATATTATTTTGGACAAAAATACCATTGGCTATGTGGGCTATGAGAATTGTCAATTCTCATAGTCAGTTCTATGAGAACTGCTCAGTTCTCATAGAAAACTGGCTATGTGACCCATATTATTTCGGACAAAAATACCATTGACTATGTGAGCTATGAGAACTGCCAATTCTCATAGTCTGTTCTATGAGAACCGTTCAGTTCTCATAGAAAATTGGCTATGTGAACTGAATTATGAGAGCTTGCTATGTGAATTGTCAATTCTCATATTCAATTCTAATGGTAAGTTTTATGAGAATTGACTATTCTCATAGACTGGCTATGAGAATGGGCTATGTGAACTAAAAAATAAACAGTTCACATAGCCTCACCAGACACTAAAATACACAGTTCTCATAGAAAATAAACAGTCCAATAGATAGTCCTCATGGACCATACAAAGTTCTCATTGAAAAATATACAGTTCTCATAAAAAAATACACCGTTCAAAATAGTCTCACCACACACTAAAATACACAGTTCTCATAGATAATCATCATGGACAATAACAGTTCTCATAGAAAATACAGTGTTCTCATAAACAGTTCTCATAGAAAAATACACAGTTCTCATAGAAAAATACGCAATTCTCATAGACAATTCTCATGAACAATACATAGAAAATACACACACGGATAAAAATTGAACAAAAACAAAAAAGGTAATCAAAATCAAATATAGTTATAAATGTTCTCACCGCAATGTCTTAAAAAATAATCAAAGTAAAAAAGTAATAGTTCACATAGGAAATAAATTGATTTAGAATTGAATTTTTAACTGTCAAGTCTCATAATCAGTTCTATGAGAACTGCTCAGAGCTATGTGAACTGAGCTATGAGAACTAGCTTTGTGAACTGGTTATGAGAACTGGGCTATGTGAACTGAAAAATACAAAGTTCATGTAGTCAGTTCTCATAAACAATACACAGTTCTAATAAAAAATATACAGTTCTCATAGAAAATACACACACAAAAATATACGAAAATAGCTCATCACACAATTCACATAACCGAAACACTTCCAATTTGAAAGTATTATCAATTAGAAATTATAGAAAAAAACTTTTCAAGAGCACAACATTATTTTTTTTGCTAAGCAAGTACAACATTATTACTCCTACATAAATCTGATTGAACAGAATAGAAATCAAACTTGAGGAAATTATGACAGTCTAGACATCTGGCATAGCTTTGTCTTTAACGCCGACGAAATCGAGCAATTTGTGAACTTGAGAAATATTGCCGACGAAATCCTTCAGTTATGTGAACGGGGAGGAATTTACCAAAGATGATGTTAGCAGGATTACGTAGAAGAAGAATTCGACCGGAAGAGGTGGTTAGGTGGTGTTCGATCGGCAAGACATCGGATTAAGATAGGTCGTACGAGAATGAGATCGATGAACTCGTCGGAGTCGACGTCCTTTAGTGTTGAGCTGGATGAACTCGCCGAGGTCGATGTGGCCGTCGCCGTTGACCTCGTGGATCATGGCGGAGATCTTGTCGCTGGGCTCCACGGACCATGGCGGCTTCGGGTTTGGGCGCCGGCGGTGGAGCTTGGTGGTGCGGAGGAACTTCGGCTTTGGGCGCCAATGGCGGAGCTTGGTGGTGCGGAGTAACTTCGGCTTTGGGCGCCGACAGCAGAGCTTGGTGGTGCGGAGGAAGCCATCTCCGGTCCTTTGATGGAGTTTTGGAAAGGTTTTGGCTACGGGCTTTAACAGTCTCACGCGGTTGGAACGGGATAAAAAGGTCATTATTCACACATCCGAACCTATCTAGGTTCGGAAATAATATTCAGGGTTGGGATCAAACCGAATCTAAAAAAGAGGACCGGCCTCTAATTTTCTATTCTACTTATGCCAATTGATTTTGAGCTGGAAACTTTAACAATATCCACAAATAACCAAAACCAATAAAAGAATTTTAATTAGCAAAAATTGGAAAATAAGCTATGATTCTTCATGATTAACAAAAGATTCATTAAAAATACAAATTACAATGCACAAGTGACTAGTTATCATAAATCATGGAAAGGTTTGTTTTTTAATTAGCAAGTGACCCCGCGCTTTCCTCATTTTTGTTTTTCAATGGATTTTTTTTATTAATTCCTAAATTGTTACAAAGATTAAAAGAATAAGGAATGATAGCATCAAATTCTAAGCAAAGCTAAGAACTATCTTCTGTCCACCCGAGACTCAATCCCTAGGTTCGCAAGAAACCAACCCAAAAAACACTCATTGGGGCAAAGCCCCATTACACATGTTGGGCCAAGCTCAGAAACCTATGTGTCTCAAACCCAAATCTACAACATTCAGCTCAAAGACGGGCCAAGCCCAGCCCAAAAACGGTCCAAGCCCAACTCAATATCCAATCAAAACCCTAACCCTAAGCAGACTTCGCTGCCGATCATCCTACTGCTGAAAACCCTCTTCCGGCAAACCCAACCACCACCAAGAAACCCCTTGGCCGAACCTAGATCCACCAGATGCTGAGGGCCACACCGACGCGATCCTCACCCATTCCTAGACCTCTGAAGTGACTGCCGAGAAACTGCCAGTTCAATCGTCTGAAACGATTAGAGCATCCTGCAACCCTGCAACGACGCCGCTTCATCATCTCCCTCAAAAGCTCGAGCAGATCCACTGCCCAGTTCTATGGCTATCCCAAAACGTTTACCTTAATGCCTCCGCTTGCCGTTAGGCCCAACCGAAACACAGCCAAGAGTGTAGAACTGGTGGGAAACATCACGATCCATACCTCCACAACCGCCAACCCACACCACTCCATTAGGCCAACTGGCGACACTCAGGAGTTGAAGCCAGCAGGCAATCGGGTTGAGAAGGCATGACAAGAAGAAGAAACTGGCAAGAGAGAAGCCATCGGAAAGAAACCTACAAAAAAAAAAGGGAGGGGAAGAAGAAAAAAGAAGAGAAAGGATGCATTAAGCTACCAATGGCCTAGGCATAAGGAACCTTGGTGGGTGAGCCCCTTGTCGTTCTGCATATTTAACCTTTCGAGGACCCATTCAATATACTTAGCTTGACTCAATTTGAAGACCCCTTGAGTTCTGTCCTTTCTGTTCCTCATCCCAAACATCTGCTTCGCTGCTTCCAAATCTTTCATGGCAAATTCTCCTTGCCTAATTGCTTTAAACTACAAGCCTAAGTCCCACTTTAGCTACGAAAGCTTCTGGTAGTATCAGTGCAACATCGGCTCATCGCTGTGATCACCCAACACACACACATCCACTCCATCCCCAAAACAACATAAACTGATTGCAAAGGAATCCCATGAATCACCTGCGCTATTTTTGGTTGCTAAGAAGGTTATGGAGGGTTTTCTTTCCTCCGTAACATATTTCCAATCAAAAATTCTATCTATACAAAAACAATTTTTCCGAAGAATACAAATTCAACAAATATGAAATAGCTTCTCCTCCAGAAATCGGGCTAAGGACCTTACTCTAAGCGGGAGCCTCATCCACTGGATCACCCAAATCACACTTTATCAAATAGCAGCAAATTGGACCCAACTCAATTCAACTAATATCCTTACTTGTTCCTTTATAACCCTAAAACCATTTCTCACAAATCTGTATATTGGAACTCCTTCTAATGACCTATGCATTTGGCCATTCCTCCTCTGAATGCCAATAGGGAACCTGATCATGGGTAGGGGTGGATCTAATGTAAGCACAAGAGGGTCACGTTACCCTCTTAAAATTACCGGATTTTTGTGTGTGTGAATTAAAACATAAAATATTATATAATAAACTACCCGGCCAAAATAGAGCAGGAAGGATGCCTAGATCAAGTGGTAAGTTCTTCGGTTTCCCCCCACTTGAGTGGTTGTGTGTTCGAAACATAGTACCTCTCTTGGATTATTTCTTTTTCACTGACTTATGGGTTTGGAAAAAAGAATTCTTCAAGACTTGCTCCTAGTACGAGTTGAACCAGATTTAAATTAGTTGTAGTACTACAAAGCCAAACCATGCAATTCTACCAATTAGTCAAACAAAAATGTAATAAACGATCTAGTGAAAATGTACAAGCACTAGTATATTCATTTTTTATTGTCGTTATGTTTTTTTGAACGCATATTCTCTTTATATTGGATTGTGAGTATTTTTATTAAGTTTATGTTGTCCGAAATTTCTGGATCTGCCACTGAATTCATGGATAAAGAATTATTAATTTCCACTTGAACAAAGTCATATTTTGTTACCTTAACACCCTAAAAGGATTTCGCCAACCTGGGTTAAAGAAATATATTTGGGAAAATGACGGCTAAGGACGTGTTTTGATAATTAATACCTATCAAGGACATTTTCAGCATTAACAAATGTTCTTACATGTTTTTTGCGGGTATTAATTATCAAAACACGTCCTGAACCGTCATTTTTCCAATATATTTCCGCTAGAACGAATTTCCACTAGAACGAATTTCCTCTAGAACGAGTCAGATTCAAATTTTCCATTTCTACTGAAAAGAATCATCAACGAGAACATTAACAGCAAGATGGAGAAAAGGTTTATGTATAACAGGTTTATGTATAACGAGAATACCAGGGGTGGTGGCCTGTATCCTTTCGGTCCGTTTCCACTTTTCCGGCTATTTTCCGATCACCTCCTTTTAATGATCGGCTCCGTTCATATTATAGAGTTCGGCGAAAATCATAAACATACCAAAAATTGTGTTTATTGGACTTTAGTAGATACATGATCGACACAGGTGAACATTGAAGAAAACCCAAAACTGGATTAAAAAAACACACTAAATCGGAACCCGGTTTTGATTTTTTTGCAATTTTCACGTGTGCCGGTCATGTACCTACTAAAACTCGCTGAACAATTTTTTTGGTACAATTAAGGTTCTCATTGAACTCTACAAATGAACAGAGCCGATCATCAAAGTGTGATGAGAAAATGGCCGGAAAAAATTAGAAACGGACCGGAGGAGATACCACCACCCCTGGTGTCCCCCTTATACATAAAGTTTCTCAGCAAAATGATATAGGTAAACGCACAGATCAACCAAATAAACCGAGGGGGAGAAAAAAAATCAATCAACAACAACAATTAATCAAGCTATCAAGATTAGAACAACTTTTCGAAAAACTTTTACCTTTCTCTCTCTGGGAAAAACCGGAGTGATGTTGTGGAAGATAGGAGAACAAGGATGGTTTTGTGCTTGCTCGTCAAGATGTATATACTACTCCATATATAAATGAGTGCATATGAAGGAGTATTAAAGAGAGTCAGCTCTTTCCTTGTTGTTCAATCTTGGTATAATATTAGTGCCGGGTAATATTAGGTACCCGAAAACTTACTCCAAAAGTATCTCGAAAAGAGCAATCAGTGGTTGACATTCACTTTGATACTTGGGTTCTACATATCAAAGTGAATCTCAACCACTGGTTGTTCTTTTTGGGGCACTTTCTAGATAAGTTTTCGGGGTACCTAGCATTACTCTTCGTTCTTTATTGGCTTGGCAAAGCAACTAGTCCAAGGGGTTGGCCAAGTAGTCTTGCCCTATGACTTAGGTGTATGCTTCATCCTAAAGTCTTAAGTTCGATTCTCCTAGCGTAAATGTGTGAAATAGCAGTGAGAGGGACTGTAAGGAATAGTCCGAATTGTGCGCAAGCTAGCCCGGGACACCCTACATTAAAAAAAATAATCCAACCAGTCCAAAGCAAGCACGAGCTGTGCGTTATAACTTGTACGTCAGTTGATTGGCATTACATGCAGAGGAAATGGAAAATTTTGACAATGGACCCTTTCCCTGATTGGATTTTGACAATGGACCCTTTCCCTGATCACTCACTCCATCGCTGTTAGTTGTTTATACTTCTTTTATATATGTAGGGGACTAGGGGGTGTTTCCATTGACTGACAATTATTGGATCACAATTTTTTCGATTTTATTCTTATTCGAAATTTTTTTACGTTTATTAATTTTGCACCAAACTTTTATGTAATATTGGTTCGTCTAGTCAAGATGAATCGGAAAAGTAAAATTTTTTGAATTTTACACAAGTAATTTTGAAAATATCCAAGAAAAAGTCCAACAGATAGACTTTTTAACCTTTTCCTTAGATATTTCTCACAATACTTGTGTAAACATTGTGAGGTTTTTTTTTTAACCTGCAAAAGTAACATTTTATTAGGGAAAGGGGAGGGATTTCAACTAAAAGTTGGAACAAACAGCCAAAGGGACAAAACCCAATACAACACCAGAGGGCTTAAAGTGCCCAAATAAAACAATATATAAGCACATACAACCCGAAAGGCCTAAAAAACCCAAATTAAACATTAAAGCTCAGTCCAAAGAAACCCAAAACCTAGCCCTATGAATACATGACGCCGCGGCTGCCCACCACTTCAAACAGATTTACCACCACTGCCAGTTAACCATTACCAACATCCACCTAGCCACCACTGGCTTCCGCAGAGAAGTGTAAACCGAACCCAGAACATCCCCAATCTGCCGCGATGCTGCACCTTGCCGGTAGGCGAATACAGGGCCGTCCAACAACAGCCACGGCAGGAGCCACGCCGACCGCTCCATCCCAACTAGTAAGAACCCTTGTCGTTAGGCGAAATCGGAAAACCCAGCAGAAACTCCAACCGGGAACAAACGGGTTGATTAACGGCCGAGAAAACGGGGACAACACGGCGAGGGTAGGGAGTCGAAAACGAAACAGAGGGGAGAGGAGAAGACATAGGATCGAAGAAACCATACCAAAATGCTGTCCTCGTCGGACATCCGAAACCCCCGAGCGGTGCCGCCGTGAAGCACAGTATATTGTCTCGGGTCTCGCCAAAATGGCCAGGGGTAAACGAACATTGAGAACCATGACCACTAGCATCGTCCATCGGAAACCGCCGCCGCCGCCATCTCGAAACCTTGCCGATCAGATTTTGTGAATAAGAAAAAAGGAGAATGAAAAAGAAGGCAGAGAAGGAAAAGGAAAGGGGAGACTACGGGAGAAAGAGGGAGGGTGGATGACAAAGATCGAGACAGGTGGAGGAGAGGGGTGGAGAATCGCCCGGGGGAGGAGGGGAGAGGCGGCACCTCCCCCCCGCCCGGCGGCTGAAAACCTAATCGGCCTGCACAAGGCTTATCACCTTCTAGAGAGAGAGGGATTCTAATAGTAGTCTTTTCCGATTCCTCTCATCGAGGAGAACAACATTACATAAAAGTTTGATGAAAACGCGAAAACAATTTGAATAAGGACAAAATCAACAAGTTGTGGTCCACAACTTGTTGATTAGTGGAAACACCCCCGTAATAGGCAAGATAATTTAGAACCCAAAGTAACTCTGGTGACAATGTGGATGAGTTGTAAATTTAGACATTCTAAGTTTGAAATTCGGCAACCTCTTGCATGTGGTCAGACCTTAGTAGAGAAATCTCTTGTGGATTCCCTAGTCCTGTCGTAGATGACCTACCTTTGACCGTACTGGGAAGAAGAATAGTCGAGGTGCCGTAAAACTGGTCCAAACACTCTTAACCGTCGTGGAAAAAAAAGAAGAGAACATAATTTTGGACATCGTTTCATATACTTTCGGAACACATGGCGTAACTGATATTCTCGACATTTCTGGGGATTTTGGGAGTTATACCTTTGTAAGGTTTTGGTTATACACATCACTGGTCTTGGTTATACTTGTAATGGTCAGTTATGCCATTTTTTACGGTGTCCCCAAACGGCGGGTGGACACCGTAGCATCATCCCTCGAGGAGATTTCAAAGGCAAGTTTTTTTTTTTGGTTAAGTAATTTCAAAGGCAAGTTCACACGTTGTTATATAATATATTGCCTTTTTTTGGAGTATAAGTATTATATTGTTATATTGGCTTCCTTGCTCTTTTCAGTCAAAAATTAGTATTTACTATAATTAATAAAGTCATTGTCTGAATAAAATTTGGCAAGTTCACGCGTTCTTTACCTTTTAGTGAACGGTTGGGATGGTGTCTCCGGTTATTATGTCTCCGAATGGTTGATGTCATTATCCCTTCGAGTGGTTTTGTTATTCTATTTTATGGAGACACCATAATAATAGCATAAACTTTTTTAAGGGGACAATATAATAATAAAAATGTTAAGTCATTTTTCAAAAGTGTTTTGTCTTCGAGTGGTTATGTTACGTCACCATAATAATAGCATAAACTTTTTTAAGGGGACAATATAATAATAAAAATGTTAAGTCATTTTTCAAAAGTGTTTTGTCTTCGAGTGGTTATGTTACGCCATTTTTGAAAAAGTGTTATAGCCTAAGATTATAATACTAAATTTTTTTATGCCAGTTTGAAAAGTGTTATGCCTTCGATTGGTTAATGTAGCCACCATAATTGACACATTCTTGGTGGCCCCTGGCTTTTCCTCCTTGAAAAGTGTTATGCCTTCGATTGGTTAATGTGGCCACCTTCGATTGGTTAATGTGGCCACCATAATTGACACATTCTTGGTGGCCCCTGGCTTTTCCTCCTTGTAAAGTGTTATGCCTTCGATTGGTTAATGTGGACACCATAATTGACACATTCTTGGTGGCCCCTGGCTTTTCCTCCGCCAAGGGAGGAAACGCCCCACTTTTCTTTCAAACCAATACCATACTATCACGTCATCAAACAATACAAAACAAATGGGAGAATCACGTGTTGGGGTAAACGTTTACAGTATACAAGAAACTAAAAGCAACTTACCAAAAGTGTTTACTCTATTTGTTTTGAAAAAAAAAATATAAAACAAACAGAAAACACACGTTACCAAACACACATAGAGTATTCGAGTAAGATTATGCGCATCTCGATAAATTCCTAACAGTGTTGGCCATGAGCAAAAGCGAGCAAGGCGGTCGGTGCATGGGCGTTTTGACGCCATCAGTCGATGCCAAGTGCGCTACTGCGCCGGCGACAAAAATATTGTTGGGCCCGATTTAGGAACAGGGGAAAACACTTTTTTTTTTTTTTTTTCACAATTTATGAAAATTTGGAAAACGTTTATGGTATAGATAGAATTGAAGAAACTAAAAACCACTTACCAGAAGTGTTTACTTTATTTGTTTAAATTTTTTATACGTTGGATAATTACAACATTTTCTTGTGGTAAAAAGATCAAACATAGTTTTTTTTTTCATTTCGTCCTGATTGCTGAGAACTATTTCATTCGTCCCAATTTGTTTGTCCAATATCGGATTTTCAAATTATTAAGGAAACCAAATCTGATCCATTGATATGGAAATTTACATAATCTGATCCATTGATATGAAAATTTACATAATCTGATCCATTGATTTTGAAATTGAATAGTCAATTTGAGACATGTATTAGTAAAAAATGAGGGGAAAAAAATCAGGAGGGATGGAGTATCAACTATTGAGATATGAGACTTCTACCGCACTCCATCTTTTAGAAGTGTCAGTACTCGGTTTCTTGTACCCATAATAACCCATTGACAAAAGAAACAAGGTGGAGACAGCATCTGAGGCAAACATTTCGGCAATGAACGGTTCGGATGCTACATGGTAAAAAGATGAGATTTGGACCGTTGGATTGCCGAATCGACGGTTCGGACAGTGCACATCACCATCCCCCGTTCCATTTGTATCGGAGTAATGGAAGAGAATCCACCCCATCACTTGGACCCAATATACGTTAAATGATCCATATCCACTTAAAAGATCAAGGTTTGTAAATGGTGAGCCACCCGATTAAATATTAAGGTCCAACCATTTTTTTATTCATTCAACGTTCCCATGCATGTGACATAGGGCTTGTTTGATAACCTAAATTCAGCACTTAAAACTGAATCAATTAAGTAATAAGTGATTTAGTGGGTTTGATAACGACATTTTACATTGCTTAACAAATTAAGTGCTACTTAAAATATAGGCTAAAAAGTTGAAAAAAAATAAGTAGCTTTGAGCTACTTAATTCTGGCTGAATTCTTGTGTTCTTGCATTTAATTACCATACCAACACCACAACCACAACCACTCCGCCGCCATCACCACCACCACTTCGCCGCCACCACCACCACCACTCTACCACCACCACTTCTACCACTCCACCACCATCACTCCCACCACCACTTCTACCATTCCACCACCACCACCACCACTTCACCACCACCTCTACCGCTCCACCACCACCACTACACCACCACCACCACTCTCCTATCGCTCCATCACCACCATTACCACATCGTCGTCGCCAACACCACAATGTCACCATTGCACAACTATCACTCCATCGACACCACTTATTGCCACCATTATACCATTATCACTCCACCGCCGCCACCACCACCACTCCACCACCACCACCACCAACACACCACAATCACCATTCCACCTTTATTATAAGTACATTTTGACCATTAGTAAATTAAAATAGATCAATTGGAACTAAAATTATTTTATCATTTTTTTAATTCAGTACTTAATATGTTTACCAAACAGTTTTTCAACTTAAAAAATTCAGCATTCAGCTTTCAGTACTTAACTTTTAAGCATTCAGATTCAGTTTTCAGTTTTATCAAACAGGCCCATATTCTAACACTTTTCTCTTATCAAAAAGATCAATAGAACTTAAGTCATTTGACCAAAATCATGGGTTACATGTCATCTATGTTCATAGTACCAAGAAATTAGTAATCCGTATGACCCTTTAACTTCCTCAAATATATTTCAATTTGTCGGTTGTTAAAATTAGCACTCCAATTGTGAACACGAAAGGTAACCCATTCAACAAGAATTATGTGGTTTTATTCTTATTTTTTCTATTTGGAATTGTAGACCAATGTATCCTACGGAGTACAAATCTAGGAAAAACAACTTTTAGCTATCCGACTGTCCTCCTGGACGGTTGCTATGGCTCGAACCAGACATTCCATCGGCGGGCAGGAAGCCCCTATGGTCATGTTCAATGGGAGTTGCTACGCTGATTGCCCCCTCCTACCCTTTTGGTAATTAAAAAAAAAGATTAAAAAAATCTTTAATATGTGGGCCATGGTTCAATCAATAGGTGTACATAATAGAACCATGGCCAAGACCTTGTTTGGTTAAGGATTTTGGATTTTAAATTTTTAATCATTATCCTATTTCTCTCCAATCATTACTCTCATTTTTCTTTCTGTCTCTCTCCAATAATTATCCTTATTTCCAATCATTTACTCTATTTCTCTCTACACTTATTACTTACAAATCCAAATCCAAAATCCCAAAACCGACGGTGTCGTTGTTTACTGTGTTAGAGTGATTATAATATTAGTAGTAATATAGTATCTCATCTGATGATGTGGTTTTTTCTATCAATATTGGAAAAAGCATAGACCAATGGATCGAACTCCTTCCTTCACTGCTTTAAGCTACCGTGCATGGTTGGAAACGGCGTTAGCCGCGTTAGGTTGAAAGTGGAGGTGATAATTTATTTAGTTAGGAAAAGTGTGAGAGAGTTAATGGGGTAGGACTTAGGGCTGCAAACTGTTGGAAATATATGTTAGAATTTCTGTAAACACAAATAAATGGAGACAACCACAAAAACAATAAGATGTTGAAATAATATTTCAGTTAGAGATATAGGAGAATAGAAAAAACTCATGTGGATCGAGTCACGCGTAAAGCGTTGTCCTAAGAGATGATATGTCCCCACTTGCACCAAGTTTTGTGACATTCCACTCCCAAGATAAAACGATCCTGGGAAGCTCTGTGTATAGCTAAAGCTTTCCCCGTGAACCAAGAACTGCCCGTATGCTCAAAAAACTAGATACTCAACTTTATCTCACTTAGCTTGTAAAACAACACAAGCAATACTTTCATATTTTTCGTAGTGAAAACTCTCTACCACTTATGATTTTCAACACTCTTATATATAGGCCAATCATTAATATTCCAATCAATATATATATATGACATAAAATCCCATTAATATCATCTAATATTGGCCATGAAAGGTTATGACTATATGTGTGGGGAGTTACAAGAAGGAAGTTATAAAATAATTTATATCCCATTATAAGGGTATATGTAACCTCCAAATTTAATGAATAAAATAACTCATTTTTAATTAAGTTTTTAAAAGCTTTTTTCCAACACAAACGAGTCAAGCCGAGCTTTATCGAGCTCGGCTTGTTTACTAAACGAGCCAGAAACTTGAGCTCGAAAGCCGAGCTCAATTATTTACTAAACGAATCTCTTTAATCGAGCCGAACCTCCCTTAACGAGCTAAGCAACTAAAGCGACTAATTCATAGTAGGTGAATCGCTCTCACAACCTGAAATGGACATTGCATACAGTAAGTCAGTAGTTTTCTGTTCGATGAACCAGTCAATAATGTCTTGAGTAGCACTTTTCTTTTATCATGACTTTGTCCATTCTTTGCAAATTGGTAGCACTTAATAGATAAAAAGCCGGACTCTCTGAGGCTTTGATCTTGTGACAACTCAACCAAATTTTCCACTTGCTCACACTTGCAAACTGTTTATAGTAGGAGATTCACTTCCAGTGAAGTTGGTTATTCATCTGCCTCCCCTAGAGGTCCAGTGGAGATCAGGCTTTGAGTCTCACGGAGGATGGGCCTTTGGAGGCCAGTGCCATGGATAGCCTTTGGATCCTCCCACCCCCTGTACTAACTTTAACACTCCCATTGATGTATACAGTGTTGACAAAAAAAAAATTATTGCAGAGGCTTTGGAGAGTAAAAAAAGGGGGAGTGGGTCTTTTAATTCAAATCCATATTGAACCCATTTTTAATCCAACCCATTATAAAATATGGGTGGATTGGATTGGATTATAAGTGGGCAGTCAGGATTTTCAATAAGTGGGGTTGAAAATTTAAACTATGTGTAATTCATTTTTCTAGTTGCTAATTAAAAGAAACAATTAGGATTAACAAGTTAATCAAAAATTAGATATATATTAATAACAAATGCCTTGTTCTCTTTGCAATTCAAAAAATTCCCCCTAAATTCCCCCTACTTCCAACATTTCTCTCTCTATCTCTCTTCACTTATTACCTCTACTATTTTTCAAAAAAAATTTCAAATTCCAATCCAAACACAGCAAAAAGATTTACAATTGACCTTGACAACTTTCATGCTTCGGAAACAATGGATTATAGCCTCGTTTGTAATGGTTTCAAAAGCATCTTTCTCTATATATACAACCAAATTATCATGCATCCATTGGTCACACATACAATTACGAAACTCTTTACAATTTTCATAGCGAAAAATGCTCTCTTTACCGTGGCTGTGAAAGAGAAATCGAGAGAGAGAGAGAGAGAGAAGGAGGAGGTTCTTACCTTCCATGGAGATTTTGGTGTAGAGCAGTCGAGTAGAGATTAGGAGAAGAGTATGAAGAGATCATGTCGAACGAAACCCTTGATTTGTTTTGATGAATGAACAAACTAGCGCTATGTTTAGGAATTTTGTGGGTGGAGATTTTATTTTGACTCTTTTTTTCTCTAAGTACAAGATCTTTATATAGGCTGGGGCAAAAACAAATTTTAAAGTGGTGTCAAATTAGTAAAAATAGGGTAAAAATTATACATATTCCTATAAAAATTTGATAGCCAGTGGGGTTGCCTGTCCTCCCTTACCCCTATGTCCCTCCGCCTATGTGGGCAGATATAGGCAAGTTAAAAAATATGGGTTTTTTTTTTTTGTCAAACCGAAAGGAGATTTTATTATCACGACATAGAAGATGAGCCAGAGGCTCTAACATCATCAAGGGCTAGGATCAAGAGCCATTGGGGAAAATCACCCCTCCAACTCATCAACCCATTACCCGATAGGGATTTCCTAGCCACAAAGTGTGCTACCCTATTACAACCACGTTTCACATGAGAAAATAGACATGAGGAAAAATTCATAGCAATCTGAAGACAATCTAAAATAATGGTATCACAGTCAACGAAGGATCGAGAGCCGTTGAGAGCTTGAACAATCTGAAGTGCATCCCCCTCGATAATTCGAGAATAACCCCAACGTAAAGCAGTAGTAAGAGCGAACCGGAATCCCAAAGCTTCAATGACACGAGGAGAGAGAGGACCCTTAAATATTTCCATTGCTGCTCCCACCAATATTGCATCTCTATTCCGAGCCACAAAACCCACACCACCATTGCCATCCTGAGAATTTAGAGCACCATCAACATTTAACTTTATGTAACCTTCCAGTGGAGACTGCCAGATTTGGGTACAAGGAGAAGAGAAGGGAGGAGCCCTTTGTTCCAATAAATCACACGTCACCTTGAATTCTTTCCATGCCAACATAGCTTTCTCATAAACTACTAATGGTTCCCATTGCTGGCCCTCAAACAAATCTTGGTTTCTATTTTTCCAAATCGACCAGCAAATCAAGGATGCAATAGCTTTCCCATCCCGACTATCCACCTCATAAATCTGCCCTTGTGGTAAAGACATCCACCATTGTCGAAAACTCAAATGTTTCCATCCAGAAACAGCATTTAGGGGGCCAAATTTCCACACCTCCCTTGCCCTCTTGCAGCGGAAAAAAACATGCTCGATCGTTTCAGGTTCTTTGTGACAGTGAAAACAAAATGGGTCCCCAATAACTTGTCTACGATGAAGGTTTGCAGCCACAGCTAATGCATTATGAGAGCATTTCCAAATGAAATGACGTACCTTATTCGGGATCTGAAGCTTCCAAATGGCCTTCCAATTCATTCGATCCAGTCCTCCCGAACTCGGTTCCCCCTTCACAGTGGATTTCTTAGGAAATAGAAGGGATTTTGCTACATGGTATGCTGACCGGACTGTAAATTTGCCATCATCAGTGTAATGCCATACCCCCTTGTCTGGAATTCCTTGTTGACTGACTCGGATAGCCAAAATATCTTGGGCATCTATAGGGCCGAAAAATTCTCTCACCAAGCTGTCATTCCATTCGTGCCGTTCCTCATCAATAAGATCAGATACTTTTTGTGATAAAGGGGATAAATGTGGTCCCATAGGAGGTGTACTTAGGACCTTGAAGGATAGGGCTCGGGGTATCCATGGGTCCGACCACAGATTTATAGTTTTGCCATCGCCAACCCTCCAACGCCAACCACGCCGAAGAACTTCACGCCCTGCTAGAATACTACGCCAAGCCCACGAGGCCGTTCCTGGACATTGAGCTTCCCAAAAAGAAGAACGGGGAAAATGCTTACCCCGAAAAACCTTTTGGAAGAGAGATGGAGGGCCTGTGACCAAGCGCCACCCTTGCTTGGCAAGAAATGCTAGATTGAAAGCGTGCAGGTCACGGAACCCATTCCACCCATGGATTTGTTATCACACAACTTATCCCAACTAACCCACTGAAGTTTCCGCTCCCCCTTCTTGTTGCCCCCACCAAAATCTGCTCATGGATTTACACAGTTGACGGCAAAGCCCTTTCGGTAGGAGGAAACACTGCATAACATAGTTGGGCATGGTCATTACTACTGATTTGAGAAGAACTTCCCTACCCGTATTATTTAGTCTTGCCTCCGACCAGCCCTTCTGTTGGAAATTTACGGAATTTCGGATGAATGAAATCGGGGCTACCGGAGGGTCTCCCGAGGCAACCGTGCATGTCCCGGGTTCGTTGTATCTGGACGCACCACAATCAATAGACATATTGATGTGTGGATTTCGTAACTTCTGTAACCCCTCACCATGATGGACATTCACTCTTGTAACCTCCCTCATTCAAATGGCTGAATTCATATCAGCATTTGATGGCGATTTAATGGCTGAATTCATGGCAGCATTCACCTCTCATAGGCCACCCTAACTCTATAAAAGGGGGCTCATGTTCTTGGAGAAATCACAAGCAAATTCGCAACCATCTATCATATTCTGATTTTCGTTCTTGAGAGAGAGAGGCAGGCGGTAGTCAGTTCGCCAAGGCGGTCATCGGTGGTGTTCCGACGGCTAGCGGTCCAACCGAGCTAACCCTGGGAGAAAGTCGCCGAAGCAACCTACAACACCCACGGTAGGGGCGAATCTTTCTTAAGGAGACTGTGGTTCAACACAGGACTCGGTTTCAATCCAAGATTCTGTTTGTATCTCGTTCTTCGTTTTTCTGTAAACTGGTTTGTATCTTGTAATTTGGTTTGTTTTTGTAATTTTATCCTTGATAAAGAAACTGTTCTCTGGAATGTCTTGTGACTGCCGAAATTTTCCCAACAAGCTTAAGAAAGATTCTTTGATCTCTGATCGGCATCGGATTCCAGAAAACAATTTCTGTTTTGGACTAACGTTTGAGTTGCAAGAACAGATTCGAAACAGATTAGTTTTCATGATGGAGAATCATTGGTGTAAGACGAGTTATCAATCTGTTCAGCAGATTGTTTGGAGATTGATACGAGAATAATCAGACCCGTTCGGCTTCGGCCAAGATCAGTCATGCGTGACTCGATCATGTTGCAAACAGAAAGGCTACGGCCTAAGGCAGTCGTGCGCGGCTTGGCCTTGGATCAATTTTGTTGGCCTCTGGGGTGATCTACTTGGCTTCTGCCTTGACATCACCTGGCCTTGATCCAGTGTTTATGATCTGTCCGGTGTGCAGTTCATGTGCTTGACGCCTGGGTTGCTCACGGCCTGAAGTACTCAACCAGTGGACGGTGTGAATGCTCAGCCCTTGTGCACGGCAAGTGGGATACATCAGTACATGGATTGGACTCTAAAAACAGAAGGGGAAGGTGGATGGCCACATTTTTGCAAGTAGCAGATTGTGTATACCGTTTACCTTTCGGGGGCGGGGAAGGTCGATCCCCGCTGAGGGCCAGCCCTCAGACTCCCGCCCGGGGGCGCTGCCCCCAGGACCCCCGTCAGGGGGCTCGGCCCCCTAAGACCCCCGCCAGGGGGCGCGCCCCGTGGGACCCCCAGGTTACATGGTATTGTGGGGGTGTCAGACTTAGCTTGTTTGATAGATTGTTAATCTATGCATTTATAGCTTGTCATTTTGATATTGAGATTTGTTCTCTTATGTGTGGTTGTTCCTAATTTCAGGAAAACATGACAACTGTGCAAGAGAAAAATACCGTCGCTGGCAAAGACAAAGAGGCTGGTGGTGTCAGTGGCAATGGAAATGGCCGTGGTGCTATTCCAACTCATGCTCCTATTCCTGGGATTCCCTCGGTTCCAATATCTCACGTGGAGAGGCCGAGCAAATTTGGTGGGGTGGACTTCAAAAGGTGGCAACAGAAGATGTTGTTCTACCTCACCACCTTGAACTTGGCAAAGTGGCTTGTCGAGGAAGCACCTGTTATTGCTGAGGATGATCCTGACACTCAGAAGCGGGTTGATGTGGCCAGATGGAAAGAGCATGACTATATGTGCAAGAATTACATTCTGAATGCTCTGGATGATTCGCTGTATTCTGTGTATGGCGAGGCTCCGTCGGCTAAGGAATTATGGGAATCCTTAGACAGGAAATACAAGATCGAGGGTGCCGGGTCCAAGAAATTTGTTGTGGGCCGGTTCCTTGATTACATGATGGTGGACTCCAAGTCTGTGGCAGTCCAAGTCCAAGAGCTGCAGCTCCTGCTCAATGAGATCAGGACTGAGGGGATGATTCTGGGTGAAGCATTCCAGGTGGCTGCAGTCATCCACAAGCTACCCCCAGCATGGAAAGAGTTCAAGAGCTATCTCATGTTCAAGAATAAGGAGATGACCTTGGAGGCTCTTTTCATCAAACTCCGTATTGAAGAGGAGAATCGAGGTATGGATAGGAGTGCGAAGACCTCCTACATGGCCAAGGCAAATATGATGGAGCATGGTCAATCTTCCGGTGTGAGGAAAAACCAGTATGACAGGCGTTCTGACAAGCGGTCTGACAAGCAAGCTGGCAAACAGAAGGACAAAAGGGTCAATCTGGGACCGAGAGGTGGGGTTGCCAAGAAACAGATAGAAAAGTTTCAGGGTGCATGCTTCAACTGCAACAAGTTCGGGCATAGAGCTTCAGAGTGTAAGAAGCCGCTTAACCCTCGCGCTCAGGCACATTTGGCTCAGGTGGAGGCAGCAGTGTCTGATATCAACCTCTCGGCTATGGTATCTGAAGTGAACATGGTGGGTTCAAACCCGCAGGAATGGTGGGTAGACACTGGAGTTACACGTCATATCTGTTGTGACAGGCAGATGTTCACTACTTTCGAGCCGGTTGCTAACGGTGAGAAACTGTTTATGGGGAACTCAGCTACCTCGGATGTTGCGGGGCAGGGGAAAGTGGTCCTGAAGATGACTTCGGGAAAAGAGTTGACTCTGAATAATGTGTTGTTCGTGCCAGATATTCGCAAGAATTTGGTTTCTGGTTCGCTGTTGAGCAAGCACGGCTTCCGCCTGGTTTTCGAGGCTGATAGGGTCACTCTGACTAAAGCTGGAATGTATGTAGGGAAAGGTTACATGACCGATGGTCTTTTTAAGATGAATGTAATGACTGTTATCCCTACTATCAATAAAAAGAAATCCCATGTTGCTTATATGCTTGAGTCTTCCTTTTTGTGGCATGGTAGACTAGGTCATGTTAATTATGATTCTATGCGTAGATTAATTAACTTGGACCATATTCCAGCTTTCCAAATTGATAAAAAATACAAGTGTGAGACCTGTGTAGAGGCTAAAATGCCCAGAGCATCTTTCAAAACAGTAGAAAGAAGCACAGAACCTTTGGGTTTAATCCACACTGATGTGTGTGATCTGAAATATGTCCAAACTCGGGCCGGTAACAAGTATTTCATTACTTTTATCGATGATAGCACTCGATTTTGCTATGTGTATTTGCTGAAAAGCAAGGATGAAGCCCTGGATAAGTTTGTTCACTATAAGACTCAGGTTGAGAATCAACTGAGCAGAAAGATTAAGGTGGTCAGAAGTGATCGTGGTGGTGAATTTCAGTCACCGTTTGGAGAATTCTGTGCCCAACACGGAATAATCTATGAAACCACAGCACCTTATTCGCCTCAGACTAACGGAATTGCTGAGCGCAAGAATCGTACATTGAAGGATATGATGAACGCTATGTTGATCAGTTCTGGGTTGCCTCAGAACATGTGGGGAGATGCTGTTCTCACCGCTAATTACATCCTCAATAAAATACCTCGCAAAGACGTTGGTAAAACCCCGTATGAATTGTTTAAAGGTAGAAAGCCTAACTATGCATTCTTACGAACATGGGGTTGTCTAGCGAAGGTGGCTGTACCTCCTCCTAAGAAGGAGAAGATAGGCCCTAAAACCGTTGATTGTGTATTCATCGGTTATGCAGACGATAGTAGTGCCTATCGTTTTCTTGTGTATGAGTCAGATATACAAGATATTCACAAGAATACTCTCATGGAGTCTAGGAATGCAGTGTTCTTTGAACACATATTTCCTAATAGATCCATTGGAGAGTCAAGTTCTGCTAAACGGACTTTGCATCCGGCTAATGAAAGCAGACTAGGCCAAGAAGAGGAAGTTGATGTTGAACCACGACGTAGCAAGCGAGCTAGAACATCAACATCTTTTGGTCCAGATTTTCTGACTTATCTTGTAGAAAATGAACCTCGGACATACCAGGAAGCTGTAAGCTGCCCTGAGGGTCCTTTGTGGAAAGAGGCCATTAAGAGTGAGATTGACTCCATACTGCAAAACCATACATGGGAACTGGTGGATTTGCCACCAGGCAGTAAGCCTCTCGGCTACAAATGGATCTTCAAAAGGAAGATGAAAGCAGATGGGTCAATTGATAAGTACAAAGCTAGGCTTGTTATCAAAGGATACAGACAAAAAGAAGGCCTAGATTACTTTGATACTTACTCACCAGTCTCAAGGATTACTTCCATTCGAATGATCATCGCGATCGCAGCTTTGCGTAACCTTGAGATACATCAAATGGATGTCAAAACAGCTTTCCTGAACGGCGATTTAGATGAAGAGATCTACATGGAACAACCCGAGGGTTTTTCCGCGCCGGGCCAAGAAAGGAAAGTATGTAGGCTTGTTAGGTCTTTGTATGGGCTCAAACAAGCACCAAAACAATGGCATGAGAAATTTGACAATGCTGTGTTGTCAAGTGGTTTCAAGATCAACGAATGTGACAAGTGTGTTTATGTCAAAGACACAGACGAAGGGTATGTCATTTTGTGTCTTTACGTTGATGACATGCTCATTGTTGGTAGCAATGAAAGGGTCATTCAGTCTACCAAGAATATGTTAAACTCGAAGTTTGACATGAAGGATATGGGCCTTGCAGATGTCATTCTGGGTGTCAAGATCACCAGAACTTCTGTTGGATTTGCGTTGTCTCAAACACACTATGTTGACAAGATTCTTGAGAAGTTCAACTCGTCTGATTCAAGTGTCGCAAGAACCCCCGTGGATTTAAGCCTGCATTTATCCAAGAATGGGGGGGAAGGCATATCTCAATTAGAGTATTCTCAGATAATTGGGAGCCTGATGTACTTAATGAGTTGTACAAGGCCCGATATAGCTTACTCAGTCAGCAGACTAAGCAGATACACGAGTAATCCAGGTCGTGATCACTGGAAAGCAATAGTCAGGGTTCTGCACTATTTAAGGTATACTCGTGATTTGGGATTGCACTACACCAGATATCCAGCAGTACTAGAAGGGTATTGTGATGCGAACTGGATATCAGATATGAAGGACTCTAAATCCACAAGTGGATATGTCTTTATACTTGGTGGTGCAGCTATTTCTTGGAAATCCTCCAAACAGACGTGTATAGCACGTTCAACAATGGAATCAGAGTTCATCGCTCTGGATAAAGCGGCGGAGGAGGCCGAGTGGCTCCGTCAGTTTTTGGAGGATATTCCAAGATGGCCGAAACCTGTGCCACCGATTAGTATCCATTGCGATAGTCAATCTGCAATTGGTAGGGCACAGAGTAATATGTATAATGGTAAGTCTAGACATATACGACGTAGACATAATACCATTAGACAACTACTCTCTAGTGGGGTTGTCGCTATTGACTATGTGAGATCAAAGGACAATATTGCGGATCCGTTAACCAAATGGTTAAACCGAGAGTTAGTTGAGCAAGCATCGAAAGGAATGGGGCTAAAGCCACTACGCTCATAGTTACCGTGGAGGTAGCCAACCTAGTTGACTGGAGATCCCAAGATCTAGGTTCAATGAGACTATCTTTCGCGAGTAGCCGAGAACGATCACTAAGGAGATTCGGTCTCCTGCCCATTCCTATGGTGTAGAACAGTGATACCTGCGAATGGAAAGAGGTTAAGCATTGCTTTTAATGACTCATATGCGCTGGGTTGCCAGGCAGGGTATAACAGGATATCCTTACAGGAAGGTCACCTATGTTAGTATGAAGTGGGGCCGCTTCTTTGAGAATTGTGGCAAAATTCTCGAGAAAATACTCGCAGAACCAGGAAGGGGGTGTCATGGCCAAAATGAACCCAACAGTGAGAACTGAACTACGTCAGGAGAAGTCCTGTGTGACGTCTGTTGTCTCGGTTTACATCGGCGGCGGAATAGTTCAAAGCGGGACCGCACACTAGTCTGCCAGTAAACCCGATAGGCTTTCACAAGGGAAGGTTCCAGGCCAAAAGCCACCTATCCTATGCAGGAATTATCCGTTGCCGCTCTCTCGGATCAGCTTTGTACTCTGCATCAGTTTGCCTGCCAATTCCATTCATGGGGGGGATTGTTGGAAATTTACGGAATTTCGGATGAATGAAATCGGGGCTACCGGAGGGTCTCCCGAGGCAACCGTGCATGTCCCGGGTTCGTTGTATCTGGACGCACCACAATCAATAGACGTATTGATGTGTGGATTTCGTAACTTCTGTAACCCCTCACCATGATGGACATTCACTCTTGTAACCTCCCTCATTCAAATGGCTGAATTCATATCAGCATTTGATGGCGATTTAATGGCTAAATTCATGGCAGCATTCACCTCTCATAGGCCACCCTAACTCTATAAAAGGGGGCTCATGTTCTTGGAGAAATCACAAGCAAATTCGCAACCATCTATCATATTCTGATTTTTGTTCTTGAGAGAGAGAGGCAGGCGGTAGTCAGTTCGCCAAGGCGGTCATCGGTGGTGTTCCGACGGCTAGCGGTCCAACCGAGCTAACCCTGGGAGAAAGTCGCCGAAGCAACCTACAACACCCACGGTAGGGGCGAATCTTTCTTAAGGAGACTGTGGTTCAACACAGGACTCGGTTTCAATCCAAGATTCTGTTTGTATCTCGTTCTTCGTTTTTCTGTAAACTGGTTTGTATCTTGTAATTTGGTTTGTTCTTGTAATTTTATCCTTGATAAAGAAACTGTTCTCTGGAATGTCTTGTGACTGCCGAAATTTTCCCAACACCTTCAACTTCGTGTCCACGCAATCCGTGACATATGAGAATACAGCCCTCTTGGATTTTCCAATGATTGACGGTAGCCCTAAGTATTTGCTCCCTCCAGTCTCAAGTCTGATATTCATCACATTAGCAATCTCAATTTTGACATTGCGAGGCGTGTTCGGGCTAAAGAAGAAAGAGGATTTGTCTCGATTAACCATCTGACCCGATGCTTGCTCATACTTGTTAAGGATTCCATTAATGGTCTGGCAATTGTCTAGAGTAGCTTCCCCAAAAACAACCGAGTCATCAGCAAAGAACAAATGGGACACAGTCGGGCATTCTCGACCAATTTTGACCCCTCTCATTTCTCCTCTAGTCACTGCCTGCTGAAGCAGATGATGAAACCCTTCTGCACAAAGAATGAAGAGATAGGGGGACAGTGGGCATCCCTGGCGAAGCCCCCGTTGTGGTTGAAAAAATTCCCCCTTTTCGCCGTTAACAACCACCGCAAATGAGACTGTTCTAATACATTCCATCACCCAGTTAATCCACCTCCTATCAAACCCCAATTTCCCCATAACTGCTTCAATATACCGCCATTCAAGTCTATCGTATGCTTTGGACATATCTAGTTTCAATGCAAACCACCCCTTGCGACCATGTCTCCTATTTTTCAGTGAGTGCATAACTTCATGTGCAATCAAAATATTATCAGAAATAAGTCGGCCACCAATGAACGCGCTCTGGTTTTCGGAGACAACCAAAGGTAGGACATGGCGAAGCCGATTGGCCAATATTTTTGTAATCAACTTGTAGAGCACATTGCATAAACTGATAGGACGGAATTGGGAGGGTTTAGTGGGGCATTGCGTTTTAGGAATAAGTGTGATAAGGGTTTGGTTCAGGCTGCGAAGGAGATGACCGCTATGGAAAAAACCTTGAACCGCTTCAGTGATATCCCCGCCCAGTATATCCCAATAATTTTGGAAAAATAAAGCCTGTCATACCATCAACACCCGATGCTTTAGTGGGGTACATGTCTTTCAGAACCTCATAGACCTCGCTTGCCGTCACCGGACGAATAAGCTGCAAATTCATAGCCGAATTAATTTTTGTTGGAAGACCATTAATAACCTCATCCATGTTAGACACTGGAGTAGACTCGAAAATACCCTGAAAATACTTTTGGATTTCAGCCTTAACTGCACCTTTGTCATTCATCCAAACGCCATTTTGATCCTCTATACCCGTAATCCGATTCTTTGCCCGTCGTTGTTGAACCGCGGAATGGAAAAAATCAGTATTCTTGTCACCCTGCTGCAGCCAATTAACTCTCGATTTCTGCTTCCAAAAAAATTCCTCATTATCCCACTCCTGTTGTAACAGCTCTCTCAACTCCTTAAGTCGTTCACGGTTCGGGAGAGGGCTGTTTTGAATATTCTGAATTTCGTCCTTAAGCTCATTAATCCTTTGGCTCGCATTCAACCGTTTCCGTTTCTTCCAGTTCAGTATAGAGCAGCGACATTCCTTTATTTTTTGGCACACCTTAAACAGCCGAGAACCTGGAATTGGGGTATCCCATGACGTTTTGATAACAGATTGGACTTCGTCTTCCTTAATCCATCTAGCATCAAACCGAAATGGAGCTCTTCCATAATTCTCAACAGAATTTAGATGGAGCAACAGAGCACTATGGTCAGACCCCACAGCATGGAGATGCTCAATTTTTGCATTCGCAAACATTGAGCACCACGAAGGAGATGCCAAGTTAAAAAATATGGGTTGGAATTGCCATTATATCATCAATCTAGATTCATATTTCTCGTGGGCTTGTTGCCGCCATTATTTCCGAATTTTCAAATATGAGAAACTTAATTCGAGCACCTACACATATCAGATCGAGGTAATTTCTTGCATAATTCACCCGGTTTTTAAAAAAAAAATTATTGAACGGATCGGATCATTCGTGAGGGCCCGGAGTGGACCCCAAACGGCCTGCTGCGACAGCCACCACATTTTGCCTTCGGTGACTGTAGTGCTTCTCTTTCTATGGTTATCTTGAATCTAACTGTTCACGCAAAAGCATTTCCATTTGATCCAATGTTCTTTTTCTCCTCAAGAGAAGAATAACCCATGGCTGAGTCCGTCCTCTTCGCTTCTGCTTAGACAATCCTGACCGGCTTGACTCCCCTTGCAAACCAGCAGATCAGCCTAGCATGGGGTTTCAAGGCAAACCTCGAAAAGCTCCGCCAAAGGTTAACTATGATTCAAGCACTGTTATGTGATGCTGAGAAACGGGAAGTAACATCAGAACTCATGAAAGCGTGGCTGAAGAGCCTCGATGCTGTCACCAGCGATGCCGAGAATCTGCTGGACGAGTTGAAGTACGAAGCTAATCGAAGGGAGTTTGAGGTACGGAACCGATTGAGAAACAAGGTACGTGACTTCGTCTCTGGAAAAAATAATCCAGTCGCATTTCGTGTCAAGATGGCTAATAAGGTCAACGATATCAACTTGTTATTAGATGATGTTTGCAATAGCGCAAAAGACATGGGTCTTACACCAGCAAATCACCTCGTAGGCACTAGTGGTGCCCAACCAAGGGTATTCCGGCGGACTGTACCGTACATAGATGAATCAGTAGTTGTGGGGAGGGATGTTGATGTTTCGAAGGTGATAGACATGTTGCTCCCTTATGATGTGCAAGACGATTTATCTGTCATTGCCGTTGTAGGAATGGCTGGGCTAGGGAAAACAACCCTTGCTCAACTAGTTTACAAACATGAGGATGTTGTGAGAAATTTTGGTAGTGCGAGAATGTGGATTTGTGTGTCTGATAATTTCAAGGTTGAAAGGCTGTTGAATGAGATGATTGAATCCCTTACTGGAAACAAATCAGAGATACAAAACGTTCAAGGTCTAGTGAAAAAGCTTGGAAAACAACTAAAGCTCAAAAAGTATTTGCTTGTGTTAGATGATGTTTGGAATAGAAGTGAAAGCGAATGGGAGTGTGTGAGAAATTCGTTGCTAGGAATTGGTGGCTCCAAGGGAAGCAAAATCTTAGTCACAACCCGGGGTATGGATGTGGTATCAACCATGCAAAAGATATCACCCTGTCTCACTCATCGTTTGCCCGGACTATCGCCTGCGGCTAGTTTGACCATGTTTAAGAAAAAAGCATTCACCAATGGAGGACCAATGAAAACTCAGTCTTTGTTGGATATTGGTGCAAGAATGGTAGAAAAGTGTGAGGGTATGCCCTTAGCGATAAACGCATTGGGAGGCATATTGTGGTCTAAGAAGTATGAAAGTGATTGGCATGATGTCGAGAAGAGTGGAATATGGAGTACACTTGGAGATAGCAACCAAATCCTACCAGTATTAAGGCTTAGTTTCGATGACTTACCATCACCTTCTTTAAAGCATTGTTTTGCTTATTGTTCTGTTTTTCCAAAGGGCAAAATTATAATAAAGGATGAGTTGATTCAGCTGTGGATGGCTCTAGGTTATCTTCAGCCTCTTTTAGGAACAAAGCGGGAAGCGGAAGATGTAGGTAATGAATATTTTAACGTCTTGTTGCATAGGTCATTGTTCCAAGAAGTTGAATTGGATGAGTATGATAATATTACATGTTGCAAGATGCATGATCTTGTGCATGATCTTGCTCTGACTGTCTCGAAGGGTAATTGTTTGACTTTGGAGGCTAGTGAGACGAAGGACTATCCTGATGTTAAACATTTGCGGCTGTCTCTTGGAGAAGAAACAAGGTTACAAATTTCAAAAGAAAATGTTGGAAAACTAAGGACACTGTTTTCAATCGGGCATCTCCCCATAAACACAGAAGATGTCAAATGTATACGGGTCTTGAGTATAGTAAAATCTAGTTTGGAAGAATTTCCGAGTTCAATATGGAAGTTCAGACATTTGAAATATCTTGACCTCTCAAAGTCTTCTTTTGAAAAAGTGCCAGATTTTATTACTAAGCTCTATAATTTGGAAACGCTCAGATTGCCATATGTCACAGAGTTCCCAAAAAAATTTCACAAACTGGTTAGCATTCGACATCTTTGTATGGATGATAGCAATTCTAGTACAGGGATTCCAGCATTTATAGGGAATTTGACTTCTTTGCAGACATTAACTTTCTTTGCTGTGGGTGAGGATGAGGGCCACAAAATTGAGGAGTTGGGACGTTTAAGCAAGCTAAGAGGCAAGTTAAAGATTTACAATCTCCAACACGTTAAACAGAGTGAAGAAGCAAAAAAGGCAAATATGTTGGGAAAACCAAACATCCAAGAGTTGGTGTACCACTGGGCCCGTGTGGACATTACGGAATTACGCATTGAGCATGAAGAAGGGTTGGAAGGACTTCAACCACACAAGAACCTTAGGGGATTAATTCTTGCAGGTTTTGGAGGACTAAGGTTTGCGTCATGGATGCGAACAAGAGATGCTCGGTCACTTCAAAATTTGGTGAGTATCAAATTGAAGGACTGCAGACTTTGTGAGCAAGTCCCAACACTTGGACACCTTCCACATCTTGAAATTGTTGAACTGGATGGCCTTCATAATCTGAGGCGTATTGGCACTGAATTCTATGGATCGGGTGCTGGCATTAACGCTAGTACTACCAGTAGCGGAGCAGCAGGAGCCGTTTTTCCAGCATTGAGAAAACTTGCTCTTCTTAATATGATGAACCTAGAAGAATGGTCAGAAATATCATCGTCGCCCGCTGATGCCACAAGTATGAAGGAGTTCTTTCCTCGCCTTGAGAATTTATCAATCTCGAGATGCCCCCGGTTGATAGCCATTCCTGGTAGTTCATTATCCATCAAGAGCATAAATATTTCATCCTTGACAGCCTTGAATTTGCCCCTCGAAATGTCATATAGCCTGATGCATAGGCCCTCCTTGAACGTACTGACAGAGTGGGAGTCGGAAAATATTCTGATTTTAGTTGAAGATCTGCTTGAAAAAAGCAGCAAATTCCTAAGATCTCTGGAAATACGGAGATTGAATAAGCTGCATTATTTTCCGGCCCAGTTACTAAAACTAACATCCTGGAGAAGTTAAAGATAGGTGGTTGCAATAACCTAAGGTCTTTTTGTGAAGATACAGAACCGGCAGTATTCAACTGCCTAAAGTCTCTTAAACAGCTCCACATTTATTCATGCCGTCAGTTGATAGTGACAGACTCAGATGAATTGCACAGTCTCACATCCCTTCAGGATCTGACAATTCAATGGTGTCCAGGATTGGCAAGTTGTTGGGCAAAGGGGCTGTTCTGTCTTAGCAGCCTTCAAAGTTTGATGATAGGTGGATTCTCAGGGCTTGACTATTTCCCCTGGTCCTCCACAAGTGCTGATGCTCTATATTTATGGGATGAGAAAGAGCTCAAGCATCTGCCTGATCAACTTCAGCATCTCACTGCCTTGAAAGAGTTGCGAATTACAGATATCATGGAGTTGGAAGCTCTCCAGGATTGGTTAGGTAACCTTTCATCTCTTCAATCGTTAACCCTTTGGAGTTGCCCTAACCTGATGAGTTTGCCCTCACTGGAAGCAATTCAACGCCTCACCAATTTACAAAATTTGAGTGTGGTTGATTGTCCCCTTCTAAAGAAACGATTCAAAAGTGGCGAAGAGGGGCACAAGATCGCTCATATTCCTTCTGTCCAAATACTAGGTACATTATATTGGGAATTGCTTATTTTCATGGTTCCCACCCAAACCCTCTCCCCCCCCCCCCCCCCCCCCCCCCCCCCCCCCTCAACAAGATTTGCCATATAACTCTTGTTTCTCTATCTGTCTCTTTCACTGTGTGCATAAGTGAAACTAATACATGGAAGATGTCGTCTAACCTAGTTTGTTTTGCATTAACTTTTGATCTTACAGATTGATAGACACTGCCACGATTACATTTCATGAGGATAAAGCATGAATAGTCCCCTGTCAATCAGGTAATTTCTGATTCTGCATTTTCTTAAAATTGCATTTTTTGGACTAACATCTATGTTCAAAGTTAATAATCGGTTCTATTTTATAGGTTTCGATCATACACATCAAGCCATTTTGATGAGATGATGTCTACCTCCGGTAACGATCCAAGAACAGCAGCCATGAGTCGTGATAACATTTGAAATAACTCTGTGGAAGAAAGAAGGATTCAAGTAGTAAATCTGGTATAACTTCAAAGAGTAGAACAACAAATTAGTTGTGCTTTTTTTTCCAAATCAATTTCGAACGTTTTCTTTTTCAGATTCTTTGAGGCGCTGTGCCATATGCAAAATCTGAGGCACTCAAGGCAATAAATATTCTCAGAGGTCTTGTTGTTATATACTTTTATCAACACTCCACACAAACGTCCGAATGATCAACTGTGCTTTCAGATGTCAACATTTCTCCACACAAAGGTCCGAATAATAAACTCTGCTTACGGATGTTTTCCTTTAAAATTGTTTAAGAATCTTTACTTGCTGGTTTCTTTGCGAGTTTCCTAGACTAATAAAGCTGAGATGTGTGCAGTTGCTGATTGGAATGAAACTTTTTAAGGGCAGCTCAAAAATGAAGCTATTGGTCTTGGACTTCAATGCCTAATCTCCGTTAGCAACAAAAGCGAATAATTCATTATAGCTGAGTCGCTCTCACAACCTGAAATGGACATTGCATACAGTAAGTCAGTAGTTTTCTGTTTGATCAACCAGTCCATAATGTCTTAAGTAGCTCTTTTCTTTTACCACTTTGTCCATTCTTTGCAAATTGGTAACACTTATTAGATCAAAAGTTGGACTCTCTGCAATCAAATTAGGGTCCCATTTTGCTGATCGACTCCTCTCTCCCACTCTTTCTCAGATCCGGCAGTTTTACAGCCATTTTTTTTTAATTTTTTATCTAAGACAAATTTGTACACTCTGTCAAGCAGAAATTAAGGAGAACAAGTTGTGGTGGTACTTGGTCATGAACTTCGTGGGCTAGGTGAAAGAAGATATTCCTATCATGCATCATAGGAGGCCATTTAAATGGTAATTGCGAAAACAAATATTGGTTTTACTTTCTTGAACTTTGAAGTTTGGAAATTTTTTTTTTCAAACAAAGTTATGAAGAGCTCTCTGACATGATGTGCTTATCTTCAAGACACCAATGTTGGTGCTACTCCCTCCGTCCCACTTTGTTTCGCCTAGTTTGACTTGCACGAAATTTAAGGAAATATTACAATTAGATTGACTTTTGATCAATTTCCCATTTTACCCTTTCAGAAAATAGTACTTGGAGTACTAAAATTTTGTTAAAAAAAATAATTGAACCCATCAAATCCAAAATACTCTCCTATCATTGTCAGGAGAGATGGAGCCCGCCCAATCAATTTTAAATTCAAACCATGTTTAAAATTCAAACCCTTTTAAATGTAAAAGAAAATAAGGGGTAAAATGGTAAAATTGACATCCAAAAATAGAAAGTTTTGAAACAAGCATATCATTTTGGGACATCCCAAAAAGGAATAAGAGCGGAACAAAGTGGGACGGAGGGAGTATTTATTAGCATGGGACTTAATTGATGTACGCAGCCTTACCCCTGCAAGCAGAGAGGTTGTTTCCGCGACTCGAACCTGTCACCTCCAAGTCACAATGGAGTAACTTTACTGTTGCGCCAGGCCCGCCCTTCACTACACCATGGTTTGCCCTTACATGTTATGCAAGCCCATTCATATGCCTCTAACATCATTTATTTTTCACCTCTACATTACTTGCATTAATTTACCGTAGCTAGAAACAAAAATATCCAATGCAGTGGGTTGATGAAATGGTTTGGTTTATTGCTCAGGCTAGAAACACAAATATCCAATGCAATGGTTTGGCTTACATATATGTCAAATTATTGCAGCATTGTTCAAGGGAAGTCATACTTAAGTGGTATCGCAAATTTGTACGATGATGCAATCGACTTGACTATTTACTTTTACCCCAATAATCATTATATAGGATCCCACAAAATGAACCTATTAGGATCCCTTCCGGTGGTGACTGGCCCACGAGTCTCAAGTGTAATCACTAATCCTTGCGAAAGAATCTCCCATATATATACTTACACAATTAGTTGTAGAGATAGGAGAGAGTCGCAAACAGAAAGGTATTACGATTATGTAAAAGTGATTCGGGCTAACTTCATCATCGTCTTTGTTGCAGATCAGCAATGGCTTCGATTCGATTATGCTCACTCGACTATGGGGACTGAATCAATTGCTAGCTGAAACTTGACGTGATGGACTTCGTGGACGCTCTAATTCAAGTTGGCTGCTTTGGTAAGTTGAGTTCCTGGGATTTGTAATTGTTTGGATTCATTATGCTTGAAATGGTTCTGCTGGTTTGTTTTGTGCTACTAATGGACCTTTTTGTTTTGTTTTCTTTTGTGAGTAGCCGTGATGCAGAGGGACGAGAAAGGTAGCACGTCGGCTGGTTTTATCGTTTCTTCTCCCTCTCCAATGGAAAGGTAGCACGTCAGCTGGCTGTTTCGTGGTCTTTACGAACTCTCACTAACAGCGCATTTTGCAAGAATGTCATCCAGCCTGGAATGGAAGTCAATGAACTCATAAAAATCAGACGTTCTTTTCTAGGTTGAAGATGAAGTCAAGTCTCTTAGACATACTCTGTGCAAGTCATTACATACAATTTCCAAAGTGCTTTGGAATGTTATGGTGCTATGTTACTAGGTTGCTTTCTTAGGCTTCTTGTTGATGCTGCAACTTTTAGGAAGAAAATATGACTCTTTTTCATCTACTGGCTTGCTTGTTGCTGTAGCTGTGCATTTGTCAATTAGGTTTTGCTTTTGATTGGATAGGTTATATGTGATAAGCTACTCAGATGTACCTCTTCAGCAATTATCATTTTCTCCTATCCCTTGTCATCTGTATGTGTCTACTTTTTTGAGTTAAAATATATTTCTTTCTTGATTAAAAAGTGTTATTTTCTTGCTGATCAAAAAAATTATGTTCTTTTCTTTTCTTTTTTCTTTTTTTTTGAGAAATTTGCAGATGCATATATATGAACTGCAAAACCATAGATAACAAACCTTAAGCACCGGCCATGGAAACAGCGGCTAAGTTATGAGCATCTTGCACTTGCGCTCTAGGTATCTTACAAGGCATTCAGATGCCTTCTCTTCTTTAAGATCTTGAATCATTGCTAAAGAATTAGTACCTTAACCTGGTGTAAATTGCGATCCCAACACCAGTGTAAGGCTTCCAAACATGTCAAATAGTCCACATGCAGTGGCAAATAGGCTTGGAGAGCTAAGCTTCTCTTGATCAAACCATATCCATCTTGTCTCCTAATAACTCATGCCATGCCTGCACCCGCCTTCCGAGACCGGGAATGCCATGCTTTGCCTAGTCCATTTGCAAGATATAGATTGTTTGATGAGGTATTCGATAGCCCTTCTGATAGGACTGAGATACCTCCAACTCCTCTTCCTCTGGGTTTACTGGTTGTTGATGGGAAGAAAGCTCTGATCTCATTCACCAAAGCAATTATATCTCCAGCCTCCTAATGAAGGTAGCTTTCCAAAATAAGCTTCGTTCTATGTATCCAAACTAGAGCATTGCTTGTGCCTACGACACGATGCTTACATTGAATCCACATGCTATACTACGGATAAAATGTTGGTCTTGGTGCAATATACATTATCGCGATTGTTATTATTGCGCTAAACTTTTAAGGAATTCTATATCCTCAGTTTTAATAAATAGTCACTAGTAGTCCTTTGGTAGCTATGCTGTGAAATAAGAGGTCGTGAAGTGAACTAGTAACTAGTAACTACTATGCTTTTTATTTATTCGCGCTAGATGAAAGTCTAGATGACAATCTACGCTTTTTATTAAGGAAAGCTGAAAGTGAATACAAAGGCCACCGCTCATCGCTAAGCCGTACTCGACACCTACTTTCTCCAATGCAACGTCAAGATGTCTTGACATGGCATACATAAAAACGTACACCAATCTATACACTTCATTAGTTTCCATGTACTTCCAGTTTGTTTATCTGTCTTAATGGATTGAATTTGCATGCTTAACCAACCAATCTACTTTCAAAATTTCGAGGCAAGTTTCAAAAAGCCGAGCTTTATCTGGACAGGTTGGTACTTAAAGTCGGATTTCTGTTATTCTCCTGTGCTGTTCTTTACGTTGTTCCGAAGCGTGTGGGCATTACTCAAGTTGCAGAGAAAATTTACTGCTGCCATAAAGGCTGGTATGGCTCGAAAAGAGGACATTGGACTCAGACCTGCCGGAGATGTCATACACCTTGGGCAGGGTCTGGGAAATGCAGTTCCTAGGATGGACATACCATTAGAACAGCCCATGCATGATCAACTCTATAGTTTCTGATGATATCCTTCACTCCATCTGTAATTTGTAGTGCCAAGGAACAAAATTTCCACTTCGTTCTGTCGAAACATTAGAAATGTTTTCGTTACCTATGGGACTGAATGGAAACACTGGTAGAACCGCTAGTAGAGTCACAAAATACCAGTGTTGCCAGCAAAAGACAGCAGAATACAGCGGAACACACGAAAAACAGGGGAGCATAGGAAAACAAAGGTTGTGTCTATCAGTCTAAGGATTTGAAACTTATTTGATAGTACTTGTCGATTGCAGTATTGTTTCACAGTAGCGTATACGCTTTGATTTTATCTTCCTTTCTGGAATTAATGTATGAATCTAACCATGTTCGATTAAATCAATTATTAGGCTTTTGCAGAAAAATTTTAGTTCTTGAAAAGTCCAGTGGGAGTCACTTTGAACAGACTTTTTTGGTTACTCTATCAAGTCAAAAAATGAAAGAAGAAACCATGTCCCCTTTGGAGACAACTCTCCCAACTCTGCTCCACGAGAAATTTTTTCGGTGCCGGATGGGTATATTCCACGTGGTGCCCGCTCACTTTTGGATGGCCCAGATTGAAACCCTCTTTCTCCTCTCACCCCACCACTCTCTCTCTCTACTTTTTCTCTCTCCAAATCCGAGCAATCCAAACCCGCAATGGATGGTCTGGATGTGCCGAGTGGGCACCACGTGGTACCCACCCGGCACAGAAAAATTCTTCCTGCTCCACACCACGGAAGTTCCTCCCCCAAATTATCTTTTCTAGTACTTGATTTTTTTTATTATCTTATCGCATTTGCATCAAATTATGAAACTTCCAAATTATCTTTTCAAGTACTTGATTTTTTTAATTATCTTGTCGCATTTGCATCATATTATGCACCTCAGACAAATTTTTAAAGGACGGATCTCATTGTCCGCTAGCGATAGCTTGCTTAAAATCCGAACAAAATCTTGTACAAGCTGACTCCACAAGAATTAGTAAAACCTAAGAGGTCTCAAATCTAAAACCTCGAGGGAGACAAACTTGTATGTTTAAATTGCACTGATCGCCCTTGAGGTTTTGGAAAATCAGCGCTTCCCTACTACTTTACAAAGTGTTATGAGATTTTCACTTCTTGTTAATAGAACACAAACGGTGTTACTTTTGGTGAATAGAACTCTGAAAGAGGATTTATTAAAGAGGGAAGATTATGACGATTCCCCTAAAAAAATTAAGCCAAAATGTCTTCTCTTATAATTTGTATAGATATAGAAACGGCCGGCCAGTTGACAATGACCAACTCACCGAATAGGAATTAGGAGTGGACTTTTTTTTATTTTGATTTTTTAACCAATATAAGGCTGGACTTGATATTCCCGATTTATCTTCTCTAGGATTTTTTTAAAAAAACTTAGAGCAATCGTGTCAGATGACGCGCACCTCGACAAACTTTTAAAGGACGAATCTCATCCTCTACTAGTACAAGCTTACTTATAATCAGGACAAATTCTTGTATGAATTGGCTTCGCGAAAATCAATAACATCTAAGAGGTTTCAATTTGAAACCGGGGGCGACTATTCGCAGCCCCGTTTTTTCTCCCTTAGCCCGTTACTCCATGTAGTCCACTTCCAATGTTTTAAAAAAGAAAATTTTCTCCATGTAACCCATTAAATGTACCAGATCTTTCCATTATACCCTCACCATCTAAACAATTACCCTTTTAACTCTCAGCCTACCCAAATACCAAACCCTAACCCCCCCCCCCCCCAGCCCCCATTTACGTCTCCCACCATCTGACCCACCTCTATTGCCCACACACCTCCATAGCCACCACCGCACCACCGCCATTCCTGTCAGAACACCGCCGCCGCCCTTCCCTCCTCTCTTCAAGGTGTCTCTTTCTCTCTCTCTCTCTCTCTCTCTCTCTCTCGGAATGCGCTGAAATCAACTTGTGCTCAGTCAATCGTACCAATAATTCCGTGGAACATGATAGCCTGAGATTGAGACCTAACTGTTCTAAATAAGCATATATTTTGGCAACGAAATGATGAAATCATACCAATTATTCGGTATCCAAGTGCTGAAATATTTTAAAAAATTTGGGTTGTAAATGTTGAGACAAACATTACACAAAATTCGGTAACTACATGTCGAAAATATGTACAAAATTCGGTAACCAACTGCCGAACTACTATATGTGAAAATCCTTCATACATTTCGGTAAACAGCTGTTGAAAAAAAGATTATATTTCGGTAACTACATGTCGGAAATTCATACACATATCGGTAATTAACTGCCGAATTTTAGTATAACAAAAGAAATACATATATTTCAGTAATTGAATGCTGAAAATGTATCTCAATTTCGTCAACCAACTGTCGAGTATGTTAATATTTTACAGTGGTTAGTTACCAAAATTACTTAATTTATTCGGACCTGAAACACCGAAAAACTGGTTTAAAATTTTGTAAATCAGACGTAAATCAGACGACACTGTACAACAACAACCACAACAAAGCAGAGGCCATTGTGAACGGGAAAAGTAACCTCCTCGCGTGGCTTCCAAGATACAATGTCCATTACAGTATCTTTCTCCTCCTTAGCCATCATATAGTTGCCAATAGAATTTGATTCCATTCAAAATTCAAACCTAGAAGTGGGTTTTCTTGAACCTTCTATTGATAGAATATTTGGTCATTGCTCCTCCTTCATTGGAAAATTTGAGAGAGAGAAGAAAAGAGACGATGAAGATGAAGAAGAAACAGAGCTTGAGAGAGAGAGAGAGGAGAAGAAAAGATGAAGAACAGTCGACTGGTGTGTGTGTGTGTTTAAACAGTCGACTGATTTTTTAGGGGAAAGGGGGAAAAAGATAATTTAGGGTTTTGGTTATAAGGGCAAGTAGGTCATTTTGCATTATGGGGTCATGTTGTAATTAGTTGAAAATTTATAATGGGCTAAGGGAGAAAATAGAGGGTTGCGAATAGTCGCCCCCTTGAAACCTAATGGGAAGCAGACTTTAAGTTCAAATTACATTGATCTCCCCTGAGGTTTTAGAAAATCAGTGGTCTTGCCTCCTTTACAAAGTATTATGCGATTTTCACCTGTTGTCAAGTACACAAAGAGAGTGTTACTTTTGGTGAGTAAAACTCTGAAATGCCCTTAATATGGATAGAAAATAATATTTATGAAAGTGGGGAGATTATATAAGACATAATATCCTTAAAAAATGGATGACACCAGAATGTCTCGTAGAAATGGCTAGATAAGTTAGCAATGACCAACTCCTCGAATGGGAAAAAAATGTGGACTTTTTTGCTGTTTTTCTATCAACTATACGGCTGGACTTGATATTCCAAAATTATCTTCTCTAATATTTGATTTGATTTTATATTGCATCACATTCGCGTCAGAGTATATGCACCTCGACAAATTTTTAAAGGACAAATCTCGCCTTCTGAAAATCAGGACAAAGTCTTCTATGAACTTACTCCAAAAAAATAAAAATAAAAAACACCTAACATGTTCCAAATCTAAAACCTAATGAGACAAACCTTTAAGTTTAAATTGCAATGATCTCCCCTGAGGTTTTGGAAAATCGGCGGTCTTCCCTACTTTACAAAGTATTATGCGATTTCCACCGGTTATTAAATACACAAAGACGGTCTTTACTTTTGGTGAGTAAACACTGAAATGCCCTTTAATTTGCATAGAAAAGTTTTTTTTGATCAGCATAGAAAAGAGTATTAATGAAAAAGGGGTGACAAAAATAATGCCCCTAAAGGATTAAAGGACAACCAAACGTCTTCTCTAGTAATTAGTATAGAAATGGCTAGACAGTTGGGAATGACGAACTCCTCGAAAATGAAATAAGGGTGGACTTTTTTTTTTTATAATCAAATATAAGGCTGAACTTGATATACCCAAATAATCTTCTCCAGTATTTGTTTTACATCTTATAGCATTTGCGTCAAATTATGCACACCTCGACTAATTTTTAAGGGATAAATTTGACCGTCCACTACCGTTGATTTTCTTAAAATCAAGACAAAGTCTTATATGAATGGACTCCACAAAAATCAATGACAGGTACCCTATCAAGTTCTTAATAAAATTCTGCCGTTTCAAAAAAAAAAAAAAACTTGCACTGATCTCCCCAAAGGTTTTCGGCAAATCAGAGCTCTTTCCGACTTTGCAAAGTATTATGCGATTCCTCCTATTGTTTGATAAACAGATAATGTCACTTTTGGTGAGTCTTTGAAATGCCCATTGATATGGATAGAAAGTTTGATTTGCAAAAAGGGGGTGAATCTCACCGTCTATGACCACAAGCTTACTTAAAATCCGGACAAAGTCTTCTATGAACTCACTTCACAAAAATTTATAACACCTAAGAGGTTTCAACCGTAAAATCTCATAGGAGACAACCTCTTAAGTTTAAATTGCACAAATCTCCCCTGAGGTTTCGGGAAATCAGTGATCTTCAGAACTTTATAGTACTATAACGTATTATGTGATTTTCACCTGTTGTTAAATACACCCAGACAATGTTGCTTGTAAGACATTGAAATGCCATTTGATATGGATAGGGAAGAGAATTTATAAAAAAAAGGAGTGACTGACAAAATTCCACTAAAAAAATCCTAAATGTCTTCTCTCGTATTCATTATAGAAATAGCGGGACAGTTGGCAACGACCAACTCCTCGAATAGAAAATAAGGGTGGACTTTTTCGCTTTTTTAATCAAATATAAGATCTGATTTGATATTCCCAAATTATCTTCTCGTAAATTCTTTTTATCTAAGAGCGTTTGCGTCAGATTATGGGAACCTTCTCGTAAATTCTTTATATCTAAGAGCAGCGTTTGCATCAGATTATGGGAACCTTCTTGTAAATTCTTTTTATCTAAGAGCGTTTGCGTCAGATTATGGGAACCTCAACCCAATTTTAAAGGACAAATCTGATTGTCTACAGAAGAAGGTTAACAATAATTAGGACAAACTCTTGTATGAATCTGAGAGAGAGAGAGAGACTCTTATATTTTAATTGCGCTGATCTCCTCAGAAGTTTTGTTAAATCACCGATCTTCCAAACTTTATATCATAACGGATTATGCAATTTCAACCTGTTGTTAAATACACGAAGACGGTGTTACATTTGGTCAGTAAAAGTTTGGGATGCCCTTTGATATGGATTGAAAAGAGGATTTATAAAAGAGGGGTGATTGTGAACAGAATTCGGACAAAGTCTTGTATGAACTGATTCCACAAAATTGAATAATACCCCGGGAGTTTCAAATCTAAAGCTTAATGGAAAACAAACTTTTTGGTTTAGATAGCACTGATCTTCCTTGAGATTTTGCGATTCCTCTAGACACTGACGGTGTTACTTTTGGTGAGTACCATAAACATTTATGTGGGTGTTCGAAAAAGATACTCGTGGTTTTGAAATGGTAACATTAATTTTGTTCACCCTCCTTAAAAGAAGGTGAACATTACCCTCCTTTCTATTGGTTGAAATGACATGGATTCCACAACAAAGTGATGTCATGTTTATAAAAAAAAGTTTATTTCAGAGATGAGACATATACCATTTCAACCAATAAGAGAGCAGGTAACACTCTTATAAGGAGGGGGAACAAAATTGCACTTGTATAGTGGAGGTGGATGTGTGTGCTTTGTTTGGCAAGCTTATACGACAGGTAACACAATGAGGAAGTTTAATGGGTAAAATATGATGGCTCTCAGTAGTTTTCTGCCGCAAAAATGAACGTAGGTAACGGTGAGGAGGTGCTGCTGCATTTTTTCAGAAGAAGTTTCTGAAAGTATCACAAAACCATAGGGGAGGTCATTGCAATTTCCCTATTTCTAAATTTCAAACATTGACCAAACATCTAGTAGCGGAGGAGTACTTATAGCAGTCCTTTGTTCTATGGTAGTCACAACTCCCTTGTTTTCTTGCATTCTCCAAGCTAGTAATTGTTTCCCAATACCTATTCCTTTGTTCCAGAAGAGAAGATGGCTGAGTCTTACCTCATCTCCTCTGCTCTGGCAATCCTGCAGGCCTTGATTCCACTAGCCGAGCAGCAGGTCAGCCTGGCGTGGGGTTTCAAGGGAAACCTCAGAAAGCTCCGTGACAGGTTGACAATGGTTCAAGCTTTGTTATCTGAAGCTGACAAAAGGAGAGGAGCAATATCAGAACCCATGAAAGTGTGGCTGAAGACTCTCGATGATGTAACCAGTGAAGCCGAGAATCTGCTGGATGAGCTCAAGTACGAAGCCAATCGAAAGGAGTCTGAGGTACGAAACCGATTGAGAAACAAGGTACGCGACTTCGTCTCTGTCCATAATAATCCAGTCGCGTTTCGTGTCAAGATGGCTAATAAGGTCAATGAGATCAACTTGTTGTTAGATGAAGTTTACAATAGGGCAAACGAAATTGGTCTGAAACCAGCAAGTCACGTCCTGGAAACTAGTGGTGTCGAACATATGGAATTTAGGCTGACTGTACCCTTTATAGATGATAGAGTAATTGTGGGGAGGGAGCATGATGTCTCTAAAGTAACTGAGATGTTGCTCGCCTCTGACGTGGAAGATGATGAGTTACCTGTCATTGCCATTGTGGGAATGGCTGGGCTAGGGAAAACAGCCCTTGCTCAGCTAGTTTACAAACAGGATAAGATTGTGAGTAACTTCGGTAGTGAGGGAATGTGGATTTGTGTGTCCGATAATTTCAAGGTTGAAAGGCTGTTGAATGAGATGGTTGAATCTCTTACTAAAAATAAATCTGACATGCAAAACATTGGAGCAATTGTGGAAAAGCTTGGAGAAAAACTAAATGGCAAAAAGTATTTGCTTGTGTTAGATGATGTTTGGAATAGAAGTGAAACCAAGTGGCAATGCATGAGAGATTCTTTGCTAGGAATCGGTGGCTCCAAGGGAAGCAAAATTATAGTCACAACCCGCCATATGTCAACCATGCAAAAGATATCTCCCTGTCTCACTCATCATTTGCCCGGACTATCACTTGAGGCTAGTTTGACCGTGTTTAAGAAAAGAGCATTTGCAAATGGAGGACCCCTGGAAACTCATTCTTTGTTGGATATTGGTACAAGAATGATAAAGCAGTGTAAGGGTGTGCCCTTGGCAATAAACGCATTAGGAGGCGTATTGCGAACTAAGAAGTCTAAAAGTGATTGGCTTAATGTCGAGAAGAGTGGAATATGGAGTTCACTTGGAGATAGCAACGACATCCTCCCAGTATTAAGGATTAGTTTTGATGACTTACCATCACCTTCTTTAAAGCATTGTTTTGCTTATTGTTCAGTTTTTCCAAAGGATAAAATCATAACAAAGGATGAGTTGATTCAGATGTGGACAGCTCTAGGTTATCTTCAGCCTCATTTAGGAAGAAATTGGGAAGCAGAAGATGTAGGTAATGAATATTTTAATATCTTGTTGCACAGGTCATTGTTCCAAGAAGTTGAATTGGATGAGTATGGTAATATTACATGTTACAAGATGCATGATCTTGTGCATGATCTTGCTCTAACTGTCTCGAAGGGTAATTGTTTGACTTTGGAGGCTAGTGAGGCGAAGGACTATCCTGATGTTAAACATTTGTGGCTGTGTCTTGGGGAAGAAACAAGGTTAAAAATTTCAAAAGAAAATGTTGGAAAACTAAGGACACTATTTTTAATCGGGCATCTCCCCATAAACACTGAAGATGTCAAATGTATACGGGTCTTGAGTATGGTAAAATCTGGTGTGGAAGGCTTTCCAAGTTCAATATTGAAGTTCATACATTTAAAATATCTTGACCTCTCCAAGTCTTCTTTTGAAAAAGTGCCAGACTTTATTACCAAGCTCTATAATTTGGAAACACTCAAATTGCCATATGTTACAGAGTTTCCGAAAAAATTTCACGAGCTGGTTAGCATGCGACATCTTTGTATGGATGATAGCAAATCTAGTAAAGGGATTCCAGCATTGATAGGGGATTTGACTTCTTTGCAGACATTAACTTTCTTTGTTGTGGGAGAGGACAAGGGCCATAAAATTGAGGAGTTGGGACGTTTAAGCAAGCTAAGAGGCAAGTTAAAGATTTACAATCTCCAACAAGTTAAAGAGAGAGAAGAAGCAAAAAAAGCAAATATGTTGGGAAAACCAAACATCCAAGAGTTGGTGTACCACTGGGCCTATGGGGACCTTACGGAATCACGCGTTGAGCATGAAGAAGGGTTGGAAGGACTTCAACCACACGAGAACCTTAGGGGATTAATTCTTGCAGGTTTTGGAGGACGAAGGTTTGCGTCATGGATGCGAACAAGAGATGCTCGGTCACTTCAAAATTTGGTGAGAATCAAATTGAAGGACTGCAGACTTTGTGAGAAAGTCCCACCACTCGGACACCTTCCATATCTTGAAATTGTTGAACTTGATGGCCTTCATAATCTAAGCCGTATTGGCTCTGAATTCTATGGATCAGGTGCAGGCATTGACGCTAATACTACCAGTAGCGGAGCAGCAGGAGCTGTTTTTCCAGCATTGAGAGAACTTTTTCTTCATAATATGATGAACCTAGAAGAATGGTCAGAAATATCATCGTTGCCCACTGGTGCCAAGAGTATTAAGGAGTTCTTTCCTCGCCTTGAGTATTTATCAATCTCGGGGTGCCCTCGATTGATAACCATTCCTGGTAATTCGTTATCCATCGAGAGGATAAAGATTTCATCCATTACAATTCCCCTTGATTGGAACATCGAAAGAAAAGATAGACTGATGTATAGGCCCTGCTTGTACATATTGGCAGATCAGGATTCAGAACATATTATTATCTTAGTTGAAGATCTGCTTGAAAAAAGCAGCAAATCCCTAAGATGTCTGGAAATATGGGGAGGATTCAATAAGCTGCGTTATTTTCCGACCCAGTTACTAAACCTAACGTCTCTGGAGAAGTTAGTGGTATAGGGTTGCAATAACCTAAGGTCTTTTTGTGAAGACACGGAAGTAGCAGTGTTCAACTGCCTAAAGTCTCTTAAACAGCTCCACATTTTATCGTGTCTTCAGTTGATAATGACAGACTCAGATGGATTGCCTAGCCTCACGTCCCTTCAGGATCTGGCAATTCTAACGTGTCCAGGATTGGCCGGTTGTTGGGCGGAGGGCCTGTTCTGCCTTAGCAGCCTTCGGAAGGTTGTGATAGGTGGATTCTCAGGGATTGACCATTTCCCCTGGCCCTCCACAAGTGTTGATGCTGCAAATGTAAATGGTATTCAACAGTGCCCCTTCTTCTCCCTGGAGTCTCTATCTTTATGGTGTGGTGGAAAGGCCAATCATCATCTGCCTGATCAACTTCAGCACCTAACTGCTTTGAAAAACTTCGAAATTCGTGGTTTCCTGGAGTTGAAATCTCTCCCAGAGTGGTTGGGTAACCTTTCATCTCTTCAATCGTTAACCCTTGAGTTGTGCCCGAAGCTGTTGAGTTTGCCCTCACTAGAAGCAATTCAACGCCTCACCAATTTACGAAATTTGAAAGTGGATCAATGTCCCTATTTACAGGAACGATTCAAAAGTGGCGAAGAGGGGTGCAAGATCGCTCATATTCCTTCTGTTAAAATTGGAAGTTCAAGATTATTTGCATTTCTCCTTCTCGTGGATCCTCCAGCTACTTTGAGGACCTTTGAGAAATTGGGATACTGAGGCACTAATGCAAATAATATTCAGAGAGGTCTCATTGTGATATACTTTTCCCAACACTTACCAACACAAAGGTCCAAATGATCACTCTGCTTTCGGATGTCAACATTTCTCCAAACAAATGTCCGAACGATCAAACTCTGATTTGGGATTTTTTTGCTTGCTGATTGGAATGGAACTTTTTAAGGGCAGCTCAAAAGTGAAGCTATTGGTCATGGACTTCAATGCCTAATCTCCATTAGCAACAAAAGCGAATAATTCATTGTAGCTGAGTCGCTCTCACAACCTGAAATGGACATTGGTAAGTCAGTAGTTTTCTGTTTGATCAACCAGTCAATAATGTCTTTTAGCTATTTTTTTTTTTTTATCATTTTGTCCATTCTCTGCAATCAAATTAGGATCTCGTTATTGTGATTGACTCCTCTCTCCCACTCTTTCTCAGATCCATCAGTTTTACAGCCATTTTTTTTTATCTAAAGACAAATTTGTACACACTGCCAAGCAGAAATTGAGAACAAGTTGTTGTGGTACTTGGTCATGAACTTCGTGGGCTAGGTGAAAAAAATATTCCTATCATGCATCATAGGAGGCCATTTAAACGGTAATTGCGGAAACAAATATTGGTTTTACTTTCTTGAACTTTGAAGTTTGATATATTTTTTTTTTTCCTTTCAAACAAAGTTATGAAGGCGCACAAGCTCTCTGACATGATGTGCTTATCTTCAAGATACCAGTGGTGGTGCTATTTATTAGCATGGGAATTACTGTGCTCTCTATTAATCCAAAAAGTTAATCTCGAAATCTAATCTTGTGGTGCTATTTGTTTCGTTAATAACTTTTAGCGTATAATTCCGTAGAAGTTTTTTTTTTTTGGGAAAATCATGTTTTTCTTTCCTTTTTCCAATTTTATTATTTTTCCCAAATTTTAGGAATTTTCATTTTTGAGTTAGTATTTTGCTAGGGTTACGCCTTTTTTCTATAAAAGGAGTTGTAACCTAATGTTTATGCAGTTTTTTATCAATAATATTTAAACTTTGTCACTTTCTCTCGTGGATTCGAGTTTATCATTCGTTCGATTAGTATGCAACTAATCTCTTTGTTAATTCCGCTGCGTCAATTTATTAGCATGGGAATTATTGTTGGGAGAATTTTTGCCAGGTCCACTATACCACTTTCCAATAAAGTGAAAATATAATGGAAAGAAGTTACGAGATCTCCTCTTTTTCTTTTTTTAGAGTTAGAAATGACAAAATCTCATGTATAACGTTATAAGGTTATATGTTTATAAGGTTATATGTTTATTTTTTGTCACATGTATTACGTTTTTTTGTGTGTATTATTGTTACTAGAAGCAAGTCATTGAGGCCGCTGCGCGGACCAATTCAATAAAGTGAAAATATAATGTTATATGAGAGTTTTTGTGCAGCGAAACTCAAAAAAAATTCAACAAAGCAGTTGAGATCAAGATGTAACTCTACAAAGCAGAATATACAATGTTATATAACGTTATATAAGTACAATAACGTTAGATACGAAAATGATCCAACGTAACTGTTATTTCCCAAGAATTTTGCGTGATTTGAAACGTATAAGGGATAATTGGAGATAATGGGCTAAACGGATGAGATTTGAATGGAAGGGTAAATCTGTCAGGCACTATTTTCCTTTTTAAATGTAGTGGACTTTATGCTTTACCAAATACATATTAGTGGACTTAGTGGGTTAGAAACTTGATCAGTGGACCTAATGGGTTAGAAACATGCTATAGTGGACCCTAGACTAATTTTTTAATTATTGTTCTCTCTAACAATTAATATTGTAGCATTGTTCAAGGGAAGTCATACTTAAGTGGTATCGCGAATTTGTATGATGATACGATCGACATGACCATTTACACCAATAATCATCGTATAGGATCCCACAAAATTAACCTATTAGGCGAATTTGTATGGTGGTGACTGGCCCACAAGTCAATCACTAATCCTTGCGAAAGAATCTCCCAGATATATACATACACGATTAGTTATAGAGATAGGAGAGAGTCGCAAACAGAAATGTATTACGATTATGTAAAAGTGATTCGGGCTAACTTTTTCATCTTTTTGGTTGCAGATCAGAGCAATGGCTTCGATTTGATTATGCTCACTCGATTATGGGGACTGAATCAATTGCTAGCTGAAACTTGAAGTGAGGAACTTCGTGGACGCTCTAATTCAATTCAGCTGACTTTGGTAAGTTGAGTTCCTGGGGTTCGTAATTGTTTGGATTCGTTACGCTTGAAATGATTCTGCTGGTTTGTTTGTGTGCTACTAATTAATGGACCTTTTTGTTTTGTTTTCTTTTGCGAATAGCCGTGATGCAGAGGGAGGAGAAAGGTAGCACGTCGGCTGGTTTTACCGTTTCTTCTCCCTCTCCAATGGAAAGGTATTCATTCAGGTGAAGAGATTCGATAAATTGCTATAGCTTTTTCGACGATCAGTTTACCCCTGTATTTAAAGAGGATTAGAAAGGAGTTGATTTGGTGCATGGTGTTTGTAGTTTCAAAAATCTAACTGCAATTTGCCGCTTTATATTCGGGGTTCTCTGTTTTTTGAGGGTTTTTCGCGATGCACCATAGGAGGCCACTTGAATACGAAAGGCGCACCAGAGCTGTAACATGATGTGTTCATCTTCAAGACACAAATGTTGGTGCTGTGTTGTTAGCACGGGAGTTATTGTGGTCACTGCTCAAAATCTAATTTTGTGGTTTATCTTTACATTCTCGAAGGAGACTCCATAACAATCATTGTGATCCTAAGATTCAGGCGTTTATCTTGTCGGAGGCAAGAGCTTACATAATTTTGCACACTCACACATTCAGAATAAGACGAGCATAAGAGAAGACATAGAATATTTTGAGTTGACTCGTACTTCGACTCATGCATGTCGTTCATAAGATTCACTGATCCTGGTACTAAAATCATACTTCACTTATGCCCCTCTTCTAAATGGTTATGATACATTTCTGCCATTCCTTTTCAATGGGAGCAAACATCTGGAAATTACTTACTTGGAAGCTGCTGAGTTTACTCTTGAATTCTGAGCTTAAAATGCTTGGGGTAGAGCTCTCTTGGTTTCTGAGCTTAAAATGCTTGGGTTAGAGCTAGCTAGTTCTCTCTGTATGTGTGTGTGTGTCTGTGGGCGGTGGTGGTGATGGGGTTGTGTGTGTGTGTCTGGGGGGTGATAGGTGCTGAAAAGCACCCATTTAATCCTTCTAATTTATGTCTTGTCAGTCTGTTTACATTGTTACTTGACGCGTTTTAGTATTTTATGGTGTATGCAGGCCTTGGAGACTGATGGTGCAAAAATGTGTAAATTGAAAGGTCTTTACGAAGAGTTGCCGCAAAGATTAATTGGCTAGCATTTGTTCGGTGGAGAAAATAAAATAGCAATAGAGATGGGCCTCTTCTACTGTCCACGAGGTTTCACAATTGGAATTGGTAGCAAACATTATAATGTAAACATGTCTTGGTGGGCCCAATGGAATTGTTCTTTTAGCTAGTTTGACTATGATTTGGACCAGGGAAAGTAATGGGCTTTCCTAAGCCAATTGTCGTCAGGGCTTATATGAAGAGAAAAAGGAGGGTTTGTTTTGAGGCATTGAGGGACAACATATAAAAGGAGCAATACATGCACATTACCAGGAGACGTTATCTTTTTCCAGCAGCTATGGAGAGATCCACGGCAAGAATAAACGGTTGAAGGAGATTTTCTCTATGTTCTTCATTCGTTCGTCAACTTCAAGCGCATCTTCTTTCTCCATGGCCGGCTAAACCCCTTGTCTAGGGGAGGATGAAACTCCGTATCAAGTAACTATATTTTTGTGTAGGGTTTTGGTTTTGTTATTCGAATCGATTGTGAGACTAAGAACCCTTTCCGTTTCAATTGAACGGATTGATTTTACTTTTTCTTATCTATTGAGTATTTGTATTCCGGATTTCAAATACCTAGTCTTGCAATGGTTTTCATTGATTGTGGTCGGAGTTCTGAGATAGATTATGCTCGTAAGACGGATCGTGCCGTTAGGTAGCCAAACTGTGCTACTGAGAGACGGTCCGTGCTATGGGATAGTCTATGCCTTTTAATAACCCGATTATTTTCTTGACGATTATTGTTAGGATTTGCAAGTCCTAGCGATAATCCCTTTTGATTCGAATAAATAAACCTAACCTATGCATATTATTGTTACGCAGTCGGAGCAGATTCCAAACCCTAGATATTTTCTCTCCAATCGTTACGAACTTTCCATTTAAGTTATTCTCTTAGTTTAATAAACTCTCCAAATTCAAACAACCAAACTTCCTTTGCCCGAATTAATCTAAAAATTAATCGAATTTGTCGTAACTCAGCCATACTGTCTCCGTCGGAACGATACTCGGTCTTGACCACTATTCTACGGGGTAGTAGTTAATTCTCAGTTTTATAAATTTATTTTTGACACGAAACGACGCGGTTAGGGGGTGGTGGGGGAAGGAGTCCGTTTACCTTTATGGTGTTTTTTTTTTTCCTTTTAAGCTCGAGTTTTGGGCTTAATACAAGTTTTATAAGGAGTTCTTGGCCTTATTACTATTACAATTTAATCATTGTTTATCAATAGAAATAGTTAAATGCTTGATATCATTGTATATGAGAGAAGTTGACTTGCCAATAATGTTTTTGTGATGTTTCGCTATTGTAGAGTGGATTTCTGCTCAGTTTCGCTAACCATATGGAAACTCATCCTAGGTGAGGAATCCATGTTCCGCCATGCTGGCCGCTTTCTAGTCTTCGAACTCAGATGAAAGGGTAAGAATAAACTGCTCCGTCTCCTTGATCTTTTCTCTCTATTTTCTGATCGTGTTCTCGTTCCTAGCTCTAGCCTTGGACTCATTGCCATGTCTTGATCCCGCCTTCTGATAGATGACAATAGAAATCTTCAAATATGTCATTTTTTTGGAAATGAACTGGAATCAGCAGACTAAATATCTTTTGTTGTGCTTTGAAGTTTCAAAATGGTGCTGTTTGGAATTATCAATAATCTCATTGCCATGTCTGGTCAAGCTGCTTGAATTTTGAAATGGTGGCGAATGCAGTACATGGCCTTCTCCATGTTGGAGGGCGAAGAGTACTATCCCTTTTGTTGTCTTGTGGTCTTTACGAAATCTCACGACAGATTGTATTCTGGAAGGGGAAATTAGTCCTGGGATGAAGTCGATGAACTCATAAAATTAGAGTTGCTTTTTGGGTGACAATTGAAATCAAGTCTCTCGTCGTGCTCTGTGCAAATTGCTCTGGAAATGTTATGGTGCTATTACTGCTTAGTTACTTTCTGATGCTGCTGGTCGGCTTCCTGTTGATGCTGCAGTTTTTATGAAGTAAATCTCTCTTTTGTTCATCTACTTACTTGTGTGTTGCTGTAGTTCGGCTTAAGCCTATTATAGTTTGGTTGTGTCTTGATTTATGGGTGCTGTGTTGGTTCCTCGCCAACTGGTCGCCTTGGGGGTTCGTTTTTGCTTTTGAATAGCTAGGTTATATGTGGCAACCTATTTCGGATTTTACTCTTTAGGAATGATCCTTTCCTCCGACCCCTTTTTATCTCTATGTATCTTCATTTTCGAGTTACTGAAATAGTTTTTTGTGATTAGAGGGGGTTAAATACCGAGACACCCCTCGAAGTTTATCTCTTTGTCTCGCTCGCCCCCTCGTAGAATTTCGCCTACGGGGTGTCCAGGTATTTAACCCTAAAAAAAATAAAGTTCATTATGTATCCTTTCCAGGTTTTATTCAAATTTAGCGCTGCCTGAGATATCTGGAGACTATTTGGTCGGACTATAATGTTCCACTGTGTTTTTTGGTAAATCTAGTATACTAAGATCGAGCATCCGCAATGTAATACTCAAAAGTGAATAATCAAAACTTGCCACGTCAGCTTTTGATTATTTATTTAGAGGATTGCTAAAGTTAGCAATCTGAAGTCCCACATTGTTACTTTTGATTATTCAAATGCCCAAATTTGATTATTGGTTAGAAGGTTGCTAATTTTGATTATTACAATGTGAACACTTTTTTAAGCACACATTGTTAACTTTAGCAATCTTTTGATTTTGATTATTACATTGTGGATGCTCTAAGTACTCCAGAATTTATCAGAAAAGGAGTGTATTTAGGTGGTGTTCCAGTAAAAGTTCTTTTTTTTCAAATTTTATAATGAAAATGAAAAATAATTTTTTAATTTTTTTTGCACCGTATAAAAGATCTCAATGAGATCTATCAAACAAGATCCATATTGGTAGAAAAATTATTTGCGTAAACACATGATTTTTGAGCTTGAAATTACCTTCGTTTGAAAAAAAAGAACTTTTAAAGAAAGTGGAACACCACCTTACTCTGTTCACTCAGATTTGCAATTTTTTCCTACTTTACCGGCTTTACTTCTTGAACCATCTCTTTGTCATGCAGCGGGTTCTTAACCAACCACAACCTAATGATCGTTGATGGTCATGATAGTGGAGGAGAAATAACAAACCAAACATGTGCAAAAATCATTCGAAGTAACAAAACCACTGGCAATGCGCATAAGAAAGACCAAGACATAAGTGGTTCGCCTTACGGAGTGTAAGCCTATGCCACAGCCAAACGAACAAGAGACGGATTCTACTAATATGAAAAGAAACCGAGCTCCGAAGAGCTACAATGGTGACAAAAACAAATTCTCGCATAGAGACAAACTCACCAAGTGTTGTACCAAATGACAAAGTCTAAATAGTCTTTGCTAAATTCTTTTGACCTCGACGAGTTTTCATCTTTTAAAATTTCTGCCCCATTAAAAAACATCTCAATCTATGTATACTACCAAGTCATTGATCCATTATTCGATTCCACGATCAATTGTTCAACTTGTATGTTCAAAAGCTAGAAAATGAGCTGAGTCGTTTCAAACATGTCACACAAAGTAACAATTCGATATTTGCCTCAAGGAAACGAGCATTTAATTCTTGCAGGAGTCCATTGTTGATTTAGTGGGAAACCCAAGACAAAACAACAAACAATAATCCCAATATCCAAAATTTTAATTTCTCTTACATCTTTTGAGTAGGCAGAAAGAAAAAAAAAAGACTTGGGTGATAAAATTCCGCGGGACACGTGACCCCCTCGTCCTTCATTCCCTCCGCCCCTGAGCCCAAGTCGTGGTGCCGCCGAACGGACTTAACCACCGTCAGGATGGGAAAAAAGGGGCTTCGGATTGAAAACTGCACTTGACCATCCAAACAGGCGTGACCCAGTCCTGACAAAAATGACCAAAATTGAGGTGAAACTCACATAGACGTGGTCTGATGTTGGTAAGTGCAAGTGGAGAGATTAGGCTTTTCATCTCTATTTTGACCTTGGCGAAGAAATTAGTAAAATATAAGGAAAAATAATGAAAAATGATTTCTACATTTCCTTTTTTAATTATTGCACTCTATTTCTTGTCTTTTAGTGAAACTTTTTTTTAGTGTATTTTTCTAACTAAAAGACAAGAAAAGAAGTGTCATCATCAAAAAATGGAGTGTAGAAATCATTTCCCATAATGAAAGCAAATTTAACGCGAAGTTGGGGAAAGTTTGATTTCGTGTTTGAAAATTTTCCTCTCTTTCTTTAAGAAACAACTAAGTGACGGGAGTTGAGCTCGGCAACGTAGTCTTGTAACCAAGTGGGGCATTAAAGTGATTGAATGTTGATGCAATGACCGTAGTACGGCTCTGGGTGTAAAATTGGTGCGTATCCGATCCATCATGGATTGGTCAGCAATATACAAACTAAGTGACGGGAATTTCTTTAACTTTGGGTAAATTTTATAAAGGAAAATGACGGCCAATGACGTGTTTTGATAATTAATACCCGCCAAGGACATGCTGAGAATATTTGTTCATGCTGAAAATGTCATTGGCAGATATTAATTATTAAAACACGTCCTGGGCTGTTGTTTTCCCATTTTATAAATGCTCACTCTAGTTTCAACTGAGTCCCAATTTCGTCCCCATAGTACCAATTGCAACGCTTTTAACCTTGAAGTTTGATTAAAATACCTATTATGCCCAATAGATGGCATGTTGCTTCCCAAATTGATGGAAAATTGACTAATTATTGGGTTGAATTGAGAGAAACACAAGAAAAGGCCCTGAAATGTCGAAACTGCCTTTCATTCGGAACTTTTCCGTAAGTTTGGAAGCAAATGTTATCTATTGGACCTAATAGGTACTTTAACCAAACTTCAGGGTTAAATGCGTTACAATTGATACTAGGGGGCGAAATTGAGACTCGATTGAAACTAAAAGGACCATTTTAACATTTACCCTAAAACTTTCTCTTCCTACGTCTTATGCCAAGCTCCAAACGGAGTTTTAGGGCTATTTGTCCTCATAGTGATTTATGTAGGATTTGTCAGATAAACAATGTGACATTTCACGAGAAGATTTTTAGTGTCGAGCGGATACCACGTGGTGCCCTCTGGCGAATCCGGGCCGTCCATTTCAGTTTTGGACGGCTCGGATTTAGAGAGAGAAAGAGAAGAGAGAGTACTGTTGGGGTGAGAGGAGAGAGAGTGGTTCAATCCAGACCGTCCAATACTTTTGGACGGCTCGTATGTGTTGCTCGGGCACCACGTTAGCCGAATGACGTGGTACCCACTCGGCACTCAAAAATTTCTCCATTTAGTGGGGATAGAAAGAAGATTTTAGGATTTAAATAGAATCAGTCTTATACAAGAGGTTTGATTGTGACAAAAAATTCCCTAAAACGGGGGACACCAAAACGTCATCTCTAGTAATCATTATAGAAATGGTTAGACAATTGGCAATGACCAACTCCTTGAATAGGAAATGGGGGTGGACTTTGAAGTTTTTTAAAAAGCCAATATAAGGTTGGACTTGATCTCCCGAAATTATCTTCTCCAGTATTTGTCTTTTTATATCTCAGAATATTTGAGTCACATTATGTCAACAAATATTTTGAACGACCAATCGCAGTGTTAGGACAAAGTTTTGTATGAACTAACTAAAAAAAAATCATCGACAGCTCCTAGGAGGGTTCATGCCTAAATCTTAATTGGTGAGAAACTCTTAAGTTTAAACTGAAGTACTGAACCCCCCTTAGGTCTTTGAAATTGAATGGCCTTTCCTACCTTACAGACTATCAAGCCATTTTTCCCTGTTGTTATTAATTTCAACACATAAAGTCTCACTGAGCCCAAAGAACAAGTCCTCTCACTGGAACCCTAGTTGACTGTTGAGAGTAATATTTTCTCGAAAAAATGATCCCAAATACGAACATTCTGCCAAACAAAAATATACCAAATTGGGCTTTTAACGCTTACAAATCTCCATAAAATGCGAAACCTGAGTCATGGCATGTCCGGAGGAACTTAACCTCCGCCTGGACGGAAAAAAATACAGTCTTCAAATTCAAAACCACAATCGAACTTCAGATGGCCATGACCCCATTACGATGGTAATCACCAAAATTGAGTCGAAATTCACTCAAACATGCACTTCAAAGAAATGAGAGAAGTGGGCAAGAGAAAGATGGGAAGTTCTTGTGCTATGTGGTGGTGAAGAGAGTCGGGTGTGCTAGAGTTGCGATGTGACATTGGTGAGTGTGAGGGTGAAGATTAGGCTTTTCTTCTCTGTTTGAAACTTGGAGAAAGAAATGGAAAAGAGGAAAAGTTAAAGAGAAGTTGGGGAAAAAGTTTAATTCGTCTTTGAAATTTTACTTGCGCTCTCCTTAAGAACCAACCAAGGGAAGGGAATTTGTTAAACTTTCTCTTCCTTTCTTTGTCTCTCCCCAAGTTACAAATGGAGCTCAGGGTTAATTGTAATTGATGGTAAGTTTATGCAGTGATAACATTGTCAGGTAAATAACGTTATATTTAATGGGGCTAGAAAAAAGATTTTAGGGTTCAAATAGAATCACTCTTATGAAGATGTGTGTGTGAAAGCATCTCTAGTAATTAATATAAAAATGGCTGGGCGGTTGGAAATGACCGATTCTTCGAATAGGACACAAGGGTGGATTTTTTTTTTTTTTAAGTAAATAATATAGAAATGGCTGGGCGGTTGGCAATGAGTCAATGACCAATTCTTCGAATAGGACACAAGGGGGGACTTTAAATTTTTTTTAAAGTAATTAATATAGAAATGGCTGGGCGGTTGGCAATGACCAATTCTTCAAATAGGACACAAGGGTGGACTTTAATTATTATTTTTTAAATGAAGTATAAGGTTGGACTTGATATTCTGAAATATATTTTGTTTATTATATCTCAAAATAGTCGAGTCACATGTCAACAAATTTCTAATTGACCAATCCCTTCGTTAGGACAAAGTCTTGTATGAATTGACTTTAAAAAAATCGGCAACACCTAGCTTGGAAGTTTCAAACCTAAAATCTAATTGGGGACAAACTTTTAAGTTTAAATTGCATTGAACTCCCTTGAGCTTTCGGAAATCAACAGCCCTTCCTACTTTACAAACTAGAGTGTGATGTCCACCTTTTGTGAAATCAACACATGACGGTGTTACTTTTGGTAAGTATTGATTCGTCACGACGAGAAGAATGAGAAAATTAAATTTTTTTTATTTTTATCCAAGTATTTTGAGAAATAACCACTTTTTAGCGCAAAAAGTGACCTTTTTTTTGCTAAAAAGTGGTTATTTCTCAAAATACTTGGGTAAAAAAAAATCAATTCAGTTTGACCAAAAAAAAGTTAAAAAAAAAAATTACTTTTCCGATTCCTCTCATCGAGACGAATCAATAATCCACAAAAGTTTGGCGCAAAACTAACAAATGCAAAAAAAAAAAATTCAAATAAGGACAAAATTCTCAAGTTTAAGTTAAGTTCACAAGAATGCAGCATATATAAAACTCTAAAATGCATGTTGGCGTGGATAAGAAGTAGTCCCTCCGTCTCTTTTAAAGTCTTCAGTTTCATAACTCTAACTTATTAAGGAGACATCATTATTACACATTTTATATCAACTTTTACATCCACTTTCCCTATTTACCATATATGGAGATATTATCATTACACTTTTACTCACTAACTTTTCAAAATGAAATCTGCTTTTAGGGGCAAAATGGAAAATGCACCAATTTTTCCCACTAATTTTACAAAATGGACATTTATTAAGGAACAGCCCAAAATGAAATACTGGACTATAAAAAAGGGACGGAGGGAGTACAATTTTTTAGCAAGTTCATTTTATGCATCTATTTTTGTTAATTTCTCTCTGTAGAACATATTTGTTTAAAAATCCCATAACCCAAATTCCTAATTGTTCAACTATTAAAGCTGGACTAGGTGAGACAAATTTTAAAAATAAAAAACTGGGGTTACATTCTAGGGCCAATTATTGGATACGAAATTCAGTAACATAGCTTTAGAGAAAAAAAAAAGATTGGTAAAATGAGTATTTATACATATGCATATAACTCTAAGGGAGAGTTTGAGTTCTCAAATTTTGCCCCCCTTTTTTCTGTCAATAGTCGGGTTTTTTTTAATCATGTGTTCGATATTTTTGTTTTCAGAAAATCTCTTGTTAAGACAAATAGTATAAGCAAAAAAAATGATCCAAAATAATAAAAAAATTGGAAAAGACAAAAGAAAAAGTTTTTGTCAGTTTTTTTTTTTTACTATTTTATCTTTTAGTGAACTTTTGTGAGAATTGGTCCATTTCTTAACTTTTTAGATTTCTCCCTTTCAAACTTGATGAAAAGGTAATTTTCTGTAACTAAAATCCAAAAAGATCGCAAAAAACTACTTGCTATTTTTGTCTTTAGTTCAACCTTTCTTAGGATTGGCCCCTTTTTCTTTATATTTGGATTCTCTTAGAGCCAAATAGAAAAAGAAATTTTTTGACCAATAGCTACCCCAAAAAAAAAACCGAACCGAGGTAACGGTAAAGGTGTGCAGATCTGGTCACTCCACTCTTATTAAAAGAAAATTTAGTGGTGATCCTCCAGCCTGCACGGCAGCAACGAGTTTCAATGTGTCAGATGGGTCCGACCTCGGTCCTGATTTCATGCAGCTTTTCTTTGTTTTGTTATTTTTTTTGTATTTTCTTTGATTATTGTAATTGTAATATTTTTGTTTTAATCTAATTGGGATGATTTAATTTTTTGGTTAAAAAAAGGGGATAAAATCTAATGGCTCATCAGTTTCTGCCCAAAAAAGGAACAGAGGTAAACGGTAAGGGGGTGCTGATGCATTTTCTAAAATCTCTGAGGAATCTTCTGAAACTATTAGAAACCTTAGAGGAGGTCAGTGCAATTTGCCCAATTTTTAAGGGGGCGACTATTCGCAACCCTGTTTTTTCTCCCTTAGCCCTTTAAAAATTGCCAACTAATTACAACATGACCCCCTAATGCAAAATGACCTACTTACCCTTATACTTATACGTGAAATGACCTATATGCCCTAATGACCAAAACCCCTAAATTATCAACTTCCCCCTTCCCCCTCAAAATCATCATTCACGTTTTCCCCATTCCCTCTCAAAATCATCATTCACGTTTTAAAAGAAAAAAACACGCAGGTGTTCTTCGGCTGTGTACAGTAGTTCATCTTCTTCTCTTCTCCTCTCTCTTCATCATTTTATTTTCTCCTCTCTCTCAAATTTTCCAATGGAGGAGGAACAAGGACCAAATAATATATCAATGAAAGGTTCAAGTCCTTCCATTGATCCATTTTTTAACCCACTTGTAGGTTTAGATTTTGAAATTGAATCAAATTCTATTGGCAACCATACGATGGCAGAGGAGAAGAAAGATACTGTGATGGACATTGTATGTTGGAAGCCGCGTGAGGAGTTAAGTTTTTCCATTTACAATGCCTCTGTTTTGTTGTTGTGGCGTGTGGGTTTTGTAAACCCAGTTTTTCGAGGGTTTTGTCGATGTTTCTGGTTCGAACAGAATGAACAGAATAAAGTAGGTAATTTCGATAGCTAACCACTGTAAAATATTACCATACTCGACAATTAGTTACCGAAATTTAGATACATTTTCAGCATTCAATTACCAAAATATAATCTTGTTTGCAACAGATATTTACCGAAATGTATGTATGATTTTCCCTATATATATAGTTCGACAGTTGTTTACCGAAGTATGAACATATTTTCGACGTGTAGTTACCAAAATATAAGTATTGTTTCAACAGCTATTTACTGAAAATAGTGGTTCAGCAGTTTTTTACCGAAGTCTGAACATATTTTCAACGTGTAGTTACCGAAATATAATCTTTTTTTCAACAGCTATTTACCGAAATGTATATATATGAATTTTGTATATAGTGGTTTCGGCAGTTGTTTACCGAAGTTTGAAAATATTTTCGACATGTAGTTACCGAAATATAATCTTGTTTTCAACAGCTATTTACCGAAATGTATGTATGATTCCCCTATATAGATAGTTCGACAGTTGTTTACCGAAGTTTGAACATATTTTCGACGTGTAATTACCGAAATATAATTATTGTTTCAACAGTTATTTACCGAAAATAGTGGTTTGGCAAATTTTTACCGAAGTCTGAACATATTTTCGACGTGTAGTTACCGAAATATATTCTTGTTTTCAACAGATATTTACCGAAATGTATGTATGATTTTTCCTATATCTATAGTTCGACAGTTGTTTACCAAATTTTGTACATATTTTCGACATGTTGTTACCGAAATTGATACTTATGTTCAACAGTTATATACCGAATTCTATGTATTTTCGACATTCACTTACCAAAACAGATCCCAGAGAGGCCGAAAACTTGTTTTAATGGACTTTTGAATTTTTGATACTTTCTTCAGGGTGATGCTTCAACGCACGGCAGCCTGTAGACACCCTATTCTGGATTGTCCAGATTAGTTTACTTACGGTCTTTGATTCCCCAATGATGATTAAGGTCGAGAACATACCGAGTTTGTTGAAGGATTTGAGCTTTGAGCGTCCTGAGCCTCATCCAAACCCTTTTTTTAAACCCTTGTCGAACCCTCAAAGCCAGAACCAAATGGCCTCAGCAAAACCCTACTGGAGTACGCTGGTGGATGACTAGCGTGCGCTGGAACCACCGCCACGTGTCAGTCATCCCCAGTTACTGGTGCACGCCACTTCTTAGAAGCGCACGCCAGTCAGAGCCAGTCAAATCAACTTTTTGCCAGTAGAGCACGCGGGAGCTTTGGTGCCACCTGGCGTCTGCCAGCAGTCCTCTGGTGGCTGAGGACCGTCCTCCTGTTCCCTCTTCAACCACACCACCTTTCAAGCCAAGTCCCATGCATTAAATGCATGGGAGGCTCCTCCTTGGCGTTAACTAACCAAATAGCCCCTTGTGCCTAAACTGATCAGTTGGCTTCTAGCCTATAAATACCCCCCTTGCATTTATTTGCAAAGGGTTAGTATCATTAAGGAGGCCCAAGCCTTGGTTCTTCCTTTTCTCCTCTCTTTTCCCTTGTTTTTCCCTTTCACCTAGTGAAAGTCAAGGCAAAGAGAGTGACACCCAGCCCATAACATACCACACTCATCTCTCAAACTCTCAAAACCTCAAGCTCAAGCTCAAATCACCTACAAAACTCACAAGCAAAGGTATAATACCTTTTTGCTTTCTGCTTTCTGTTCTGACCCCTGAGGGGGGCTAGCAGGGTCAAGGCTGGTAATCTATACCAGTCCTGGCCCTAATGCTGGCAAGGTTTCAAAACCGTGTGCAGTGACTAGTGGCGCACGCCAGTATTTTGAGCCGTACGCCAGTCATGGCAGTACGTGCAAAACTAGCGTGGGGACCATGGATCATTGTTTCATTGCTTTATTTATGTTCTGATCACCCTGCTGCATGCTAAAATCAACCTTTCGCTTACTGTCTTTTAGAACTGCTTTCTTTTTCCATCTATATCCTGCCGTAGCTTGGCCTCTGTGAGCTTTCTGGTCATGTTCCAGAGCCCGGATGGTGCAAAGCCAAGCACTGGAGCGAAGGCAGAACTGGCGTACGGCCATACACTACTGGCGTACGGTAGTAACCCAGCTTCCAGTGGCTTGGCCCTTGCATGGATCTTCCATCCAGGCCATTGATCATCCTCCCCTCACTGTTTAAGGGGTTTTTCTGTCCATTTGGTGGTTTCTTAGCCCTTTAATCTCTCTGTAATAGCTTAGTAATCTTTATCAACTGCGTGGTTTGTCCTGGGTGTGCACTGGTCCTTTCCAGAGCCCAGAGGTTGATAACAGAAGCTGTGGGTTTGAGCTTACCGGCGCACGCCAGTTGTGGTATGGCGCACGCAGGTCGGGGCTGCATGCAGTGGCTTAGCCAGTGCATGCAGGTTTGCTTCTGCGTGCACCACTGCACAGTTAGTGTGCTCTAGTCTGTTCAAAACATTCACAGTAGCTTGTTCTCAATCTATTATGTCTGTTTAGATCGAACATCGTCATCCATAAACATTTTGTCACATATTCTTGTATATAAACTGCAAATGTGCTACAGTTTTTATCCCCATTAACTGCTCCCCCGCCCTAATTGGCTAAGAAAATGATCAAATAAAGAGAGAAATGCAAATGTTTTATAAAAATGCCTGAGTAGAGACCGATCTCCGGATTGGGCGAGAGGGGGTGCCATAAAACCCTTCCCCCCTCGTAACCTGGCTCCCGAACCTCGGATTTCAAAGGTGACGACAGACCAGTCTACAAGCCTTTTTCAAACTCGAGCAAATACATTCAAAACGTTTTCAAAACCACGGTTTCTTGGGTACTCTCCGCAAAATCCGAATGGCGACTCTCTGATCTGCGAAGCGTTTCGCCGCGCTTTCCGCAAGAAGGGCGCACCCGGAATTTTCGTGCACTAAAAACGCGGCGGTTTCCGGGGCGTGTGCCCACAGTGGCGACTCTGCTGGGGACATTACATTAATCAACATTTGGAAATTAATACATGAATGAACAAATTTCAAAAGCCTGTCAAAACAGTACGCTCCGCGCTGCTGAAGAACGGAATGGTAACGTAACAGGATTCTACATCCGACCACTCCGAACTGGGGCTTTTACTATTGTTCGCTTATGTAGTTTTTTCCAAGTGTCGATTAATGAAGTGAGCCAAGCTTCAAAAGGCATTTTTCAAAAAGCATTCGCATTTCTCTCTCTCTCGATCATTCTCTCGGCACGCGTTCATTTGCATCGGTGTTCTATCAGCCCCGTTGAGGCGTTTTGGGTAACCGGCACAGTTTACTGGAGCCCGGGGTCCTCGAATGCCCAACAACCTTGGACGATGATGAGACGTATTACTGTTTGACCATTGCTTTGCTGCACGCAGGGCGATGGGAGGTATAAAACATCTCTAGTCTGAGGAACCCCCTTAAGCCAAAACCAACCTCGCCACGCGTACAAATCAATAGAACCTTTCAAAACTAAGACAGGAACCCACAGGGTAGGATTACTTGCATCTAACCCCCATAAACTGTCTATGTGTTACTGCTTTCCATATCGCATGCCTGTACATACATCCATACCGTTCTGCGTAGGAGCATGCTAGGGCGGCTTTTAGGGTTTTCTCTCTTTCAAACCCGTTTTATGCCTGCTAGGGCGCTGCCTGGACCGATGACGAGTCGTGCATTGTGATGGTGCACGTTATCAATTCCTTGGGACAACGAGACTTTGGGAAATCGAGACTATCTAAGTCCTTGCCTAGACCCAATCGAGGTTTCAAACAGAAAACTAGGAACAACGGGAGACATGACATGATGCTCATACCACCCAGGTTAAAAGTGTTAAACACTTACACCATTCAAGGCTCCAGCACAGTGCTGCTTACGCCCTCATTGGTTACAGTATCATGTCGTCGACACCAAGTTGTTCCATTCCAACATTGAAACTTCGAGAACGGGATAGTCGAAGACTTAGGTTGTTTCGACATCTCTTAGTGTTAGTCGATCCCGTCAAGGTACACTGATCGAAAAGAAATCCGAGGACCTGGGCAGCGTCCGGCTGTCATAAAACAGTTTTGTCTGTTAGTTCTAGAGTCTAGGATGACACCGACGACGTTGAGCATTATCCATTTTTCTTTCTCTCCTTTCAAATAAAATTGCTGCAGGCTGTCATTGAGCCCTTCTACTTTATTGTCTAGCCATCGCACCGTACATGTTCAGAATCAAGAGCCAAACCTACTTGAGAACGTCTGCCGGATCTGTCTGTGAGAAGATTTGGGTGGGTCTGTTTCTGGGTCTGCCACGACGGAAGCTCCGGGTTGTTTTCTGTTGGGAGAGGCCTCACCACCGACACCTTTCACTCCGTTCCCTGCACCTCAGAAGCTCGTCCAAGTCAAAGCCGAACCTCTCGACATGGATGAAATTCCGACTCTTGCCCAAACTCTCGCCGACATTCAGCGTAACCTAGCCATCATGCAAGAAAGGGCCGATCAAGCCGATGCCTCTACGGCCAACCTCCGCGCCTTGATCGAGGAACGCCTTCCTCCGGCAGCTGCAGCTGGAGGAGGTGGCGGAGAACATGAACTCGTGGTCGAAGAAAACCGTCAAGGAGAAAACCCTATTCCGAATCCGGAAATGGCCGCTCTGATCGCCAAGATGGCCAAACTCGAAGAAGCAGTTTCCAAGGCTGAGAAGATAGGCGCTGGTGGCCTATACATGGATCGTCTTTGCCCTTTTCCTAACGCTAGGCTGCCCGAAAGGTTTAAGATGCCTGATTTTGTAAAATTTGACGGTTCTGGGGATCCTAAAACCCACTTGTTGGCATATCACAGTGCAATGAAACTACATGGAATTGAGGAGGAAACCATGGCTCAACTCTTTCCTCAAACTCTCACTGGTCCTGCATTCCAATGGTTTCTGTCGTTGGACCTTTCCAAAAGGAAGACCTGAGTCGATATTGGGGCTGCTTTCAACTCCCAATATAGCTACAACGTCCAACTTAAGATGACCACGCGAGAGTTGGAATCAACCAAGATGGGCACGAAGGAGCCCTTTGCAGACTTCATCCAGCGATGGAGAGCAAAAGCAGCCAAAATGACGGATCGTCCCAGCGAAAAGGACCAGATTCGCATTATCTCCCGCAACTTACAACCGGACTTTGCTAAGAACCTTGTGCTGGTCTAAGGGGCAAATTGGGAAACCTTCTTCGACTCCGGTCTCGCCATAGAGGAAGCTCTCCAAAATGGGGTCATCCCGAGAACCGAGGCAGCTCCTGCCTCATCGACATCAAAATCCAAGCCCCGTGCGTACACCGGAAGCAGCACTGCTCTCTTCGGTGGTAGCAATTATGCCAACGCTGCCACTGCAAGTAACACCGCCACAACCCACAGTTCTAATCATACAGCCGATGTCAACCAAGTACAAGCACCACAGAAACCCCGAAACCACAACCAACCTCGTGTCTTCGCCAACTTCGAAGCACCTCTCTCCGCTGTCCTCGAGAAATTGGCCAAATCTGGTCATCTCAGGCCTCTCACTCCAACTCCACTCCCTCAAAATCCACCTCCTAGCCACAACCCCAATGCCTTCTGCGCATACCATCAAATGCCCGGCCATTACACCGACTCTTGTTATCGCCTCCGTCATGCGATACAGGATTTGGTGGACAATGGAACCCTTCCTAACCCACCGTCTAAACCCAACGTCATCTCCAACTCCCTCCCGAAGCACCATAACCAAGTTGGTCAGATATCCCTCAGCTCCACCATAACTTCCCCTAACTCCACCATATTTAACCCCACTGACTATATAACCTCAGACGATCACCCAAGGCCCGTCGTGGCATTCCCGACCGAACTCGACGTCAACATGGTGTCTGCCAGCAGGGAGATGGAAGAAAGAATGAGAGAATGGACGGAACTAGCCCACGACTGGAATGAGCAGTACCATTTGGGTTTCCCTGTACCTCCACAGGTTTATCAGGCATGGCTCGACCAATTGGAAGAAGAGTGGGTTGCAGCGCAGTCCGACCTGCTCGATGGCCTGTCACTACGCACGTTATTCTATCAGGCCGAACCTGCCCCTCCCGAGGAGGAAGAATCGTACTTTTGGGACCCCGAGCCCGCCTGGCAGTTCCCGGCCGACTATGATCTAGAGGCAGTCGTGCCCAACTACGAAGCACTCTACACTGAGGAAGACTTCCAACAAGAAGAACCCCTAGATTTGGTGGCCGATGAAGAGTTTGATCCGGCTTCCTACATAATTGATGAAGAGCTTCCGCGGCCCGTCGTGCCTCTATCTCGTGACGAATGCAGCATCATGACTTTGGACGCTGTGCCCGATGACCTTTGGGAACTGGACGAGATCGTCGACCTTAACACAAATCCGCTACCTGCCGACTTCTGGGATGAGGACAAGGTAGTGGACATACAAATGGGTAACGAGGTGTGGACAGTCAACTCCGCTCTGGTCGACGCTGATTTCTGGGATACGCCGTTTGTGACTAACCCGGGAGCACCGTTTGAGGAAGCTGCAGCACAGGATCCGTCGTTTTGGGAAGATTTGGTAATGCAAGGTTTGGAGCAAGACCTGGCTTTGAAACAGGACTCGTCTGCAACTGTGGCCGCGACTGACAAGGGGAAGCGCAAGGTGGATGACATCCCCGCGGACTTCTGGGACTTCAACAACTCGACCTCTTGGTGGGACATCGCCAATGTCACGAGGAGTGGCCAAGTCTTTCAGCCTTCTAACTTACAGACAGGGAGCTCGTCCCATCCCCCCGTTTTGCAGCCCGCCAATCCTGTTGTCCAAAGGGGTGCTCCGAACATCCTTGGCGGAATCCCGGAAGAGGACATGATTCAGAAGCAACTGGAAAAGATACCTGCTGCCATCTCAGTCTGGGGGCTGGTCGCGTCTTCAAAGGAGCACCGCGATAAGCTGTCTTCGTCTCTCTCCCGACTCAAGGTAACCACCGACATCACTCCCGAGGAGATGGTCGCCCTCATCTTGCCATTGCTCGCCAAGCACTCTGTCACTTTCACCGAGCGGGACCTGCCTGTCGAGGGAACTGACCACAACCGCCCGTTGCACATTACCGTCAAGTGCAAGGGGCTTTGGGTACCAACCGTGCTCATTGACAATGGCTCCGCCATTAATGTCTGCCCATTGAGGGTTGCTTACCGCCTGGGGCTCGCAAAGAAGGATTTTACACCGTCCAACCTGGCGGTCAAAGCCTATGACAGCACCCGCCGTGTTGTGGAGGGGACCATCATGCTCAAGCTCGACGCCGAGGGTTTCGAAATGGAAGTGGAATTTCATGTCGTCGACATCCCCGCCACCTTCAACCTGTTGCTGGGGAGGCCGTGGTTGCACAGGTCAGATATTATGGCGGTACCGTCGACTCTGCACCAGAAAGTCATGCTGGCACTGCCAACGGGAACGCTTACCATCTGCGGAGACTCTGGGATCCGCCCGCTCAAGGAGGATGAACCCGTTCTAGGAATTGCACATGGGGAGGAGGACTCAGACTTTGGAGGCTTCTCGTTCGACACCGCAGGATCAGTCCTCACTGTCGCCGTGGACGATGACTTCTACGTCAGCTCAGCTGCTATCGACATCATGAGAAAGATGGGCCACATGCCCGGCTTTGGACTCGGAATAAACCAGCAGGGGGTCGCTGAGTTCCCTGTCTTTCCCTTTACCGAGAGCCGATTTGGCTTTGGATACGCACCTCCGGCCAAAAAGGCTAAAAAGGGGAAAGGCACGGGAAAACCTCGTACCCTCTATGGTAATCCCGATAGCTACTTCATCCGCGAAGGAGGGAGCATCGCTTACGAAGGTCAGCCTGAACCGTTCTGGGATCCAGAGACTGGCACTTGGCTTCTGGGTTTTGAGATCTTTGCCGCGGACACCTGGTCCGATGATGAGGAGGAAATAGCCAAAGACAAGTTGTCAGAGGAAGAGTTCAAGAAGCAGCTGACCCGGGCTAAGGAAGAAACTGACTGGGTGATGGCAGTGGATCAAGAGAGCTTGGAGATGCTGTTCTCTCAAGTAGGTTTGGTTGGCGAAGAAAAAGGTGCCGAAGTGCTGATGCTTGGGCCCGACTCTCCGGACGTCATCGAGGATCCAACCTCTCTCATCGTGGAAGCTAAGGGTAGTTTAAATAATTGCTTTTTCACTCCACGCTTGACATGCATTGACAATGTACCTGAGTCTGACACCGAGTCTGTCCAGTCTAGGTCTAGCTCAGAGTCGGAGTTTGTGCCTCTTGGCCCTCCACGTCATAGCTTCTACTTCGAGTTCGAGTCTACTGTACTTGGCAACCCGCTGGGGTTTTATGAAATGAATGACCCTGCTTCTGACTACTTTGCTGATTTCTATATAAACTGTGTCGACCCTGACGATGAAGGAACAGACTTCGATGGGGACATCCCCGCTGAGTTGCGTTCCCTCATCGAAAAGGAAGACGAAAGGCATGCTCAGCCTCTAAAAGAAGAAGTAATTTCTATAAATTTGAAAGACAAGGATAACCCCCGAATGATGCAAATTGGTTCAACTCTGTCCCCCGAGGATCGTGCTGCACTGATTGATCTGCTCAAGGAATACTTCGAGGTTTTCGCATGGTCTCACAAAGACATGCCTAGTATCGATCCTGAAATCGTGCAGCACCGAATTCCGTTGGCTCCAGGGGCCGTTCCAGTCAAACAGAAGCTCCGCCGAATGAGGCCGGATTGGGTGGAGAAGATCAAAGAGGAAGTTACCAAGCAGATTGACGCCGGGTTCCTGAGGGTTGCTGAATATCCGAAATGGGTGGCTAACATCGTGCCGGTTCCTAAGAAGGATGGGAGAATCCGAGTCTGCGTCGACTTTAGGGACTTGAACAAAGCAAGCCCCAAAGATAGTTTTCCCTTGCCTCATATCGATGTGCTTGTGGACAACACGGCGGGGCATGCCTTGCTCTCTTTTGTCGACGGATTCTCAGGGTACAACCAGATCTTTGTGGCACCCGAGGATCAAGAGAAGACGACCTTTGTCACCGAGTGGGGTACTTACTGCTATGTGATGATGCCGTTTGGGTTGAAGAACGCCGGTTGCACCTTCCAGCGGGCCCAGACCACTCTGTTACACGATCTGATCCACAAGACGGTTGAGGTCTATGTCGACGACATGATTGTTAAGGCAAAGGGAAAGGAGGATTTCATTCCAGCGCTCAGGCAGTTTCTCGAAAGGCTTCGCAAATACAACGTGCGTCTTAATCCACAGAAGTGCACATATGGGGTCACAGCAGGCAAAATGTTGGGGTTCCTGATCACCGCAAAAGGAATTGAGGTCGATCCCTCTAAGATTACAGCAATTCTCGAGATGGAACCACCACAGTCAGAAAAGGGAGTGCGAAGCTTCCTGGGAAAAGTTCAGTTCATCAGTCGATTCATAGCCAAGCTAACGCTGACCTGCGAACCGCTGTTCCGTCTGCTCAAGAAGGACGTTCGTTTCGAATGGACGGAGAAGTGCCAAGCTGCTTTCAAATCTATCAAGGCGTATCTGAGGAATCCACCTGTCTTAATGCCGCCTACACCAGGTCGACCCCTGATCCTGTACTTATCCGTCACTCCGACGTCCATGGGATGCTTGTTGGCGCAAGAAGGAGATAAAGGAGTCGAGAAAGCCATCTACTATCTGAGCAAGAAGATGGTGGGGAGTGAGGAACGTTACACCCCCCTGGAAAAGACGTGTTGGGCACTAGTTTGGGCTACCAAAAAGCTTAGACACTACATGCTACCCTATTCGGTGAAGCTGATTTCTCGGATGGATCCTATCAAGTATCTGTTCGAGAAGCCAGCGCTCACCCATAAGCTAGCACGTTGGTTGCTTCTGCTGGCTGAGTTCGATCTCCAATATGTCACGAGGAAATCAGTGAAGGGCCGTGCCGTAGCAGAATTCCTGGCTGACCACCCGATCGATGGACCTGAGGACGTAGATTTCAATTTCCCGGACGAGGATGTGTTAACCATTGTCGAAGAAGTGTGGACGCTCTATTTTGATGGGGCTGCTAATCAAAGAGGTTTCGGAGTTGGGATACTGCTCATTACGCCCGCTGGTGCTCATATCCCCCTCGCTTTCAAATTGAACTTCAATGTCACCAACAATCAAGCTGAGTACGAGGCCTGCATCGTCGGGATGGAAGCTGCAATTGCGCTCGGAGTCGAGAAGCTCGAAATAATTGGAGATTCAAACCTAGTGATCTCCCAGGCCAATGGAGATTGGAAGGTCCGTGAGGAAAAACTGAAGCCTTATCACCAAGATTTGGAAGAACTGATTCCTCGCTTCAATAAGGTGACTTTCACCTACATTCCACGCTTGAAGAATCAGTTCGCCGATGCTTTGGCGACTTTGGCTTCAATGATTGGACTTCCAGTAGGAGTCCGGATGCGACCGATTGTGATTGAGCAGAGGGACTTGCCCGCTTACGAATATGTCAACGCCATTGATGATGTCAATGATGGCCTACCCTGGTACCATGATATCTGGAACTTTGTCGAACGAGGGGAGTTCCCTGCTGAAGCGTCGAGGAAGGATTGCGTTGCCCTGCAAAGGCTGGCTGCTCAGTACATCATTTGTGGAGGGAAGCTGTATCGAAGGTCTCACTGCGGAATGCACAAGCTGTGTGTCAATGGGGCCGAAGCAACCAGGATAATGGAAGAAATTCACGAAGGGGTCTGCGGTCCCCACATGAGCGGTGTTATACTTGCTAGGAAGATCCTCAGGCAAGGTTACTATTGGTCAACAATGGAGTCTCAGTGCATCGACTACGTGCGGCGCTGTTTCAAATGTCAAATCCATGCCAACCTGCAGCATGTTCCACCCTCTAAGTTATATGGCATGACCTCGCCGTGGCCGTTCTCCGTGTGGGGAATCGACGTTATTGGGATGATCACGCCTCCGGCTTCAAATGGTCACAGGTTCATACTGGTGGCAATAGATTACTTCACCAAGTGGGTCGAAGCTGAATCATACAGAGTCTTGACAACTGTCCAAGTAGCCCAGTTCATTCGAAAGAATATCATCTATCGGTACGGCGTCCCCCAGGCTTTCGTGTCAGACAACGGGAGTCATTTCAAGGGAAGGGTCCTGGACCTCTTCGAGGAATTCGGCATCGATATCCACCGGTCGACAACCTATCGTCCACAAACAAATGGAGCAGTCGAGGTAGCGAACAAGAACATTGAAGTGATCATCAAGAAGACCGTCGAATCTGCAAGGGATTGGCACGAACAACTGCCACTGGCACTATGGGGGTATAGAACGTCGATTCGAACTTCAACCGGTGCAACTCCTTTCTCCCTAGTCTATGGAATGGAAGCAGTACTTCCTATCGAGCTTGAGGTGCCGTCTCTGAGGATCATGGTCGAGAGTGGCTTGGAAGAATCTGAGTGGCTCAGCGGAAGGTTTGTCGAACTAATGCTATTTGATGAAAGGAGACTCCGGGCTCTATATCATGTTCAAGGTTACCAGCGTCGAATCGCCCGGGTGTTTGATAAGAAGGTGAAGTCCAGAGGCTTAGTCGAAGGAGATATGGTCACGAAGGAAATACGGGCCCTAGTGTTTGATGTTCGCGGGAAGTTTCGACCAAAACGATCCGGACCGTTCATTATCAAGACCATCCTATCCGGGGGTGCTGCTCAACTCATAGACCTCGACGGCAACGAATTCAGCACTCTGGTCAACCTGGATCAACTCAAACGTTTTTACCCCTGAGAGATGCTCGTTGGGCCGAAAACCACAAGGGTGGGCGGTTCCAAGCAAAAGTTAGAGCAGCCTGCTAGACCGAAAACCTGTGAAGGCGGTCTAGGCAAAAAAATAAATAGGCAAAAAGTCGAAAGCTCGCTAGGCCGAAAACCTGTGAAGGCGGCACTAGGCAAAAGTTAGAGCGTAAAAGGAGAGGTAAAATACACGAGCGAACCTTGGCCTGAACTACGTTCTGACCTGATTCCTTGAAAAGGGATACGTAGGCAGTCTCACCTTGAGACCCGGTCACATTCCATCAAATTGATCCAGGGTTTGACATCCCAGTTCCGTATCAAAAGTGCAGGTGAAGTCGAGGGACGAGCCAAAGTTTCATTAAGGAATCTGAAGGGGGAAACCCTCCGTCTTTCAACTTTATTTCAAAATTACTACTTCTAATACAAGTGCTGAGCATAAAAACCTTAAAACAGTGAGGCATGAAAAACAGAACAAAATGCTTAAGAAGCCTGACGGCTCACGGTTTATTCTAAACTACAGCAAAGTGGCCCGGAGTCAGTCGGCGTTTTCTCTTGTTGCAACGTCCGCTCTTAACCATTGTCGATAAATGTTCCTCAATCTTGGAGTAAAATCAGGAGACTCCGCCTGCAGGGCCCTATCCGCCCAGCGCCTGTTATACCCATGGAGCGTCTGAGCATTGAAATTGGGGACTCGGAAGTCCCCGGCAGTAATACGAACATTCCCCTGAGGGATACCCAGCTGACGAAGGACGCGGCCCGGGATATAAAAAGTGAACCGTGTCAGCCCTGCAATCACAACTCTGTCAAAGCCATCAGAGAAAACCACCATTTCCCCCAGTCCCAGCCATGGACACCTTCAAACGATCTCATCGGGCTGCAGGTCCCGCATGAAAGCGAACCATTCCTCCTCATCCATCTCGGGATACCGCATCCCCCGTTGGTGAATCCTCCTCAGAAAAAGGTCCCAGCCGGCCTCCGGAGGGTGCAACAAATTCAGCTTGTCAGACAACCACAGCTGCGTAAGTGAAAAGACAAGTAAGAAGCCAGATAAAACCGAGCGGAAAGACAAGTAAGGAGCCACCAAAAGCCTAAACCGAGAGTCGAGGTAAAATAAGAAAGTGCGAAAACCGGAAAAAGGTGAGCTGAGTGAGTTTACCTGAAGAAGTAGCGGGCTGCCACTAAAGACGACCGATACCCCGGAATACACCGAGTCCAGTCCGATAAGTGTCTCAGCTAGGACCAGCGGGATCACATTCTGCCGGTCCGCCTCCCCCATCTGAAGAGCGACACTAACTAGCAGAGGACTGACCCGCCCGTCAGCAGGAATGAGCAGGTAACCGGCAAGGAGGCAAATTACCAGAGCAAAACGGCGCCGTGCCTGCCAAGCAGTATCCTTCAAATCACCCTCCGGACTATACCGCTCGATTAATTGCAGGATGTGGACTTGGCCGCCCTCTAACATGGAACGGGCCAGACCTCCGGGAATAGCAAGTGCCGTAGTCAGCAGCCTGGGCATGCTAACTTGGTAGGGAGGAACGACGAGCGTCGAAGAGGAGTACGTCCGGAGATAGGCCTGGAACTCCTCGACCGTTGAACAAATTTCGTCGTCGCCAAAGCGGAAGACGTGGACGTCCGGATCCCAGAACCGGAGTGCGGCTCTCAAAAGCGTCGGGCGGAGCGGCACATGCCGAAGATACCGGAACGAGGCCAAGCCGTGGTACTGAAAATTCAACCAGTCAACACCGATCATTTCCACCAACCAGGGTCGGATCAAAGTGGGAATGGGATTTGCCATTGGAGGAATTACAGAGGAAATGCCGAATATGGGAAAGGCAATGAAATGCTGTGGTTCTGCAATGTATGGCATACGTCTTTATAGACTGAACGCGCATCTTGCTTGCGTCCAAGGATGCAATTGCCAAGGGCTATCCTCCAAGCCTACCTTACAATAAGGACACTGCCCCTCTGAGGAGCCAGAACCCCTGTTCTGAACGTGGGATGATGAAGACAAAAGGCAGCCAGGGGAAGGACAGTTGGTCAGGAGAATGGCACTGTATCGTACTTTCATGGCGTACGCCACTACTTTACCAGCGTGCGCAGGAAACCCAACATTACTGGCGTACGAAGCATGACTACTGGCGCACGCCAGTAATCCCTACACCAGATATCAGCAACAGCAGCAACTGTCATCAAGCCTCCAATTTTGATTCCGGGATTTGTTTGGTAGATTTGTCGATACACACAAGTCTCAAATGGCATTTGGAACCACGGGGAAGCATCGGTTCAGAAACGTCGCGTTTAACGAAGAATTCGGACCTCCGGCGGCCCGTATCCTCCGAAATTTAGGATACGGAGACTCAAAGTACATTCCAGGGTTTCGTGCCGAGTTTTCTTATGCCGTACGTGTTGCGTAGACCCTATGTGACTGTACGGCGGTGTCGGTTTCAGTCCGGGACTATATCGAGTCATCTTTGGCGTCTTATGTCCATTTTGTGGCATTTTCGAGCGCTTTGCGATTTGTTTCCTATTTCAATTCGTTTTTCCCGAGTCTTTCCACTTGCACGAGTCTTTGTACATGTTTACGGTCTCACAAAAGTGACAGTTTCCCTTCCAGAGGAGGATTGGGCGTTTCGACTCACCAATGCCAAAATGTCCGTATCCTCCGCGTGTCTTAAGGATACGCGACGTATCCTGGGACTTTTCCCCCCACTTTTATTCGAGCTAAATCAGTTCTACATGTATCCTAGCGTGTGTCGATCGATTCAGGGCAGTTGTCAATGCATGTCAGATGTCAATGATTGTTTCGTTTACTTCTATCATCAACACCATCAATATAGAAGTCGAATGAACAGAAAATGCAATTATTATACTATCCAAAGCATGTATCTCTAAGGAACAAAAAGTGGGAAATGTATAAAGCGGCACAACGGCCCGAGCAAAAACAAGCAAGAGTATGTACTGGGCAACATCCGCCCGTGAATCAGAAGGCACGCAGGCCCCAAAATCGAGACCAAGTACCAACAGTATCAAAGGCAAAAGACAGTAAAATAGCTGAGGCTCAGTGGTAGCCCTCACTCGTCGAAAAGCTCGCGGGTGTCGCCGCTGCCATCCTCGCTCTCCTCAGCTGCAGCTAGGTCTCTCTGAGTGGTCCTGAACCCAGGGTCGCTCGCAGACCCAGAGCCGCTGCTGAGGGACACTGACTCCTCGTCCTCGTCCTCATCCTCCTCTCTCCTCTTCTTCCTCGCAGGCCCCTCCGCTGGCTTCTTCTGCGCAGGCCTCTTCCGCAGCTCTCTCTGAGGCGGTGGTGACCCTCTGTCGGGAGCTATCACCACCCCTCTGGCCTCGCGCCGCGTAGTGCCCGCCGGTCGCTGGACCACGGCAGGAGCCTTCCTCTTGCCCTTCTGAGGGGCTGGCTTTGCTGACTGTCGCCTAGAAGCCGTCCTAGCGTGCCCCTGCATTGTCAATTCAATTCAAGTCATATCCGTATTGTGGATAGCATATATATATGTTGAAACAGGAATCAAGAGCAGGTACTTCTAAACATGCATTGTAACAGACATGCGCAACTATTCTAAAGTATCGAATTCGGAATTCTGGGTTCATACCTGAGGCTGCGCGGTAGGCGCTGGGGCTGCCGGCGAGTAGTGCAGCTGCAAGGGAGTACCACTGGCTATCTGGTGGAACTTCTTCTCCATGGCAAGCATCAAGCGCATGGACTCCCTCGCCCACTCTAGCGGCACCTGAATTGCAAGTATCGGAAATCAAATACAGTTCAAAATACAGTGCAAATATGATACGGGAGGTAAATGAAGCTGAAAGTACATCATACCGGTCCCGTGACCTCTGCCGGCTCAGTCCTGGCAGGCTCGAAGCGAACCTCTGCAGCCTCCCCCTGAGGGTCACGCACCGTCAGTGTCCAAGAAAGCTGAGTGAGCTCGGTCGACTCTGCGAACTCACTCCTCTCCCTGGAACGGCCCGACCTGCTCCGCCGTCTCGACCTCTCCTCGCTGGCAACCAACACCTCTGCCCGCACTGCCCTGTGCTCCATCACTCCAAGCGCCCCAGCCAAGTATCGCCTCTGGTAGACGGCGTAGTCTCGCCCTCGCCTCAGGAAGGTGGACGCGGCAACAGGGACAGTGAGCCTCCTCAGCTCCCTCAGCGTGTACCTCCCAGTGTGCGAGGCACGAAGCGGAAGTGGCCCCGGAACAACGAACTCGGGCAAATCGAGCGACTGTCGTGTCACCCGGTCGCCCAAGTACCACTGCCACCCGAAAGCCGACTCCAGCAGCACTCGGCTCCCTGTCACCGTTCTGCTCCTAGCCAGGTACTCAGGCTCAGGCCCTACGGTCCTCCACGGGTCCCACGCCACATGCAAAGCAATCAAGGACATCAGCGACAGCATTAAAGCATTTCTAAGGCATGAACTACAAAAGGGAAGGCCGGCCTTACCTGAGAGGCTGTCAAGTGGTCAAGGTACAGCCGAAAGTCTGCAAGCGTCTTCTGTGACCTCTTCCTCCCGACGCGGAACGGTCCCCAGACCATCGCTCGAGGAAGCACCCTCGGGTCCGGACTCCTATTCTCCAGAGGGTACACCCTCAGCACCTCGTAAGCCCACAACTGCAGGAATTTCAGACAATCAAACAATCAAGGCATCAGAAATACAACATATGCAAGATAAAGTGCAAGTATGGTACGAAATTGAAAGACAGCGTTGGTTCCTTACCTCCCACACTCTCCAGTACCCAGCGGCTGCCTTCCTCCCTCTGGAGAACTCACCCATGAACCCGTAGCACGCGCCCAAGGCCGCTCCTCCCCAGTCAAACCGAGAAGCCGACCTCAAGTCGAAAAGGGCCGGCAAGTAGGACAAGTGGACCGTAGACCGCTTGTTCGGGTACAGAGTAGCCCCGAACAAGTACAGCAGGTACACCCTCGCTAGCTGCGCCAGCTCTAGCTCAGAGACCCCCTCTCCTGCCAACTCCAACACTGGAACCCTCTGCTCCACATGCTTCGCGAACTGGTCATGTGAGACCGTCTCTGAACTCCCCGCAGGCACCATGCCCAAGAACCACCTCAACGCCTCGGTGTCCTCATGGATCCCCGAGTCAAACGGGATCGGATCACCTCCTACCCTCAGGCCCGTGATGGCCGCGAAGTCCACCGGAGTCACTGTCATCTCCCCGATCGGGAAGTGGAAGGAGTTCGACGTGTCCCACCACCTCTCGGCCAAGGCAGACAGCACGTCGTGGTCGCTCCTCACAGCTGTCAGCGTGGGGATAAACAGACCAAACCCCGCCGCATCCACCAGCTCTTGTGCCCCCGCAGGCAAGCTCAAGTATAACTCAAGCGAGTGCGCTGGACCGCCATGCCCCCGTGAGCTCCCCATGTAGACACCCCAATCTGGGTCTCCCAATCGTTTTACTTATTTTTACGATTTTCTTGTTTCCCCGATGATGAAATTGGATCAAACAGAGCTTGGATTGGGAATGGATTGGGCTTGGAACACTTAAAAACCTTGCTTGAACCTTTCAAACCTTTCTGAACCTTCAGTCAAACCCTGAGCCAGAGTTGACCCTCGCGCGAGCCTTTGTGTCGCTCGCGCGACACTCAGCCTGCCACGTGTAGTCAAAGTCAAACTGTTGACTGTTGACCCTCGCGCGACACTCCTGGACCGTCGCGCGATGGTTCCCTCCTGTCCCTTTCACAGAATCCAGCTGGACTGGTGATGATTGCTTGGCACATGGGTTCCCATGGGCTGGAACCCCGTTCTCCTCAGCTGAACGGCGTGCTGGCAGGCTCTAGCCCCATGCAAACTCCCACCCACTCTCTCACCTTGTTGGCTAGCCTCACAACCAAGTTGTGACCAGCCTTAGTGGCTGGTCCTAAGGGCTTGTTTGGCCCCTAACCAAGCCTTACTCTCTCCCTATAAATACCCCCATTGGTCTTCCATGTGAAGGGTTCCAAAAATTAACTAAGAAATTCTTTGGTTGATTCACAAGTCTTATACTAGCTAGCACAAAGTCACTAACCCCAAAACCACTTCATAATCTTCTGAACCTAGTGTGTTCATACATACTTGGTAGCAAGGCCACGTCAATCAATTTCATCTATTCCCAAACCCTTTCCAAGCAAAGGTATAACATTTAACATGTTTCTGTTTTGATCCCTGAGGGGGGCTGACAGGACCAAGGCTGGTAATCAATACCATGCCCTGGTCCTAAAGCCAGCAGAGTTACAAGAATTCGTGGCTATTAAACCCTCGCGCGATGGTCCCCTATGCTCGCGCGACACTTGTGTCAGCAAGAGAATGGACCTTGTGGGGAAGGGAAGCTAGCCCTTTTCTGTTTTGCAGTGTATTTATGTTTATTGTGTCTTACTTTGATTTTTAGATCACTGTTATGCATGCCAAACAAAATACAGTAGCTTGTTCATTTGCTTTAAATAGTTTGGAATGCCTTTGGGATCCCCTGAATCTGTCTCAGGACCTCAAGCATGCAAAGCAATTCCTGGAAGTCCAGTCAGGAGTGTCGCGCGAGAGTCACTCTCTATCGCGCGACAGTCCTCTGATTTCCATGGGTGGCCCTTGCATGGGCAACTAGGCCCTTGGCCTCTGATTTGATACCCCCACTGTTTAGGGGTTGTATTTTATCCCATTTGGCTCCTGTTTGGAGTATGGTGTAGTAATTAGTATTTTCAGCCTTCCCATAAACTGCTTGGTTTGCTTCCTGGGTGTGCACTGGTCCTTCCAGAGCCCAGAAGGGGATGATTTAGGGACTGTGGTGAGATGACATACTCGCGCGAGAGTCAGTGTGTCTCGCGCGATGGTTGACTTGCATGCAGATCTGTCCAGGCATGTAAGTTGGTCATCGTGCAAGACAAATCTGCCCCGAGCCTGGTTTTGGCATCTGATCGCTGTCTCGAGGTCATTCCACTTATTATTTGTCAATACTATCCATCCATGCCATCATTTGATCACATCTTGCAAAGTGTTACAGTTTTAATCCCTGATTAACTGTTCCCCCGCCCTAATTGGCTAAAAACAATTAAAAGAGGAAGAATCACAAATGTTTTCATGAAAGCGCCTAAGTAGAGACCGATCTCCGGATTGGGCGAGAGGGGTGCCATAAAACCCTTCCCCTCTCGTAACCTGGCTCCCGAACCCAGATATGGTTATGACGGACTGGTTTCCTTCACTTTTCAAAACAAACAGCGCGGCAGGTGCTTCAAAATACGGTTCCTTGAGTGTCGGACCTTCAAAACTCAAGTGGCGACTCTGTATTCTTGAGCGCACGCCACCGGCGCTCGCGCTCCCTCGATTATCAAAAAAGGGCCGCAATGGCGAAAGGAACGGAATCCTTTTTCCAAGGGCATGCTGCCCACACCCCACTCCTCTCTGCACATCACAACATTCAAAACAGAAAGGAAACTATCAGTAAGGCAGTCCAAACAGGATGTAAGTCGAATAAGACTACCAGGCATTCTATCAGTCAATTCAAAGCTATCAGAGCATCAAAGACACGTTTGTTCAGTCGATTATTATCATCTCAAGGCATCTATACGGTCGATTATCAAACTACCGGGCATCCTATTCAGTCGATTCAAGTCATTTTTAGGTCGATTCAAGCTTCGAACATCCACGCGGTCGATTATCAAGCTACCAGGAAACTATTTGGTCGGTTATCAAGTCTCAATGGCATTCTACAAAATCAAATCAAATTTCAAGGCAAGCTATCGGTCGAGTTACGTCACATGTCATACTACAAGTCGATATCAGTTGTTCACAGGCATTCTATGGTCGAATTATGAAGTGAAGCATTCTACGGTCCATCCAATCTATTTCAGGTCGAGGTATCACTAACTCTACACAGTCAAATCAAAAGCGAAGATCCGAGTACCATACATCACAAGTACGATAGAGGCTAAAAGCAAAAATTCAAAGGTATACCTGAGTCCAGCCTCTGGACGAGTGCTGCTCGGGGTCTCTCAGCACCAACTCCTCGTCGTAGTCCCTCTGACGAGGGACGTAACTCTCAGCTCCTGACGGAACAAACACGTGCGGCTCTGGAGGAACGTACGTCTCAGCCACAAACAGGGTACGAGCGGCCTGCCGTCTGGTCTCCGCTAAGTCAACCGCCACCTCGTACGCCCTAGGACCCTCCTCCTGCTCCCTCTCGGCCTCCTCGGCCTCTCGCTCAAGCTCTCTCTGGTCTCTCTCCGCCGCCTCGGCCTCCCGCCTCAGTCTCTCTGCCTCGTCAGACCGGGCTATCTCCCTCAGCCTCTCCTCTCTGGCCGCCAAGACTGCTCTAACAACCGCAGGGCTCTCTTTCATGAGCCGAGCAAGCACAGACTCGCCCACGAACTCCGCCAAGTCACGACTCATGATCGGCTCATGGCTAGACGAGCCCGCGGGCGCTGCAAACTCAACCCTCTCCACATGGTCCGCTCTCGGCACGTCCCCGGCCTCCTCTACAGCCGGACCCTTCCCTCTATCCGAGTCCCTCGGAGGCGACCCCGGCCGGTCCTCACCACCAACACCATCGCCGCTGCCGCCGGCCCTACTGAACCCAGAACACTACCGGTCACGATCACCGCCTCCTCCGGCATACGCCGCTCGTCGCCACCACCGATCTCCTCTGCATGGCCATCGCCACCGCCCTCCTCACTCGAAACCACTGCACTAACGCTCGACGAAGCCCCCGCAGTGGGTTGATCGTCGACTAATGGCTTCTCGGCCTCGCTCGATTCCACCCTCAACCGATCATCGACCCCGCCACCATTGCCGCTCCTGTCATCGCCTGGTTCTGCCATGGATGAATACGAATCCGTGAGATTGAAGGAGATGGGAAGGATTGGAGTGGGTTTGGAAGGATTTGGAAGGGTTTGAGAGTTTTGGGAAGTTTTAAAACTGGTATGACGGTTTTCGTACTCCCCCTGAAAGTTTATACGACGAAGAACAGCACCGGGCCGGGTCTGGGCCGGATCTGGGCTCGGATATTTCAGAATGTGTGGCGTACGACACAAGTTTAATGGCGCACGCCAGAAGTTCTTGGGCCTGAGGCCCAGTTTGTGTTCCATGATCAAAATCGAAGCCCGTGGTCAGCAAAACCATGTCATCACGTAGGATAGTCACTCCCCAAGCAAAGTCCGTCCAATTTCAAATCAACGACGATCTATCCGTCCGATTTCAAATCAACGACGATCTATCCGTCCAATTTCAAATCAACGACGATATATCCGTCCAATTTCAAATCAACGACGATCCGTTCGCCCGACTTCAAATCAACGACGATCTATCCGTCCAATTTCAAATCAACGACGATCTATCCGTCCAATTTCAAATCAACGACGATCTATCCGTCCAATTTTAAATCAACGACGATCTATCCGTCCAATTTTAAATCAACGACGATCTATCTGTCCTATTTCAAATCAACGACGATCTATCCGTCCAATTTCAAATCAACGACGATCTATCCGTCCAATTTCAAATCAACGACGATCCGTTCGCCCGACTTCAAATCAACGACGATCTGTCCGTCCAAATCCAAATCGAACAGGTGACCCTGAGTTGCTTTCAATGGATTATTCCCCAGGAGAGTCCGCACCCCAGGACAGCCTGTTCTGTCCATGTCGAATCAACGACGATCCGGTCGTCCGACTTCAATCAACGACGGTCTATCCGTAGGCTATGTATCTCTCACCGGCGGAGTCAGCCCATCCACAACGGATTATTCCCCAGGAGAGTTCTTCATCTACAGAGAGCTATCTCATGCCCTCAAGTCAATCGAGCAGCGGTTCGTACCGTTGTTATCCCCAGCAAACGACAGCATGTTCTGTCCATCTCAAATCAACGACGATCCGCTCGTCCTATTTCAATCGATAACGGTCTGCCCGTATGTCTATGTCTTTCTCAACGGAGCCAATCCCCGGCTTATCTTTCCCATCCGAGTCTCACCTGGGCCGGGTTATCAAGAAATCAAGGTCAACATCAACCTATCCAAAATACATCAAGTGTCTCCGGCAACAGCGATCTATCCGCTCCGCCAACCTAATCAATCAGGTTCTTTAAATTGTTCGCCTGTCATTGAACTCGTATGTTCTGCTCTGGATGGCCTAGATGGGTGTCTAGAAACCTTTGACGTTACTTACGCCAAGTCGATGGTGCTCTAAGTGCCGTCAAAGGGGGGCTACTGTAGACACCCTATTCTGGATTGTCCAGATTAGTTTACTTACGGTCTTTGATTCCCCAATGATGATTAAGGTCGAGAACATACCGAGTTTGTTGAAGGATTTGAGCTTTGAGCGTCCTGAGCCTCATCCAAACCCTTTTTTAAACCCTTGTCGAACCCTCAAAGCCAGAACCAAATGGCCTCAGCAAAACCCTACTGGAGTACGCTGGTGGATGACTAGCGTGCGCTGGAACCACCGCCACGTGTCAGTCATCCCCAGTTACTGGCGCACGCCACTTCTTAGAAGCGCACGCCAGTCAGAGCCAGTCAAATCAACTTTTTGCCAGCAGAGCACGCGGGAGCTTTGGTGCCACCTGGCGTCTGCCAGCAGTCCTCTGGTGGCTGAGGACCGTCCTCCTGTTCCCTCTTCAACCACACCACCTTTCAAGCCAAGTCCCATGCATTAAATGCATGGGAGGCTCCTCCTTGGCCTTAACTAACCAAACAGCCCCTTGTGCCTAAACTGATCAGTTGGCTTCTAGCCTATAAATACCCCCCTTGCATTTATTTGCAAAGGGTTAGTATCATTAAGGAGGCCCAAGCCTTGGTTCTTCCTTTTCTCCTCTCTTTTCCCTTGTTTTTCCCTTTCACCTAGTGAAAGTCAAGGCAAAGAGAGTGACACCCAGCCCATAACATACCACACTCACCTCTCAAACTCTCAAAACCTCAAGCTCAAGCTCAAATCACCTACAAAACTCACAAGCAAAGGTATAATACCTTTTTGCTTTCTGCTTTCTGTTCTGACCCCTAAGGGGGGCTAGCAGGGTCAAGGCTGGTAATCTATACCAGTCCTGGCCCTAATGCTGGCAAGGTTTCAAAACCGTGTGCAGTGACTAGTGGCGCACGCCAGTATTTTGAGCCGTACGCCAGTCATGGCAGTACGTGCAAAACTGGCGTGGGGACCATGGATCATTGTTTCATTGCTTTATTTATGTTCTGATCACCCTGCTGCATGCTAAAATCAACCTTTCGCTTACTGTCTTTTAGAACTGCTTTCTTTTTCCATCTATATCCTGCCGTAGCTTGGCCTCTGGGAGCTTTCTGGTCATGTTCCAGAGCCCAGATGGTGCAAAGCCAAAGCACTGGAGCGAAGGCAGAACTGGCGTACGGCCATACACTACTGGCGTACGGTAGTAACCCAGCTTCCAGTGGCTTGGCCCTTGCATGGATCTTCCATCCAGGCCATTGATCATCCTCCCCTCACTGTTTAAGGGGTTTTTCTGTCCATTTGGTGGCTTCTTAGCCCTTTAATCTCTCTGTAATAGCTTAGTAATCTTTATCAACTGCGTGGTTTGTCCTGGGTGTGCACTGGTCCTTTCCAGAGCCCAGAGGTTGATAACAGAAGCTGTGGGTTTGAGCTTACCGGCGCACGCCAGTTGTGGTATGGCGCACGCAGGTCGGGGCTGCATGCAGTGGCTTAACCAGTGCATGCAGGTTTGCTTCTGCGTGCACCACTGCACAGTTAGTGTGCTCTAGTCTGTTCAAAACATTCACAGTAGCTTGTTCTCAATCTATTATGTCTGTTTAGATCGAACATCGTCATCCATAAACATTTTGTCACATATTCTTGTATATAAACTGCAAATGTGCTACAGTTTTTATCCCCATTAACTGCTCCCCCGCCCTAATTGGCTAAGAAAATGATCAAATAAAGAGAGAAATGCAAATGTTTTATAAAAATGCCTGAGTAGAGACCGATCTCCGGATTGGGCGAGAGGGGGTGCCATAAAACCCTTCCCCCCTCGTAACCTGGCTCCCGAACCTCGGATTTCAAAGGTGACGACGGACCAGTCTACAAGCCTTTTTCAAACTCGAGCAAATACATTCAAAACGTTTTCAAAACCACGGTTTCTTGGGTACTCTCCGCAAAACCCGAGTGGCGACTCTCTGATCTGCGAAGCGTTTCGCCGCGCTTTCCACAAGATGGGCGCACCCGAAATTTTCGTGCACTAAAAACGCGGCGGTTTCCGGGGCGTGTGCCCACACAGCCACATTGGTCCAGTGACGGCACAGGAGTTTACGACAGAGAATGTGAGTGCGCACGGCAGCCACATAGGTCCACCAGTGTGGCTGGACCTATATGATTTCACACGGGAGTTTACAACGGAGAATGTGAGTGTTTTCAAACATGTGGATGATTCAATGGTTCTTTTGATTTTGTTCGTTTACTGCTATGAAATGTTTTTGGTCAATCATGTTTGTAGGTTTTTCCATCTGAAGATATATTGAGAGATTGGATAACATCTACCGGCAAGGAAAATGAGTTTGTGATTATCGTTAAGTCGTCAGAGAGAATGGCAAAGAAGCGAAGGCCAAGGATGCGGTTTGCATGTGAACGGGGTGGAAAGTATAGACCATTTATCAACAAGGCAAAGGACAAATGAGGTAATGTGAAGGAGAATGGCAAAGAAGGGAAGGCAAAGAAGATAGCACGCGTCACAGAAACTAAGAAATGCGAATGTCCGTTTGAACTAAGAAATGCAAGTAAAAGTGCGAGAAGAGTAATGTTAAAATGAAAGTATGTTTTTGTATTTTCGAGGTATTGCAATGGCTATTAATTTTGGGTGGTTATTTGTATTGCATGTAGTTGAAGGGTGAAGCTATCATGGTTGTTTATTATCCTAGTGCATTGTAGACACCCCAATCCGGACCTCGAATGGTCTTTGACCGCCCCGATGATGAAATAAAGGAAATAAAGCCTTTGCGAGCTTGAATGAAGTATTCCTCCAGCATCCGCAGCCCAAACCAACCATCAGCCCAGAAAAATCCAAAAAGCCCAAAAGCCCAGATAAAGCCCAAAAAGCCCTGGACCGAACCTAAAGTACCGCGCGTGACACTTCCACACCGCACGGCGTATCGAAATTTAATACGCCGCACGCAGTCATGAGGTTAACCGCACATCATTTTGGATAAAGTTCTGACTGGCTCAGAAAGCTGTCGGCCACGCCTATTTGAGCCACAGCTGCAATACGGCTCAGTCGAAAGCACATTTCTGGCCCGCCCAGAAAATACCTCCAACTTTTGAAATTCAAAATCCAAGGCTCTTGCCTATAAATACACCCCTCCACTCAAGGGAAAAGGGCCCTTGATCACCATTATACCCTTTCTCTCTCTTCTTGCTTTCACACCCACTTTTCCATTTCCAAATCTTGAGAATGTTGTTCTCAAAAGACATTCTCTAGGCCTTTTACTCCATTTTTCTCTTCACCATTGAAGTTAGTTCCTTACTAACTTTGAGGTCTCAACTACCCAATATACCCATCTATTACACACATCCGTACTTCTACTTTCCTTTTCAATCATCCGACGTCCATCCGCCTTCATCAAAGCTCATTCAAGCTCCGGATCCAAGGTAAAAACCAAGTTTCCTTGGGCTAGGCTCTGTCCTGGCCCTGAGGGGACCTTTCTGTTTTTCAGTCTTAACCCTTTTGGTTAGGATCTGACCCAAAACCTCTTTTACGAAACAAAATCAGTGTTCTGTGCAAAGGTATGCTACGCCGTGCGGCTCTTTGGAGCGTCGTACGGCGTAGTGATCTTGCACGCACGACATTTTAAAAGGATATTGTCTTCTTGTTCAAGCTGTCTGGATCGCGATCGTCCGTTGTTGGGTCTTTTCTGTATACCAAAAAGCTGTCTCAGAATGAGACCATTTCTACAAGCCATGTTTTAAACTCCATAGATCTTTTCAAAACAAGCAAACGTATCAAAAATGGCTTTCTCTTCATGGCTTGAAGGAATGGTGCAGATCTGAGATGATCTGACGACTGTGAGTTGTCTGAAGTTTTAAAATAACACCGTGCGATGTAATGGTATACCGTGCGAAGTTTTACAAAACTATAAAAGTTTGGTATCCAGATCGGAACCACGCACGGCATATCAGTAAGCCGCGCGTTGTAAACCGATATGCCGCCTGACGGAGGATCGTGACTCAGACAGCCCATTTGTATATCTTTCTTGTTTATATCATCGCCATGCCATCTTTATCATCTCTGTACAGCAAGCACCACTAGCACGGCAATGTGTTATGATTTATCTTGTTCCCCTTTCCCCTTTATGTGTTTTTAAGGTTTTCCAAATCGTATTAATCCCCCCATTTAAAATGCTTAGTAGAGACCGGTTTTCACCGGGCGAGCGGGGTGCTTTTCAACAAAACCTTCCCCGTTCGTAACCTGGCTCCCGGATCCGAAATCTCAAACAGTTTCGCTAGACCAAAAAAGCCTTTTTCTTTCAAAACAAAACTCTCGGTTTCTCGGATCATCCATCTCAAAAATCCGGGTGGCGACTCTGTCTAAATCGCACCTTCGGGCGCGGGAGCCTACAGTGGCGACTCTGCTGGGGACTTTTGTTCAAAACTTCTTCTTTTTTAAAAAATAAAAATAAATACATAAAGAAGTGTTGAATAATCAAGAGGGCCAAACTTGAAAGGCATTTTACTTGGGGGACTTAATGCAATTTGGAGAACTTAACTTTCTTTTACACTATGCACCGCACAAGCCGCGTTAGCGTGTTTTGGCTATCTTGCCCGGTTTACCGGTGACAAGCTCTCCCGGAACGCCTAGCAACCCTCGACTATGATGGGCCATCGTGCTGTTCGACCATTGTCTTGCAATACACTTGACATGGGGTAGTACATCTTGGCTCTAGTCCGGGGAACCCCTCTCAAACCAAAACCGGCCTTTGCACTTGTACATAACCATAGAACTTTCCCAACTAGGACAGGAACCCGTGGCTAGGACTTATGTGATATATCCTGTTTATGTGTCTTTCTTTTCTGTATATACATATCATTCACGCATCATTGCATCCTGCAGGCTAGAGGACTGGGTTCCCTTATAATTCTTTAGGACTTTTCGGTCAGTCTAGGAGACTATAAATCCATGGAGGATGTGATACCTCCGGTGTTTGCCGTGCCCGAACGGCTCCCTTGACATGGGATTAACCTTGGAGGTGTGCGTATTTGGATTCTGACGGTCACATTGCTCTGTCTCGGATGGTCAAGATAAGGAGATTGGCTCTGGTTCCGAAAACGATCGGAATTTAACCTGCCTGACAGTACCTACCCGGATCGTCAGAAATCTTCTGTACAAATGCCCCAAGTGAAACTCAAGTCACGGTAGGTTCTAGGACCTAGGAGGCACGTAGAAGGTAGGACAGACACTCGGGGCAGATTTTGAGTTGTTCCCTTTTGCTTTGTTACAAGTTCAAAAACATTGGACACCTGCAAAAAGAAGAGGCTTTACCCAATTGGTTTCGTCCGTCTCGAAGATTGGTTCGCATAGATACCCTGGAAGAAACCCAACTGGTTGAGGTCCACATAGAACAGGAAGGCCAGTCGTCATTAGCAGTTTCGTTAAGCCCGGCAATACAAGAGCCTCAGTCACCTGAAAATCTCTTACCAATGGCTGACCAAGGAAACGGGGTAGAAGAGCTCAGGCAGAACATGGCTACCATGGATGCTCAGTTTAAGCAATCCCTTGCTGGGATGGATACGCAACTCAAAGCCTCGGTTGCATCCATGAAAGGCGACATAAATATGATAATGGAGTCTATGCAGGAGGTCTGTGACAAGCTTTTGGTTAAAACTGACATACCCAAGGAGGAAACGCCAGCCAAGGACACGCCGGCAATCGATCCCAATCTAGCCGCCCTTATGGTTAAAATTGGGAAGTTGGAAGAATCAATGCAAGAAAATAAGCGATTAGGGAGAGGAGAAATTGACATGAACAAATTGTGCTTATTCCCCAATGCGAAGTTACCAGAAAAGTTTAAGGGCGTGGATTTCGCAAAATTTGACGGTACTGGAGATCCAAAAGCTCACCTCCAAGGGTATGTTGGTTCACTCACCATGAGAGGAATTAAGAAGGCAGCCATGGCCCAACTATTCCATGAATCTTTGTCAGGGCCAGCTTTGCAATGGTTTCTTACCCTGGAACCCTCTAAGAAAAGGACTTGGGAAGATATTGGGACGGCATTTGTGGCTCAATACGATTTCAATGTCGATCTAAAGATGACCACGAGGGAACTAGAGAGCACCAAGATGGGTGAGAAAGAAGGCTTCGCTGACTTTGTGAAACGTTGGAGGGCTAAAGCCACTCAGATGCAAAGCAAACCAGACTTAAAAGAACAAATAAGGATCATCACCAAGAATCTGCCAAACTCCTTTGCCCCATACATGGTTCTCTCCCAGGCAGCCCCGAATTTTGAAACTTTCTACGACTCGAGCCTGGCTGTAGAGGAAGCACTGCGAGACGGAACATTGGAAAGAAAGGAATCAGCAACAAAGCCCAAAAGGGTATATTCAGGGAACAGCAATGTCCTCTTCGGGAATTCTAATCAGGCTGGAACTTCATCCACCAAACCGGCAGAAGTAAACCAAATTTCAGAAAAACCAAAGTCCCAACAAAGAGCCTTTACCCAATTTAGCACTCCTAGATCTGCCTTGCTCAAAAAGCTTACTGAAGTAGGAGTGTTGAATCCCCTTCAGCCACCACAGAACATTCCACCCAACCTAAACCAGAACGTCTACTGCGATTTCCACCAAATGCATGGCCATACCACTGACAACTGTATCCGTCTCCGTCATGAGATTCAAAACCTCATCGACAATAAAGTCATTGATACCCCTCCTTCTGACAAACCAAACACCATGACAAATCCCTTGCCACAGCATAATACCCCATTCCATATCAACCAAATCACCCAAGACAAAAGCCAAGACTTTGATCCTACCTCTTTCATCATCCCTGATACCGAACCAGAGCCTGTTGTGGAAATTCCTGAAGAAATTGCCCTCTGTTACCTTTGGGATTGGGGAGATTTGATTGCCGATTGGAAAGAGTTTGAAGTCGCTAATTTCCAAGAAGATATAAATCCGTTCTTTGAGCCAGGATGGGAAGTTGATTGGCAAAACATTTATGCTGACCCTCTTGACGGATTTTCTTTGAATATGATATTCAACTTGCCAGAAATGCCTGAATGGGAGTGGAATCCAATTCCGGATGAGTACCAACTCTTGACCTAGAATGATCCTTTAGATACCTTCTCTATACCCATGCTGTTTGCAGAAGAATATCAACCACCGGCAGCGATCTACAACTGGCCTGAACCTGTTCCATTTCGACCAAACCTCTCCTCCTACCTCCACGATCTCATAGCCAATGACCCATACAATAACGTAGGTCTTGCTCCATACCCAGAACCGCCGGGTCCCGAAGAAGATGTAGCTAGTAATGAGTTTAACCCAATGGACTACCTGGTCGATGAAGTTAAGTCGGAGTCATCTGTCACCTTCCCAAAAGATGCCGATGTTGCCATGACGAATTTGTGGGAAGATGAACCGGGCGCTAAGGCAAATCCGTGGAGTAGTACGGAAATCATCAACATAAAGGTGGGGAACGAAGAATGGACCATAAACAGGGCAGTAGCAGAAGCTGAGAAATGGAAGCCCGAGGATCTGTGGGAAGACCTGGTTGTCGCTGACTTGGCTGCCAACCTCCAAGACACCACCATTGGAAACAAGCGCAAGGCCCTTGCGGATTTGTGGAATGAAGAGTCCAAATACCAACAGATTGGTCAATTAACCAGGAGTGGTCGAATATATCAACCCCCTAATCTTCAGATCGGAGAATCTTCCAACCCTTCAGCTCCACTGACCAAAGAACCTTCTAACCCGTTCGTTACCCCAATCAAAGATACTTTCCAACCCTTTGCCCCACCAGTTAAAGAGCCTTCACGCCCTGAGAAGAACCCAGAAGGAATGATCAAGCGCCAGCTTGAACAGACGCCAGCCAAGATGTCTGTTTGGGACGTGCTTGTTCACTCCACCCGCCATCGCGAAGGATTCATCCAAGCTCTCTCTCACCTAAAAGTCATTTCCGCCATAACCCCTGACGAACTAGTGGCACTCATCAAAACCATACCCGTCAAACATGCTATCACCTTCACTGATCGAGATTTGCCCGCTGAAGGAACTGATCACAATCGACCACTCCATATCACTCTGAAATGCCATGGAAAATGGGTACCGGTAATTCTAATTGATAACGGGTCAGCAATCAATGTCTGCCCACTCCGTGTTGCTTATTGCCTGGGATACAAAAATAGTGATTTCTCCCCATCAGAAGTCAAAGTTCGGGCATATGACAACACCCGTCGGGATGTGACTGGCACCCTCATGCTTCCTATGATTTTTGGGCCCTACCAAACAGATGTGGAGTTCCATGTGGTAAACATTCCCGCGTCCTTCAACCTACTGCTGGGTAGACCTTGGATGCATCGACCTGACATCATGGCAGTTCCTTCTACGCTCCACCAGAAAGTTAGACTGGGACTAGAAACTGGAATGCTCACCATTCATGGCGACTCCGGGATTCGTGCTCCTGTGGAAGACAATGCCCCGCTTTTGGAGATACAACATGGGGAAGAGGACGTTGCCCTGGGCGGCTTCTCTCTTGACACCTCTCGTTCTGTTTTCACTGTCAAGATTGATGACGATTTCGTCGTTAGTAATGTTGCCATAAAGATAATGAAGAAAATGTCCTACATGCCAGGATTGGGGCCGGGAAAGAATCTTCAGGGGCCAGCACAGTTTGAAGAACCAGGAACTTTAACCCGCGTAACAGGTGTGGGATACCACCCTTCCGAGGATAGGAAGGAGAAGAAAGGAGATAGGTTGGAAGATTATTTTGTCAAAGAAAAGGCAAAGCAGATTTATCAAAGGCAGCCAGAACCATTCTGGGACAAAGAAACCAAAACCTTCCTACCAGGGTTTGAGATATTCGCCAATGATGTCTGGCCTGAAAGTGATGAAGAGCTAAAAGCGGTGATCAAACCAGCAAAGGCGACAGATTGGGTTGAAACTCTTGCCATGGGTAGCCTGGCGACCTTATTCGAGGAGGACGAACCATTGGGTATAGTCATGGAAGCAGAAGTGCAAATGCTGGGGCAGGAGGCCCCCGAAGATCCAACTTCACTCATCATGGATGCCGCTGGAGATTATAAGAATTGGACTTTCATACCAAGCGCGACCAGTCATGAGTCTGAATTTGAAGCTGAGTCCTTTAAGTCTTCTGAGTCCTTCGAGTCTTCTGAGTCTTCTGAGTCTGTTGAGTCTGAGTCGGTGCCTCTTGGCCCAACTCCTCAGAGTCTGTATTTTGAGTTTGAGTCTACCCGTGTGTATGATGCCCTCGAGGCCTCTGCTAAGGGTGAAATAAATGAACCTGATTCCGCTTACTTCCCTAATTTTGAAATAAATTGTGTCGACCCCAATGATGAAGAGATTGAGTTCGAGGGAGAAATCCCTGAAGAAATTCGGTCCCTAATCGAAAGGGAAGACGAAAGGCATGCTCAGCCTGTAAAAGAAGAAGTTGTTTCAATAAATTTGAGGGATGAAGGGAATCCCCGAATGGTCCAGATCGGTTCCGCGCTGTCAGAAGAAGAGCGTCAGGCTCTCGTGGAATTGTTAAAAGAATTCGAAGACGTTTTTGCATGGTCACACGCTGATATGCCCGGAATTGATCCTGAAATCGTGGAACATCGGATTCCCCTTCACCTTGACGCAAAACCAGTAAAACAAAAACTGAGACGCATGAGGCCCAATTGGGTGCTTAAAATAAAAGAAGAAGTAACTAAACAGATCAATGCTGGGTTCTTAATGGTAACTAAATACCCTCACTGGGTTGCTAACATCGTTCCCGTTCCAAAGAAGGATGGCAAAATCAGGGTCTGTGTGGACTTCAGGGACTTAAACAAAGCTAGCCCCAAGGATGACTTCCCTCTGCCCCACATTGACGTGCTAGTTGATAACACCGCGGGACATGCCTTACTTTCCTTCATGGATGGTTTCTCAGGATATAATCAGATTCTCATGGCCCCGGAAGATCGAGAGAAGACCACGTTCATTACTGAGTGGGGAACCTATTGCTATCGGGTCATGCCTTTCGGGCTGAAGAACGCTGGCTCCACCTATCAGCGAGCTGCTATAACCTTGTTGCATGATATGATTCATAGAGAGGTGGAGGTTTACGTTGACGACATGATCGTTAAGGCAAAAGAGCGAGAAGGCCACTTACCCGCGTTGAGGAAGTTCTTCGAAAGGATAAGAAAGTACAGGATGCGCCTCAACCCGGCTAAATGCACGTTTGGAGTCACTACAGGGAAAATGCTCGGGTTCATGATCACTACTCGCGGCATCGAAATCGATCCATCAAAGATTAAGGCCATTCTGGAAATGGAATCACCATGGACAGAGAAAGACGTAAGGAGTTTCCTTGGCAAAATACAGTTCATCAGCCGGTTTATTGCAAAACTGACTTCAACGTGCGAACCCATATTTCGTTTGCTCAAGAAAGGAACACCATTTGCGTGGAACGACGGATGTCAGCAAGCTTTCGAGGCCATCAAAGCCTATCTAAGGAATCCGCCAGTCTTGATGCCACCGGAACCAGGAAAACCTTTGATCCTATACTTGTCAGTCACTCCGTCTTCCATGGGGTGCATGCTGGCACAGGAAGGAGACGATGGGGTTGAAAGGGCTGTCTATTACCTCAGCAAAAAGATGGTTGGGTCTGAAGAACGTTATACTCCATTAGAAAAGACGTGTTGGGCACTTGTTTGAGCTTCCAGAAAGTTGAGACATTACATGCTGGCCTATTCGGTAAGACTAATATCCCGAATGGATCCTCTGAAGTACTTATTCGAAAAGCCAGCACTCACAGGAAGAATGGCACGATGGCTATTGATGCTGGCAGAATTTGAATTGAAATATGTCAGCAGAAAGTCAGTAAAAGGAAGAGCTGTCGCTGAATTTTTGGCCGACTGCCCAGTCGAAGGAAAGGAAGATGCCGAATTCGAGTTCCCGGATGAAGGCATATTGACCATAGTCGAGGACGTATGGCGGTTGTATTTCGATGGAGCAGCCAATCAGAAAGGATTTGGAATTGGCGTGCTATTGATTTCACCGGATGGGTCGCATATCCCGCTCGCATTCAAGCTTAACTTCGAAGTCACTAACAATCAGGCGGAATAAGAAGCTTGCATTGTTGGCATGGAAGCAGCCATTGAAATTGGTATAGGAAAATTGGAGGTTGTGGGAGATTCAAACTTGGTCGTTTCTCAAGTAAACGGTGATTGGAAGGTCAGGAAAGAGAAGTTAAAACCGTACCATCAAGACCTCGAAGATCTCATTCCCCATTTTAACAAAGTAACCTTCACTCATGTCCCGCGACTCAGGAATCAGTTTGCTGATGCCTTGGCAACATTAGCCTCTATGGTCGAAATCCCTGTCGGTGTGAAGTTAAGGCCAATTATGATCGAGCAAAGGGACACCCCGGTATACCAACATGTCATGGTCATCAACGAGCCCGAAGACGGTCACCCTTGGTTCTACGATATCTGGAGATTCGTGGAAAGAGGAGAGTACCCCTCTGAAGCAAGCAAGAAAGACAGGATCGCCCTTCGGAGAATGGCAGCTCAGTACATCATTTGTGGAGGAAACCTATACCGAAGGTCTCACTGTGGAACCCACAAATTGTGTATTCATGGTGAGGAGGCAAAAAAGGTGATGGAGGAAGTCCACGAAGGAGTATGCGATCCTCACATGAACGGCATGATGCTTGCCAAAAAGGTTTTGAGACAAGGCTACTTCTGGTCCACCATGGAGACGGAATGTGTGGAATACGTACGACGTTGCCATAAGTGCCAAATTCACGCTAACCTCACGCATGTTCCACCACATGAGTTGCAGCAAACGACCTCGCCATGGCCTTTCTCGACATGGGGTATTGATGTCATCGGAAGGATTGTGCCAGCAGCCTCTAATGGCCATAAGTTCATCCTGGTGGCCATCGATTACTTCACAAAGTGGGTGGAAGCAGCCTCGTATGCAACCCTGACCGCGGTTCAAGTCGCGCACTTTATCAAGCAAAACGTTATTTATCGGTATGGGGTCCCACAGGCATTCGTATTCGATAATGGGTTCATTTCAAAGGCCGAGCAAGGGAAGTCTTGGAAGAGTTCCAGATCCAAATACACAAGTCAACAACCTACCGACCGCAGACCAACGGGGCTGTAGAGGCGGCCAACAAAACAATCAAAACCATCCTGGAAAAGACCATTCAATCTGCAAGGGATTGGCACGAACGACTACCTTTGGCATTGTGGGGATACCGCACGTCTGTGCGTACACCAACAGGGGCAACTCCGTACTCGTTGGTTTATGGCATGGAGGCCGTACTCCCCATAGAATTAGAGGTTTCATCCCTCCGGACTATGATCGAATGCAATGTACAAGAGGCAGATTGGCTGAGCAACCGGTTTGAAGAACTTATGTTATTCGATGAACGTCGTTTAAGGGCACTTTACCACATTCAAGGATATCAAAGGAGAATTGCGCGTGCATTCAATAAAAAAGTGAAGCCCAGGGACTTGGCAGAAGGCGACATGATTCTGAAGGAGATACGAGCACCAATCTATGATCCACGAGGAAAGTTCCGACCGAAATGGTCTAGGCCGTATATCATCAAGACTATCATATCCGGAGGAGCTACATAACTCATCGATCTGGACGGAAACGAATTCTCAACTCTAGTCAACCTGGATCAACTCAAGCGCTACTACCCCTGAGAGAAGCTCGCTGGGCTGAAAACTGCAAGGGCAGTCAGTTCCAGGCAAAAATTAGAGCAAAGGCCTGCTAGGATGAAAATCCGCAAGGGCATCTTAGGCAGAAGTCAAGGCATGCAATGAATGAGCTCGCTAGGCCGAAAACCCGAAAGGGCGGTACTAGACAAAAGTTAGAGCACAAAAGGAGAGTGTCAAAACCAGAGTGAACCCTATCCTTGAACTACGTCATGACCTGATTCCTTCCTCAAAAAGGATACGTAGGCAGTCTCGCTGAGGGACTCGGTCACGATCAATCAAAACAAAAATTCAAGTTGATAGAATCCAGAAAGGCGGAATCAGAGAGGGGGGGACCCACTGTAACTCACTTTATTAAAATAACTGCTTCTAATACATAAGGCTGAGCATGATCTTCGAAAATAAAAGTGCAATACAATAAAAAGGAGGTCCGTGATTGTGGGCTACATGCCCGAAAAATTAAACTGTTTTCCCGCCGCTTTGAAGAGAAATGCGCCGTTTGAAGAGTTTGAAGAGTCGCCACCCGGATTTGCGGTATATCACCCGAGAAATCGTTTTGTTTGGAAAACCGTTTGATTTGAATTTGAAAACCAGAGATCAGTTTCAAGGGTTCGGAAGCCATGTTACGAGGGGGGAAGGGTTTTACGGCACCCCCTTGCCCGATTCGAAATCGGTCTCTACTAAACGTTTGTGGGATTTTTCAAAGGGATTTTGTTTCATTGTCTCATTTAGCAAGTATCCACAGTTTATAACAGGTGAACAGTGCATGCATGTGCATTTGTACAGGGGGATGTGAAATGATGGAGTGACGGTGAGCAAATGCACTAATGACAGAAAATTGGAGACTGCCACTGACTTCACTCTCGAGCGCTCGGGAACAGTCCCGAGCGCATGGGAGTTCTGACACTCTAAACCTGCAAAATTTGTTAGCACAAACAGGATACAATGCTAAAAACTGGAAACTGAAGAGCTTTTACATACATTACTGGCTCAGCAGAGGATTTGAAAGGGTGGGATGAACCCTCAACCTTTCAGATCTTGCATCCCTGCCCTAACAAGACTAAAACTACAAATTTAAAAGAGCAACAGGCCACACCAATGCATGCAGATACCAGATAACACAGCAGACTGGGAAATGGGAAGCAACGGCATGCATGCACTCCCGAGCGCTCTGGAACGGTTCAGAGCGCTTGGGAGTGAGCTGCATGTTAGCTTACTCTCAAACAGGAAATGGTTCTGATTTGGCATGCAAAATACCCTTGTTTTGATGTTTCCCAAGAGGAGAACATCTTTTAATTTTGAAATAAGGCAGTCTTGTTCACACATGAAAACCTGTGAGGAAATGTTTCTGTTCTTAGGGGAAAACCATTTTCTGTGCATGCATGCCAAAATGAAACCAATTCTTTTTATATTACACCTCGTTCCCAACCTGCCATGTGACAAAGGGGCAAGCATGAGACCTGGACCAGTCCCGAGCGCTCCAGAAGACTCTCGAGCGCTTGGGAGTGTGTCCAGTAAGGGTTTTATGAAAGCATTTTTGTGTCCCATTGCTCTTGTTTTTACACTAGGGTCTCCCAACCATGCACCCAGTATTGAAGACTAGGTCAGGCTGAGAGACCCCCCTCAGAGAGGGATGAACAGCCCTTTAGTTGCGACCAAAGGTAAAGTTTTACCTTTTCCTTGAACCTTGCTCCTTGGTGTAGCTTTGAAATGTGGATGAAGAGGGGAGAGTGCAAGAGATCAGAAGGGTATTCTGGATTTCTTGCCCTTTTCCTTGGTAATTTGCAAAGCCTTTGAAGTTTAGAAGAATAGCTTGGAGATTTTTGGTCTTGAGCTAGAGAGAGAGAGTGAGAGAGCAGAGGATGGGTGGTCTGGTAGAGTGAAAATTTCGTGCCCCCTTTCTAGCTGAAAACCAGCTATATTTATAGGCAAAACATCAAATGGTTTTTGAAAATCAAATGGTTTTGATAAAACATTTTTTAAATAGGTAAATCTTTGGCTTGAAAATCTTCCTACCAGAGGTTGAGTGTGGACTGAGCCATCGGCGAGCTCAAGGTGGCTGTAATGATGATTTTGCAATGTGAGTGGGTGATACTGCCATCCATTGGGCAACAGAAAAGTCTCGAGCGCTTGGGATCACTCCCGAGCGCTTGGGACCTCACTCTCGAGCGCTCGAGAAAGAGCCAGGCCAGAGGTTTTGTGAAACAGTTTGGAGCGCTTGGGATTGCTCCCAAGCGCTTGAAAATGTTTTTAACCATTTTTAATCCTTCTTCAATCTTCCAAGGAGCAATGTTCCGATCGATACCAGGCTTGTTTCAATCCAAAGTCATCATCGGGGAGCCTCCGGGCCACAAATCAAGGAATTTTGAAAAGTCCAAATTGGGGTGTCTACAGTTGCCCCTCTTTGGGCGTCGCTCAGCATCACATCTAGATACGAGTGCCGTCCAAAGATTGAGACAGCCCAATTCGAGCCAGATCAAATCCTCAATTCAAAATCAAATGCAAGTAAAAACACAAACATTTGATGCATGTGGTCGCGTCTTTTCAGACTGCCTACGTACCCTTTTCTGCAAGGATCAGACCAGCGTAGTTCTTTGGGGCAAATGCGAACATGCAGACACGCAAGCAAATGATGGAAAGGTGTCCTCCAGGACAGTGCCAAATCTGTGGCGGCGGAAGGGGGGGTGCCAAATCTATGGCAGACAAGATAGGTGCCAAATATATGGCGGCGGAAGAGAGGGGTGAAAGGAGAATCCACGTGTTGCTCGGTTTGGTGGACGAGATAAGGAGAAGAGAGATAAAATCCACGTGTTGCTCGGTTTGGTGGACCAGATAAGGAGAAGAGAGAGAAAATCCACGTGTTGCTCGGTTTGGTGGACCAGATAAGGAGAAGAGAGAGAAAATCCACGTGTTGCTCGGTTTGGTGGACCAGATAAGGATAAAACTTTTCTACGAATGAACTGGTAAGACGTTCTTGATCGTCTTCGACTTAAAGTACAGATTTTCGAGGATGAACCAATTGTGGATATCCGAAAGATGTTCGTAATCAAATGCTCCGTACAATACGTACTGCAAACAGGACTGAGATTGATTTGGTAAGCAGTTTGACATTGCAATAATTGTCGAGAAGTGACATGATCAGGGGATTGAAGATTTCAGCAAGGTGACCAAAATCAAAGTGGAGCGCTTGGGACCACTCCCGAGCGCTTGGGAGAGGTGTCGAGCGCTCGGGACCACGGCTGGGGCCCGCCGCTCCTTCGTCTTCCTTTTCTCGGTCTGGGGGTTTAAAACCCCGAAACTTGAGCGCTCGAGAACCAGGCGTACGGTCCACTCTTCGACAGACTCTCCCTCTCTCATTTCCCAGAATCTCTCTCACGATTTCACCCTCTCGAAACGTCTTTCTTTTTCCTGAAGAACCACGGATCGATTTCAAAATCTCGAAGTCTTGTCGATTTTCCGCTGGGCAGTCGTGTGCCAGGAGGTTCGAATTTGGGGGAAGAAGAAGCTACAGGAAGTGGAAGGGGGTAGGATGGCCAACACCGAGGAGAGATCGACGGTGGGCGAAGCCCGCGGGGGTGCTGCTATGCCTGGCGATGGCGTAGCGGCGACCGGGGTTGCTGTGGCGGCAATGGGCGACGCTGGTGGCGGCGTAGTCGTGCCCAGCGACGAGAGGGTCGCAAGTGATGGATGAGGAGTGGTTAGGGGTGAAGGGGCTACCGGTGAGAGCACAGTGGCAGTGGGTGGCGTTGGAGACGACCCTGTGGTGATCGAGAAAGCCGACGAGATCGGGGCTGAGCCCGACGCTGGTGGGGGTCAGACGGACGGTGGCGGAGATACCACGGATAGCCGGGGTGGTGCCACGGCCAGTGGAGGCAGAGTCACGGGCACTCCTCCTACTCCTACTGTGGAGGAGTTGTTCGCGGCCGCGGATCAGGCTCGAGAGGAGGGACAGGTTGACGAGGTGGTGGTTGGCGGTAGAGTCACAGTCACACCTGCCTTGAGGTCGACGGTGGCACTACCGAGGAGGGAGGAAAGCAGGATCGGGGCCTCACAGCCCGTTCCTTTCGAGGCGGGTGACTATCTGGACTCCGCGGAGCCGCGGGACATACTGGACGCGTTTGGTCTCGATCCAGGGGTTGAGACTGTGCTGAGAGGTGCTGTGACTCCAGAGGACCGGGCTGCGGCACTGCTGTTGGGAGCCTTGCTGAGTGGCGCGGGTGCGTCGGACGTAGGAGGTTACGGGGTTGAGGAGAAGGAGGTGGAGGAGATGGAGATGGAGGGACCGGAGCCAGAGGCGGCTGCCGAGGTGCGGGTGACTGCGGTTGACGAGGCGAAGGCCTATTTGGGAGGAGAGCGTGTTGGGTTTGCGATTGCGACCTATGCTCCGCGGGTTCACTTCTTCGTGCCTGTGGGGATAGAAAGCTACACTCCTGCTCGAGCTGACTACCCGGAGGACTTGCTCCCCCGAGACCACGACTCGCACATCTCCACGAGTTGGACTACGGTAAGTTTCCGATAATTTGAACCTTTTGAATTCGACACTTGAGTTATTTCGTGAATTGCTATATTGATCGCTGATGCTGATGCTATTTCTTTAATCTGTTGAAACAGCGCACGACGGACGTTTACGGTCACGGAGGCTCAGCTAGCTCGCTGAGGTACTTCAGGGACCTGCCTGCGAGAGTACGGGAGTAAGTGGAGGCGGCGGGATTCGGTCCGTTCATCCAGTTGATGACGTCGGTGAGGGTGGACCGTGCTGTGCTTACAGCGCTGACCGAGAGGTGGTGGGATACCACCAACACTTTCCACCTCCGGTTTGGGGAGATGACACTGACACCGCTGGACTTCGCAGCGATTACAGGGTTGAGAGTGGGAGGAGAGCCACTTCCCTACGACTCGAGCTTGGTGCTGGACGACGAGGCCCTGCGGTGGTTCCTCGGGCGGGTTCCACGGCACAGCGGAGGGATGGCGGCTTACGGGCAGTTCGTGGAGTACTGGGACCACGAGCCTGCAGACGACGAGGAGGCGGCGAGGATGGCCCGGGCGTACCTGCTCTACCTTTTCGGGGCTTCCCTATACCCGACTAGGCGGTCGCGGGTGCACCTTTGCTACTTGGCGGGCCTGGTTGACCTGAGGACCGCAGGACGGTTTGACTGGGGAGGAGGTGCCTTGTGCACTCTCTACTGCTTTCTAGGGGCTGCCTCACGTGGAGTGGGCAACACGGTCGGAGGCTACTGGAGGATTGTCGAGGTACGGTTTGAATTATTGCTTCAATACTACTTTTTGATTGCTTATTGAAACGTAAACCTGAACTTGAACTGAGATAAGCTTGACCATTTGCAGCTCTGGGCTTACGAGGTTCTCGGGATGTTCCCGCCCGAGAATACATGTAGAGACCCTGGTTTGCTTCCTCGCGGGCTTGCGTGGAGCAAAACCTATAGGAGGACGAAGGAGAGGAGAGGGGAGGTGATGACCTTCCGACGCTGGCTAGACCGCTCGACTGGAGCCGCGGTATGACTTGCTCCTATTTCATTTCTCTTTTCTGTATACGATGTATGCTTTATTGACGCTTCCAAATTCGATATGCAGGTTTACTGGGACAGGTGGTCGAGGGTGGAGGCTGAGTTCTTGCCTAGGAGCCGGGAGTTGACGCGGAGTAGGGTGTTGCTGGAGTGCCCACTGGGTTGGCAGTGGTACTTGGGAGATCGGGTGACTCGACAGTCGCTCGGTCTTCCAGCGTTCGTGGTGCCCGGGTTGCTCCCTCCACGCGTGCAGAGGACTGAGACGTACACTCGTGCGGAGCTGGAGCTGTACACGGTGCCCGACACAGACCTGGAGGGGCACCTACGACGCGGTCTGGACTACGCAGCTTACGTAGACCGGTACCTGGCCACGAGACTAGGGGTGGAGGTTGAGCTAGAGAGGAGGATAGCCGCGGGAGGGCGAGGCCCTGGCGCCGGAGGAGAGGCTGGAGTGCGAGGCCGCGGAGGTCGGTCCGCACGGGGTAGTGGTCGAGGTGGTAGGCAGCCTGCAGGCGGTCGAGGTGCCAGCCCACCTGGCAGAGGAGAGGGTGATACGGAGGCGCCGGAGACGGCAGAGGCCTCAGGCTCGACGGTGCTACCCACGCTGGAGTGGACAGTAGGAGCGACAGACTCTTCGGGGGCGCGGGTGGTGATAGACGTCCCGCGTCTTCCGCAGCCGCCGATGCGACTTCCTGCTCAGGTATAAACAAATTTCAAATTTTCTTATTGCTCCGAACGATTACTGCTTGCACGTCTCTAATACTTGAACACTATAGGTACCGCGAGAGTGGGCCGAGACAGCCATCATGCTGATGGTGGGAATGCGCCACTTGCTGAAGGGTTGCGCGAGAGGGAGGGTCCTGCTGACTAGGCCTGTCCCTAGGCCTGTTTCTCCCGTCGCTCCTGAGGTATGACAATGCATGGCACAGAATTTTTTAATGAATCAATTAAATTTCGAAATATGCATGCAATGATCGTATGCTCGTGATATGTAGGTGCAGCTACGACGTTCAGCTAGGGTACGACCTCCAGCTCCTACCAGCACACGCAGACGGGGGACACAGGGGGCGTCACGGCTTGCTGCGGAGGCTAGGCAGTTTGAGGTCGTTCCTAGGGCAGGGTCCCAGCGGAGACTCGCTCGCGGGGAGTCACCGGAGGAGGATGAGACAGAGGAGTCGTCTGAGTCGCGTGTGTTAGGGTCGACGGACTCAGAGACTGCCTCTGGTTCTCCCAGCGGAGACAGCGGCGACGACGGTGATGAGAGTGAGGGCACAGAGTCTGAAGGCCACCAGCAGAAGAGGACACGTCGCGCTTGAGTCTCAGGCTCTGCTTTTGCTAGCTTTCTTGTACATGGGCCTGTGTGCCAGCGTAGGTGTAGCTTCTAGGCCTGCGTGCCTTGATTTTGTTTGGGTCTGCGTGCCCCAGTAGCTAGGATTGGGCGCGTGTTTGCCCCAGCTTTTGTACTTCCTTCCATGCTTGTTGTAAATACCGCATTTGTTTATGAAAATTCGCACTTCATTCTTCGGTATTCGCTCGCACTTCCTTTTAAGAATTATGCTCATTTGCAACTTCCAATTGATGCTCCCGAGAATGTGATAAGAATTTGACATTCGACACATGATAGCGAACTCTTAGATAATTTTGACAATGAAAACTAAATTTAAGTGCTTCTGCTTGCAACCGAATGTACTGTGCAGTTAATAATGAGTGCCGTGACTTACGAGAGATGCCATATTAACAACAACGCCCTAGACACAAAGGCCGATATTCACATGCATATGAAAATGATGATTTTGAGACGCTTGAAATGACCAAAACTTGAACTAAGAACGTTAATGCGCGCTCGATCATGCCACACAGTTAGAAATGCACAATGCGACCTACGCGAGTCATCGGACTCGACAAAACACACCTAACGTGGAATTTGATACGTTTGCGGATTGAAAATCTTAGAAATTTTCGTATTTTCGAAGAAAATGGACAGATACAGAAGCCAATGCATGATGAAAACTGCTGTATCCTCAGACTACATGTTGAGGACCTTCTGATCTAAGATGCATGCAATTGTGAGGTTGGACTGAGGCTGAAAAAGCAGGAAACAGAAGCTGCTGTAAACAGCAGAACTCTCGAGCGCTCGAGAGCATTCTCGAGCGCTTGGGTCTTCACTCCCGAGCGCTCGGGACTTCTGCTGTCTGCAGTCCCCTGTTGGTTAAAGAGGTGTGCTGTTTGGATGATGCTGAGGGGTAGCATGCCAAGCAGACAGGTTTGCTAAAGATGAAGGTGACTATAAGAGGTCGAGACTAGAAAGTGAGACCCTTGCTTCGACGTATTGACAACAACAATGATGTTTTTACTTTTACTTATTTTCTTGAAAAACGAAGGCCATGACTAAGTATCCCTTCTGCTTTACTGCTTTTGGTCAGCGGGATGGTATTTTTGGGAACCGGGACGGAATCTGTCTTTCGGATGGAAGTTGGGTTTGAGCTGGAGCCAGGGCTTGTGTTGAAGCTGGCTTGAGGTTGACTTTGATCAGGGTTTGAGCCTTGAGCATGCATGCCCCTGTCTTGAGGTCGGCTGTAGGCTTGCAGTGATTGACGGCATCGGGCTGGTGTGCCCCTGTGAGTGACAGTTCTTCGTTCTGATCCTTTTCCACTGGTAGTTTCGGCAACCTGTTTTGTCATGAGTACAAGCACAGGTTCTTCCACGTATTGGAGTTTCTTTCACAAGTTGGGACCTAAATGACCTTGTGTAAATTTGGACAAGGCCCAGACGACTCAAAGGACAAGAAAGACCCTTTATTAGAAGACTGACTCTTAACGAAGATCTTGACCGGACGAGGAGTTTGTTTATTTGAGGCTTTTTGAAATTGTCATGATAAAATCAAGTTTTGATGACTTTCCCATTCGAGGCTTTTGAAATTGTTTTTAGCAAAACACGAGGACTTTTACCGCGAACCATGCCCCAGGTTGCTGATGACAACCCATGGCTTTAGAAAATGCCCCAGCTCGGACGTTACAGGATTCATGAAATGCCTTGGTGCTCCTTCTTGTTTTCTCCTATTGTCTAGGATTTTTATTATCAAGTTGTGTTTTCCAATCTGAAAGGACTTTATCAGGGTTGTAACGTGGCTAAGGTTCGGGTTAACAAAGAAAGGATAATAGGCTCAACATTTTTCATTTTCTTGGGGTTCCGAGAGCTAGCAGCCATCTTGAATATTTTTGTGCCCCCCTTTTTTTTTGCTTTTGATGGGCGCCTTCTTTCATTTGCTTTGCTTCGCCTTTTGTTGTGCCGATGTGTTTGGCACTTTAGTTGACTTTTGAATTTTCTCTAATTTTTCTTCATCTCAAATGAGCGTACGCATTCGGCACTTTTGCGCTTTGAATTCTGACGCGCCTATGATGGTCAGGTGCTTGGCACTTTCGTCTTCTTTGTTTCACCCCAGTGTGGGGGATAGCTGCCTAGCTGGGTTCTTTCAAAGAAATTGATTTAGGCCCAAAGGGGGTTTTCAACGGATATATATCTTCAAGCGTGTGATAAAAGAAAACAATGCCTTTCTTCATTTTGAATTGCACAACTTGATAACTGGATCCTAGATACAAGTTAAGAGATATTTGTGTGCTCTAACTTTTGCCTAGATTACGTTTTGATGCTTTGATCTAGCGAGCTTTTTACTTGGGCCAAGGTGTTGCGTCTTCACGGCGTCAGGGAATGGTCCCCTGAAATCCTTCTTCTTGCAAGGGCAAAATGTCTCGTGTTTTGATTTCTCAATTGATTGTGAAAAAAAAGCAATTCCAAGTTTAAGGGATTATCACAAAACGTGAGTTTATTATCACAATTTCGACTCAAGAGGTTTGACAATAACTGGTAGAATTTTGGGACTGACTCGGATGACCAAACTCTGGGATTGACTTGAAAGAACATGACCGAGCCTCGGGACAAGGCTGCCTACGTATCCTTCTTGCAAAGGAATCAGGTCATAACGTAGTTCAGACTTACGAAGTCGACTCTGTTTTGGTTTTTCTACTCTTTTTGACATACAAACCCGAATTTGACAATCGTACAGATAGGAAAACATGAAATACTTGAAGTACAAACTGACTGGAACTTAAAAGACTCGACTTGAAACCCAAAAGCTTCCCGAACTTGTGAGAAATTCCATCCATGAACCGGCCACTCCGCACGCGTCTTTCTTCTTCAGTTCAGAGGTCTGGCATTGGGATGGTCCCAGTCCTTTCAGGCATCTCAAGCATTATTCGGATTCTGATCCATCCTTAGATTCTGCGTCTGTTTGGAGCTTGAGGCTAAGGCGCTGAGCATATCAAGGGTTGGAACGACGGGCTCCGGCGACCAATTATCGATGATGCACTGGAGGGGATGGGCTTTCATGCCATTGCCATTGATGGCCTGGTTGCTCAAAAGTTGCCCAAAGGAACCATGTCCCATCAAGTCGCCGGCCTGGGCAACCTTGAACTCCTCGAAGGTCGGAAGATAATTCCCCACGGCAGGACTTGGTTTTGAAGGTGGAGCCGAGATGATTCCCTCATCGATGAGGTCTTGAATTTTGTGGCGGAGACGGAAGCAGCTGTTGGTGGAATGGCCAGCACACTGGTGAAAGGTGCAATAGGCGTCCGGATTGTGGGACGATGAAAGCTTCTGGGGTGGGGGAGTTGGAGGAAGCGGCTGGATGAGACCGGCTTCAAGGAGTCTCCCATAAACCAGAGACAAAGGGGCAGAAAAGCGGGAGAGGAACCTTGGTGGGATCTTGCCGCTGGATTGAGGGTTCATAGCGGTGCCAAGGAAGCCTCTGGCGGAGACATTGCTTGTCTCGGCGCTGCATGATGCTTTCTTGCCTTTGTGCACGTCCTGCCTTTTAGTCCTAGTCTTAGGCGAGGCCCCTGTACCTTCCTTTGAGCGCTTCTTGGCATCGTGGAATTTGACCAAGTTTCTGAGCATGTCAGAGAGCGTCACCTCCGATTGTGGCTTGACTCCGTCAGTTGGAGAGTGGTAGGTTTGCGGAGTTTCTCTGACCCTAGCCTTGTCAGCACTCAATCCCAGACCCGGATTTGACATGATGGAGGTGAGAATGCCCATCAGCCCTTGCAAAAGAACCGTTTGCTCATCCATCTTTCGATTCATTTCTTCTACAGCCCTTCTTAGCTCAATCAGCTCTGCTTGTCCTGCCATTTCGAGATAGTTGGAGAAGGTGGTGCGGCTTTGTGTGGGATGGGTGGCTCAGTGCTAACAGCAAAGCAAAAAGCGAACTCAGAACGTGCCCCTGTTATGATTTGTTGAAAAACATGCATGGATAAATGAATTATTAATAACATGTTGTCACTGTCGACTCAAGAGATCCAACTTTATGGAAGGTTCCAACAGTCACGGGTAAGCCTGTGCCAGGCAGGTTAAATTCCGCACGTTGGGAATCAGAGCTAATCTCCTTATCTAAGACCATCCGAGACAGAGCAATAAGACTGCCGGAAAATGCACTTAAGGCTAAACTAGAGGGAGCCGTTCGGGCACAGCGAACACCGGAGTTATCCCAAACTCCATGGATTTATGGTCTCCTAGACCCTGACTCAAGAAATGACATCCTATGAAGGATCGCCTTAGTCCTCAGAGATTCTTTTGAATGTGTATCCTTTGTTTAGAACGACAGATTCTAAGAGATGCCAAAAATGAACTAAGTATTCAACTAGTCCTCGTTCGAAGTTTCAATTTTGAACTTGGAATAACTTAGTATAGACGGCGTGATACCCCAACCATCGTGGTGTCAGTGACACTGTGTCATTAGCCAAGGTGGTGTAAGTAAAGTGGCATCACGGCGTCGGTTCCTTTGTCATTCCTTATCTTCCATTGAAATTTCGATTAGGCATTAGTCAAGGACTTAGTATATTCTGATTTCCCAAAGTTTCCTTGTTCTAAGGACTCATATAGTTAAACAACACACATAGAATGCGTGACTCTTCATCGGGTCTTGGCAGCCTCACAGAGACTGCGCGAGCGAGTCTAAGAGTCCTGTATGAAATTAAACGGACAGTGCAAGATGCAATGTGCGATGTGCAAATGTGACAAGATTACGGTCTTTCGAAGGTTGCCTAATTCCTCAGAATTTCTTTTAGGGTGTATCCTTCGTTTAGAACGACAAATTCTAAGAGATGTCAAAATGAACTAAATATTCAACTAGTCCTCATTCGAAGTCTCAATTTTGAACTTGGAATAACTTAGTATAGGCGGCGTGATGCCCCAACCATCGTGGTGTCAGTGGCACGGTGCCATTAGCCAAGGTGGTGTAAGTAAAGTGGCATCACGGCGTCGGTTCCTTTGTTATTCCTTATTCTCCGTCGAAATTTCGATTAGGCGTTAGTCAAGGACTTAGTAACATCCTGATTTCCCAAAGTCTCCTTGTTCTAAGGACTCATGTAGTTTAGACAACGTACACTGGGGTGCACGATTCATCATCGGGCCTCGGCAACCTTCTACAGACCGTGCGAGCGAAAGTGCAGGACTCAAAAATGAACGGACAGCATGACGGCATGACATGGATGAGACGCATGGTGAGATGCAGAAAGCAGTAACATGTAGACAGGACATAGCACATAAACCTACCCTGCGGGTCCCTGTCCTAGTTTGGAAGGTTCTATTGCTTTCTAAACACGTATAGAGGCTGGTTTTGGCTTTGAAGAGGGTTCCCCGGACTAGAGTCAAAGTATACCTCCCACTATTGAGCGTACACCCAATAATGGTACAAACGGTAGGGATGACTCATCACAGTCGAGGGTTGCAGAGCATTCCGGGATTCCCCATCACCGGCAAGCCGGGTAGGATTGCCGAAACACAACAGCAAGGTTGCACAAGATATATATACAAGAAATAGACAATGAAACAAAATCCCTTTTGAAAATCCCACAAACGTTTTTCAAGCTTGGCTCACAAGTTTAATTGATAATCAAGGAAAACAGGCCATTTTATCAACAACCAATTTTTTTTTCTCAAGTATTAATTAAACGATCCCCAGCAGAGTCGCCACTGTGGGCTACATGCCCGAAAAATTAAACTGTTTTCCCGCCGCTTTGAAGAGAAATGCGCCGTTTGAAGAGTTTGAAGAGTCGCCACCCGGATTTGCGGTATATCACCCGAGAAACCGTTTTGTTTGGAAAACCGTTTGATTTGAATTTGAAAACCAGAGATCAGTTTCAAGGGTTCGGAAGCCATGTTACGAGGGGGGAAGGGTTTTACGGCACCCCCCTTGCCCGATTCGAAATCGGTCTCTACTAAACGTTTGTGGGATTTTTCAAAGGGATTTTGTTTCATTGTCTCATTTAGCAAGTATCCACAGTTTATAACAGGTGAACAGTGCATGCATGTGCATTTGTACAGGGGGATGTGAAATGATGGAGTGACGGTGAGCAAATGCACTAATGACAGAAAATTGGAGACTGCCACTGACTTCACTCTCGAGCGCTCGGGAACAGTCCCGAGCGCTTGGGAGTTCTGACACTCTGAACCTGCAAAATTTGTTAGCACAGACAGGATACAATGCTAAAAACTGGAAACTGAAGAGCTTTTACATACATTACTGGCTCAGCAGAGGATTTGAAAGGGTGGGATGAACCCTCAACCTCTCAGATCTTGCATCCCTGCCCTAACAAGACTAAAACTACAAATTTAAAAGAGCAACAGGCCACACCAATGCATGCAGATACCAGATAACACAGCAGACTGGGAAATGGGAAGCAACGGCATGCATGCACTCCCGAGCGCTCTGGAACAGTTCAGAGCGCTTGGGAGTGAGCTGCATGTCAGCTTACTCTCAAACAGAAAATGGTTCTGATTTGGCATTCAAAATACCCTTGTTTTGATGTTTCCCAAGAGGAGAACATCTTTTAATTTTGAAAGAAGGCAGTCTTGTTCACACATGAAAACCTGTGAGGAAATGTTTCTGTTCTTAGGGGAAAACCATTTTCTGTGCATGCATGCCAAAATGAAACCAATTCTTTTTATATTACACCTCGTTCCCAACCTGCCATGTGACAAAGGGGCAAGCATGAGACCTGGACCAGTCCCGAGCGCTCCAGAAGACTCTCGAGCGCTTGGGAGTGTGTCCAGTAAGGGTTTTATGAAAGCATTTTTGTGTCCCATTGCTCTTGTTTTTACACTAGGGTCTCCCAACCATGCACCCAGTATTGAAGACTGGGTCAGGCTGAGAGACCCCCCTCAGAGAGGGATGAACAGCCCTTTAGTTGCGACCAAAGGTAAAGTTTTACCTTTTCCTTGAACCTTGCTCGTTGGTGTAGCTTTGAAATGTGGATGAAGAGAGGAGAGTGCAAGAGATCAGAAGGGTATTCTGGATTTCTTGCCCTTTTCCTTGGTAATTTGCAAAGCCTTTGAAGTTTAGAAGAATAGCTTGGAGATTTTTGGTCTTGAGCTAGAGAGAGAGAGAGTGAGAGAGCAGAGGATGGGTGGTCTGGTAGAGTGAAAATTTCGTGCCCCCTTTCTAGCTAAAAACCAGCCATATTTATAGGCAAAACATCAAATGGTTTTTGAAAATCAAATGGTTTTGATAAAACATTTTTTAAATAGGTAAATCTTTGGCCTGAAAATCTTCCTACCAGAGGTTGAGTGTGGACTGAGCCATCGGCGAGCTCAAGGTGGCTGTAATGATGATTTTGCAATGTGAGTGGGTGATACTGCCATCCATTGGGCAACAGAAAAGTCTCGAGCGCTTGGGATCACTCCCGAGCGCTTGGGACCTCACTCTCGAGCGCTCGAGAAAGAGCCAGGCCAGAGGTTTTGTGAAACAGTTTGGAGCGCTTGGGATTGCTCCCAAGCGCTTGAAAATGTTTTTAACCATTTTTAATCCTTCTTCAATCTTCCAAGGAGCAATGTTCCGATCGATACCAGGCTTGTTTCAATCCAAAGTCATCATCGGGGAGCCTCCGGGCCATAAATCAAGAAATTTTGAAAAGTCCAAATTGGGGTGTCTACAGTGATTTATTCAATGATCAGGGTAGTAAAGATCGAGTCAGTTCCCTTGAATACCCGCCCTGGCAGCAATATCCCTCTTGAGCCATTTTCTGTAACTCCCGCGCACTGCAACAGATGGGTAAGGATGAGCATCGGTCACCTCGCGAGACCTCCAGAATCGCTGGTAGTTACAAAGAACCGAATGGCGGAAGAAAGGCAGAACTACATCCACCAGAATCTCTGCAGGAACCTCCTGTCTCAAACCAAGCTGACGCTGAATCCGATAGGGGATGTAGAAGGTAAAAGCCTCCAGCCCGGGAAGAACCACCCACTGGGAACCCATATAATGCACAGTCATGGGCGGAAGATCGAGCCAAGAGCTTTTCCAGGAAATAGTCTCAGCCTGTTGACGCTTGAAGAAGTTGACCCATTCGGAAACTCGCCTGTCCGCAAATTCAAAGCACCGAGAGGAAAGTAGCCTAGCCCCATACGCCAAATTGCCATGAGGGAGAGTCAGTATGTTCACCTTGTCACACAACCAAATCTGCCAAAGAGAGAAAACAAGTGAGAAGCCGTAGAAAGCCAATCCCAGCGTTAGAGAAAACAGGAAGAACTGGAAAGAAGAGAGATGAGGCGAAAACTAACCTGTAAGAGAAGGGGGCTGCCTCCAAAAGTCTCAGTCTCTCCAGAATGAACCTTGTCTAAACCCATCAGTGTCTCAGCCAATACCATCGGAATCACGTCCTTCCGAGCTCCAATCTGCACTGCAATACTGACCAATGCCGAGCTAGCATGACCAGTGGAGGGAACCAAGAAGTAAGCAGCAAGTAAGCACATGCAAATGGCGGTCATGCGTCGAGTGTGGTAGGTTGCGTCCGCTAAGTTGCCAAGAGGAGAGAACATCTCGATGAGGCGCATCACGTTGAGATTGCCATTGCTAACCAAGTAACGAGCAACACCGTTATTCAAACCAAGAGAGGCAGCAAGAACCTTGGACATGTTCTCGCGCACAGGAGGAACAATGACATCTCCAGAGCCGAAGCCGCCAAGATAGGCGCGAAACTCCTCGATTGTAGGGCAAAGCTCCTGTCCACCAAAACGGAATACGTGCACATCCGGATCCCAGAGACTTATGGCAGCCTTTAGAAGCTCAGGGCGAAGGCGGATGTTACGGAGGTATCTCATAGAGTAGAGACCATGCGCCCGGAAGTTGAGCCAATCGACCCCCTCCATGGAAACCAACCACGGCCGTAGCGAACCGGTGAGAGAAAGAGCCATTGGGAGGAGATGAAGATCTGAGGAAGAAAGATATGGTTAGTATGAGACCTAAGGCCTAAATTTATAGAAGGATAGAGGAGACAACTTCAACTTTCAAAAGAGCCTTGGGTTCCAAAAGTATAGAATTTCCATGAGTCTTGCATAGGGAAAAGCTTGGTCATACTCTAAAAGAACAAAGTAGACATGCATTGGCCCGGATATGTTATAGAATAGGTCAAACTTCAACCTTCGTGCAATTTGTCTTGGGAAGCAGCAAACGGCAGAATGTCAGGAAAATAGTACCGCGCGGTATACCGAGGCAACGCACGGCATACCAAAACCAGGAGAAAACCACGGCATAGCACGGATACGCCGTGAGATTAGAGGAAGTCACGCACGGCGTTTTGTAGCCCCGCACAGCATTTTAAGTCTACATTTCTGCAGACTTTGACAGCAGAGGTTGGAAACCAGTTCGAGGCACTCGCAAGCATCACCAAACCTCAGAACGCGTCTCAATGGGTATTTGGGACTTCGGGGAACTCCCGCTTCAAGTCAACTCTCAAAATTCAACGTGAGGACACCGAAAAGTCAATAAAACCCACTTCCTAGGTCATGTCAAGGTATCGGAGTCCATTTCAAGCCGTTTCAAGTTGGTCTTTCGGGTCCTACAAGTCATAATGGCCAAGGGTGACCTGGTCCAAGTTCCATTTCGCGATTAATGTCAAAATCTGAGAATGTCACCTTCCAAAGTCAAGGTTTTCTTGCTTTTCAGGCATGTTTTCAAGAGGTTTTCGGTTTTTGAGTATCATAATCACGTGTTAAGTATCCAGGGTCATTGTTGATAAACAAAAGTCCGCGACAGGGGTAGTTTCGTAAAGTCTTGCACAAAGGAATCAGTTTTTCAGAGTTATTCATTTATCTTCTTTGATTTCTATTCCAATGTCGATGCCCTAAACGTATTGCTCACCACAAAACTCAAAGTTCGCTTCAGATCATGGCCAAAAGGACTAAATTGCATGCATTGGTTAGTGTTTTCTGTTATTCAATCTTTCTTAAACAAACGACAATAAGGGAAATCGAATGACGTAAAACAATGAAAGAAATGAGCTTCTCTATATATAATCTCCAAAGATATCCATGAGTCGAAGTACCAAAAGGCGTGCAAGCCCTAAAAATCCTATCTACTAAGGGTAAACAGGCACCCTTCCAAAAGAAGCGCGCAGGCTCCATCAAAAAGCAAAAGTAAAACAAAAGGGAACTCAACTCTCATCCTCGTCCTCGTCGTCGTCCTCACCCTCCTCGCCGTCCTCCCTAGAGGCCTCCTCTGCCGGAGAACTGGCCGCCTCCTGAGTACCAGACGCTCTAGGCACTGTACTCCCCGAGGTGTCCGAGAGGTCAACGTCCGTCGGCTCCTCAGTCTCGTCAGAGACGTCGACCGGCTCGTCCTCTGTCCCCCCAGAAAGCCGCTGCCTCTTCGACGGAGGCTCCTCTCGCGAGCCTGCAGAGGAAGCCTGTGGCATCTGCATGTGCACAGACTTCCTGCGCGGCCCACGCGAAGTCCTTCCTCCAGCCTTCAATAACATGATATTCGTCATTCGCATTGTAATCATAGTATAAGCAATAGGAAATAAAAGCAAAGGGTTCGAAAGCTTTACCATAGTCCCACCAGCACGAGGAAGCACCTCTGGGGCACGCCCCATGGCGTACTGCCTCACCAGCTGCTCCAGGCCTATCATGGCCTCGGCCATCTCTCTCACGTACTCCGGAGTCGCCTGCACAATAGGTCAATTGTTTAGAACGTACAGTGATACAAACAAGTAAGCACAAATAAGCAAAAAAGTGCAAGTTATACCTGAGTAAGGAACTCCGGAGCTGCGACTGTGGGACGTGGCACCACCACTACACCGGAAACCCCCTGGGCAGTCGTCACGTCCACGGTCCAGGAGAGCCGAGGCAAGCTGGCCCCGCTCGGACCTGCGCCGTCACCTCGACCTCCAACGCTACCCTCGCGTCATCTGCCTCTCCCTCCTCTCCGTCCTCGTCCGCCTCTACCACCTGCACCCCCTGGCGCTCGGAGCGTCGCCTCCCAAGCAGCAGCCCGTACCCCGAAACTCGGCATCAAGTACCGAGCCCGGTACTCAGAGTAGTCTACGCCCGCCTGGAAGAGCGGCTCCAGCTCAAGGTCCGGTCGTACGAACCGCTCAACCTCTCCCCTGGTGTACAAGCTCGTCCGCTGCACCAGAGCAGGAAGGAGACCAGGGACTCTAAAGGCGTCCAGCCTCAACGACTGACGTGACACCCGGTCACCCAGGTACCACTGCCAGCCGTAAGGAGACTCGAGCAGCACTCTCCCCCTCGTCACCTCCCTACTCCGGACCAAGTAAGGAAGCTTGCACCGGTCCCACACACGCCAGCGAATCTTCAATCAAAGATGAATAACGTCAGCACAAGACTTGAATAAGAACTACCAAAAGGAAAGCATGCAAGATGTAATCATACCCTGTCAGGACGAAGCTCGTCTAGGAAGAGGCGGTAGGCGTTCAAGTCGCCCTTCCCCTTCTTCACTCCCCGGAACTCCTTGGACCAGCGTAGGGCCCGGGGAAGCACTGTGTCACTAGGGCAGGAGGTCTCGGGAGGGTACATGTCCAGTACCTCGTACGTCCACAGCTGTAGAATCAAACAATTAGCACAGGATATGCAATAAGTGAATAGAAAGACAAATGAAATGCAAGAGAAGTTCAAGATGTACCTCCCAGACTCTCTAGTAACCGCCGAGGCTCTTCCCCGCTCCTCGGGAAAGCGACCCCATGAAGGCGTAGCACGCCCCCAAAGCTGCACCGCCCCAGTCGAAGCGGGCTATCTCCCCGACGTCCCTCAAGGCCGGTAGGAGCGAAAGGTGTACCCGGTTGCGCCTGTTGGGAAACAGGGACGCACCGAGCAAGTACAACAGAAAGCACCGCGCCATCTGCTCCTCCTGCACCCTGTCAGTCGGGAGCTCCTCCGTCCAAAACCCCAACAGCTGAGCGTACTGAGCGTCTTCCTTCTCCGCCCTCAGCACGTACCCCAACGTCTCCCGCTGGAGCACCGCACTCCTCCCTGTAACAGCGTCGTAGGGGATAGGGCCACCCCCGACCCTCAGACCAGTGATCGCCGCAAAGTCCAACGGCGTCACCGTCAGCTCGCCAAAAAGGAAGTGGAACGTGTTCGTCGTGTCCCACCACCTCTCAGCCAGTGCCCTCACCACCTGGCGATCGTTGCTCGCCCTCGTCAACACGCTCACAAACTCCCCAAAACCTGCCTGCCTCACGATCTCCCTCACAGCCTCAGGGAGTCTCTCCCACAACGTCGGCACGTCGGCCGCACCACCGTAGCACGAGATGGTGATCGCCTGTTGCAATAAGTTGATAACATTCAGTAAACAGGTATACTGTTCAAAGCGAATACATCATTCAAATAAGGAAATGAAAGTACGACACATTGGAATTTGAAATGCAAGTGTTTAAGGCATACCTCGTCTCGGCGCAAAGAAAGGTGCTGCTGTGGGTCCCTCAGGACCAGAGCCTCGTCGTACGTGGGCCGCGCCGGTCTGTAGGCGTCCAAAAGTGTAGGGACCACTACGTGCTGAAAGGGCACGTAGGACTCCGCCTCGTAAGCTCCGCGCCCCTTCAGGGCCACCGTCGCCTCCTCCACAACACTCCTCCTAGGAGCTGTCTCACCTCCGGCAGCCTCCTCCTCTACTCCCTGAGGCCCTCCAGTAGCCCCTGCCTCCATCTCAACCTGGAGCTCCCTCTCCCGAGCCTCCAGTAAAGCCTCCGCTAGCCCCGGCACCCCTCGAAAGGTCTCAACTAGGTCGCCCAGGGACGCCACCTCCAAGTAGTCGCTCAACCCTATGGGCCGCGACGACCCTGCACCCTCACCACTACCGACAAACAGAGCCGGTGTCTCCCTCTCCTCCACCAACTCCTCCTCAACGATAGGACCCTTCCCCAGGTCAGTCCGGGGCTCTCTCACGGGGAAAGCCTCTGTCACCACCTCCGCTCCGTCAGGCCCGTCACCACCGTGAGTCTCAGTAACCCTCTCCTCCAAACCAACTGCACCCTCTGCCCGGCCTGTAGTCTCCTCCTCACCCCTGGACTCCACCGCACCCGGAGTCTCCGTCTCCTGGCCAAAGCCGGCCAGTACCCTACTACCGCTGTCACCACTATCCACACCAACCACCGCGGCTGCCTCCTCGGCCAATGCCGCCTGGACCGAGACCCCCACGGTCTCCGGCCCCTCTCCAACCGTCCCACCGCTCTCTGGGGCCACCGTGGCCGGTACAACCTCGACCCGCGGGGGGTGATCACCCCCGGGTATATCCATGCTATCCATAGTATAAGAGGGAGAGACAAGAGAGAGAGAGAGCCGAGAGTCGAGAGAGAGAGAGAGCAGTGAGAGCGAGAGAGAGAGAGCAGTGCGAGAGAGGGAGAGACGAGAGAGAGAGAGATGATCGGGAGAGAGAGAGAGAGACGAGAGCGAGAGAGACGAGAGAGAGAGAGAGACAGGAGAGAGGAGGGAATTTTTCGAACGGGGGCGTACACACCGGGGGCGTACTGTGTACGCCCCGTATATATATATATATATATCCCCTGAACCGGTTCGTCTGGACTTTAAATGGACCGGATTCAAAGAGAGGTGTACCGCACGGCATATTGGAGAGAAGCGCGCGGCATAATAGCTTAACTGGACGAATTCTCGAGTTACCACGACGCACGGCATTACCCATGCTGCGCACGGCATACTGGGTTGATTCGACAGTTTAGATTCTGAGGAAAGTTTCTGACAATAGCATTCACATTCAATTTCGTTCATGAACAGCATAAGCAGAAAAAGCAGACAAGCAATGACAAGAAAAAGGGACTTTTCATTCCATAAAGCCCGAGGTAATCCCCGGGAATTTCATTACATCGTTCATAAAAAAGAGAAGAGGGAAAATCCAAAACAAAAAGAAAAAAAAAATTCTACTGCCCCCTTTCTTCTTCCTCAATCTTCATCCTCAGTCACTCCCTCCGCCGGACGCACCGTCCCCTTCGCCAGAACGATCGTCCGAGCCATTCGGATTCCCTTCCGAGTCCTCCGCAGTCCCATCCGAATCGCGCCCCGGCGCATACTCCGGGTCATGTTTGCTGTCCATCTGATCAAAAGCAAAGTCTTGAAGGTTAGACACCGTGCGGCGAAAAGTACGGATCGTTGATATGAGCCTCGCAATCTGCCGGTTCAGTTGCTCAATCTCCTCACAATAAAAGCCCATTTCTGCTTCCAAAGAGATCACCCGTGCTGCCAAGTCGCCTTCCGCCATGTCCTGAAAGTAGTTTGTGAATTTAGGAATCTAGGGAGACTTGAGAGAATGGTGCATAGAATGAGGCACCACCATCTCTTTAAAAGAGGTCCTGACCGACGAAAGGGCACGCCTGTATTAATGGGCACCCTTAAACCAGCCAACTGATCTCGGAAATCGAAGAGGTGCATGGAAAAACGAAATGCCGCGCGCCACATCGAACGCCCGCACGGCATTATGGCTTCAGAGGAATAAATGTGTTTTCTCAGAAATTGAGCACTCTAGCCACCAAAGTCATCTCGGAAACCAAAAGCCCCAGCCGTTTTGCAGCAGAAATCCTCTTGGTTGACGTGCATTAATGTTGAGATCATTCGATCCTAGTCCCCCCGGGACTCGCAAAATTTCCCCGTCCCCCGAGGACTGGTCGTGTTCACATTTGCTCGCGGTATTTACTAGATTCGCGTTCCTAGTCTCAAATCAATTTCAAAAATTCACCCCCCGAAGGCTCGTCTCAAATCAATTTCAAAATTCGCCTCCCGAAGGCTCGTCTCAAATCAATTTCAAAATTCGCCTCCCGAAGGCTCGTCTCAAATCAAGTTTCAATTCAAGTCTCAAATCAATTTCAAAATTCGCCTCCCGAAGGCTCGTCTCAAATCAAGTCTCAAATCAATTTCAAAATTCGCCTCCCGAAAGCTCGTCTCAATTCAATTTCAAAATTCTCCTCCCGAAGGCTCGTCTCAAATCAATTTCAAAATTTGCCTCCCGAAGGCTCGTCTCAAAATCAGGTCTCAATTTCGAACCAGTCTCAAAACAAGTTTCGCCTCCCAAAGGCTTGTCTCGAATTTCCAAAAAGGGCTTACTTCGAATTTTTCGCATTGTTTGCTACGATTGCATTGTCCCAATTGAACTACGTTAGTCTGATCCCTACAAACGGGGTACGTAGGCAGTTCCATGAACGCGACCACCATTGTCATTTACTTGCATTTTCAAGCATTTTGTTTTCTGTTTCTGTTCAAAGACTTTAGAGCAAACGGATCGGGATGCTTATTCTTTAAGCGTCACTCGTATCAAAACAATGATATCCGAGTTACGTTAAAGAGGGACTACTGTAGACACCCCAATCCGGACCTCGAAGGGTCTTTGACCGCCCCGATGATGAAATAAAGGAAACAAAGCCTTTGCAAGCTTGAATGAAGTATTCCTCCAGCATCCGCAGCCCAAACCAACCATCAGCCCAGAAAAACCCAAAAAGCCCAAAAGCCCAGATAAAGCCCAAAAAGCCCTGGACCAAACCTAAAGTACCGCGCATGACACTTCCACACCGCACGGCGTATTGAAATTTAATACGCCGCACGCAGTCATGAGGTTAACCGCACATCATTTTGGATAAAGTTCTGACTGGCTCAGAAAGCTGTCGGCCACGCCTATTTGAGCCACAGCTGCAATACGGCTCAGCCGAAAGCACACTTCTGGCCCGCCCAGAAAATACCTCCAACTTTTGAAATTCAAAATTCAAGGCTCTTGCCTATAAATACACCCCTCCACTCAAGGGAAAAGGGCCCTTGATCACCATTATAGCCTTTCTCTCTCTTCTTGCTTTCACACCCACTTTCCCATTTCCAAGTCTTGAGAATGTTGTTCTCAAAAGACATTCTCTAGGCCTTTTACTCCATTTTTCTCTTCACCATTGAAGTTAGTTCCTTACTAACTTTGAGGTCTCAACTACCCAATATACCCATCTATTACACACATCCGTACTTCTACTCTCCTTTTCAATCATCCGACGTCCATCCGCCTTCATCAAAGCTCATTCAAGCTCCGGATCCAAGGTAAAAACCAAGTTTCCTTGGGCTAGGCTCTGTCCTGGCCCTGAGGGGACCTTTCTGTTTTTCAGTCTTAACCCTTTTGGTTAGGATCTGACCCAAAACCTCTTTTACGAAACAAAACCAGTGTTCTGTGCAAAGGTATGCTACGCCGTGCGGCTCTTTGGAGCGTCGCACGGCGTAGTGATCTTGCACGCACGGCATTTTAAAAGGATATTGTCTTCTTGTTCAAGCTGTCTGGATCGCGATCGTCCGTTGTTGGGTCTTTTCTGTATACCAAAAAGCTGTCTCAGAATGAGACCATTTCTACAAGCCATGTTTTAAACTCCATAGATCTTTTCAAAACAAGCAAACGTATCAAAAATGGCTTTCTCTTCATGGCTTGAAGGAATGGTGCAGATCTGAGATGATCTGACGACTGTGAGTTGTCTGAAGTTTTAAAATAACACCGTGCGATGTAATGGTATACCGTGCGAAGTTTTACAAAACTATAAAAGTTTGGTATCCAGATCGGAACCACGCACGGCATATCAATAAGCCGCGCGTTGTAAACCGATATGCCGCCTGACGGAGGATCGTGACTCAGACAGCCCATTTGTATATCTTTCTTGTTTATATCATCGCCATGCCATCTTTATCATCTCTGTACAGCAAGCACCACTAGCACGGCAATGTGTTATGATTTATCTTGTTCCCCTTTCCCCTTTATGTGTTTTTAAGGTTTTCCAAATCGTATTAATTCCCCCATTTAAAATGCTTAGTAGAGACCGGTTTTCACCGGGCGAGCGGGGTGCTTTTCAACAAAACCTTCCCCGTTCGTAACCTGGCTCCCGGATCCGAAATCTCAAACAGTTTCGCTAGACCAAAAAAGCCTTTTTCTTTCAAAACAAAACTCTCGGTTTCTCGGATCATCCATCTCAAAAATCCGGGTGGCGACTCTGTCTAAATCGCACCTTCGGGCGCGGGAGCCCACATGCATTCTTACCAATCAATTAGACAGTGAGCATGAAGAAAAATAAAGAGTTATAGTAATGATCCAATGAAGAAATTCAAAATTAACAACTCGATTCCATTCACGAAATTAACAACTCGTGTCCATTCACAAAATTTTGGTCTACATAAGACAATCTTCATTTCGAAATTCTCAAACTTATACTTACATCTTCATTCTGAATTGAATAAAATGTGCTAACAAAATACTAACATACGGAACCTAAGAAAAAATTACAATGCTTCATCCTCTTCTTGGTCTCCCATTGCTTGGTAAACACTTAAAGCAAATTGATGCATCCTCACAATCTTCCTCTAACATTGGTTATCCTTTCATCATCATCGTCCATCTACAAAATGAATACAACATTAGGGTTCAATATTACCTTATCTCCTATTGTAGTTGACAAACAGTCGAGCCACCTCTACAATAGCATTTATAAAAAAACGCTATGAAATTATGCAAGGAACTTTTTCACTCTTGAAATCTCGGTAACTTGAAATACACTCATCTATCTTTTTCAACTATAACTAATGAAATACACAATTCAACATAAAGAGCAGAATTCTTTTAATCTGATAGATGCTAGGTTTGAAGGCAAAGGGATATGCATCTTAACAGCATAAAGCTAAACTTTAACTACTTTTTTTCTTCACTTTTTTTTCCTTCAAGAGGTAAATTGTAACTTAATAACATTCTTGTCCAACAAGGAGCGAGATTTAAAGCAATCAGACACTTACATGCAGATTCCACTTTCCAACCACTGCCAAATGCAAATTCCACGGGCTCATATCCCCTACAGTCAAACAACATCAGGGGCGCATACTGTCCTGATTGACTTAGTGCGTGGGTCAGTGGACGACCACGGCCAGTGACCATCAACACAGTGCCCTCTCTCCCACAGAACTTACACAAAAGCAAAACAAAAGAAAAAAAGATATCATTCAAGACAGGACTATAATAATTTCACACGTAAAACACAAACAATAAAGTACAATAGTAGATGTAAGTCCTAAGGATCACAAAGGCATAGGCATTAGAGATTTTCAAGCTCGGCCGAAGAAAAAAGAGAATTCAAGGTTTTCATAGTCACTTGGAAATGATTTTTTGCCCAAACCTGATCACGGAAAACAGTGAGACCTTCCTTCAGACTAAGCTGGAACCAGTCTCGACATGTCACTCTGCAGAAAAAAAGAAAAGAAGTATTACAGTACAAAAAAGCAAGACAGAGAGGGTTACACGAAAGAGTGACAAGTTTTCATTAATGAAGATAAATAGTACGTAGCACTATGAGCACCTGTTGCCAGTCCAGTTGTGAAAGTATTGCATATGCAAAAGAAGAACCACCTAAGTACAGTTCAGATAGAAAACCAAAAACCAAATATCCACGCTCATGTTCTTTTATGCAATAGAAAACAAACCTCATGGCCAATAACTCCTAAAATCGCAGCATAATCTGCATCTGTAGCAGTTTCTGGAGATGCCAAGACAAGCTTGGAATTGAATATCTGACAATGATCAAGCCAGACAACCGTCACTTAAATGAACTCGACAGTAAATATGAAACAAAGAGCTAACTTTACAGGAAGCATACATTCAAGCATACAGTCAAAATTAACCTCTTATTAAGCGAGGTGTCATTTATCTAAAGTCCATAATTATAATTTTCGAAGACCAAAGTATGCTGGTTCACATAAGGTTATCACTGACATAAGTAGGCAAAATATAAGTGTACCGCGATTTTCTCTTTGTCCACATGGTTCAGTCACACCCAATAAAATGCAAGGGTCATCGCCACTGGTGTGTGTATAAATATTGTTTTTAAAGAGGATTTTTGCAAACCAACCATATGAGTATCCATCAACATGTAGGGAAAAAGAAAACCTTCACAAGACAGATCACAAAATGAGTATCCATCAATATCACATCATACAGACCAAAATATTGCCTAGTAATCTCAAGCCATCAAAAGAGTAGTAAATAGGATTGAAGATAAAGATCTGTTTGCCTTTGTAAATTAGTAAATAGGATTGAAGATAAAGATCTGTTTGCCTTCGTAAATTAGGCTCACACAAGCAAACAGATCACATCACACTCGTCCAAATATAAACAAATTTATCACCAAACTGAAGCCCTAATTCTCGTGCAGGTACAGGGAGCGAGTAGTATGTTTCAAAACCCAGAACAACAAGGATCATTAAACCATTTTAGTACATAATCTGTGCAAATTCCAAAATGATATCACATGCTAATGCACGCAGATTAAAACCCTAGCCTTGTATTTGGCCAACAGTAAGAATATCAAATCAACCCTGGTTAGGGCTTCTTGAAATATGCGTTCATTCTTGTCCGGGGAGTGAGGGAGCATAAAAACGAGGTCAATAATAAGGCTTGAAGAGTACCAGAAATCACAAAAAACAACAGAAATCACAGATCGTTCCTGCTAGTGTAAGAGAGAGAGAGAGAACCCTAACCAGAAATCACAAAAAACAACAGATCGTTCCTGCTAGTGTAAATTGAAATCAAGAGCAGGTGGATATCTTACCAGAATCGTGCAAGAAATCGCTCAAAATCACCACCAAAATCGCACACAAAATCGCACCACAGAAGACAGCTTTTTTGCGTTTTTGTACAGCGTGAAACGAGATAAAGCGATCGAGGATGAAGAAGGGGATTAGTGAGGGCAGAGAGAGAGAGAGAGAGAGAACGGCACCTGAGGCGGTGGTGCGGCGGCAGGAGTGGCGGTGGTGGGAGACGGAAATGGCGTGGGAGACGTAAATGGGTGGACTGGGGCTTAGGTTTCTATTTGGATGGGTGGGTGGGGGGTTAAAGTGTAATTTTGAGAGGGAAAGGGTATAATGGGAAGATCAGGTACATTTAATGGGTTTCCTGGAGAAAATTTTCTTTTTAAAAAAATTGGAAATGGACTGCATGGAGTAAGGGGCTAAGGGAGAAAAAACGGGGCTGCGAATAGTTGCCCCCATTTTTAAATCTCAAACCTTCAGCAAACGCCTAGTATAGCACTCCTTTGTTCTATGTTAATCACAACTCCCTTCTCTTTCATTCTCTAAAGCTATTTCTTGTCCCGGAAGAGAAGAAAAAATATGGCTGTGTCTGTCCTCAGCTCTTATGCTCAGGCAATCCTGGACGGCCACTTGATTACCCTTGCGAACGAGCAGATCAGCCTAGCATGGAGTTTCAAGGGAAACCTCGAAAAGCTCCACCAAAGCTTGACAATGATTCAAGCTCTCTTGTGTGACGCTGAGAAACGGAGAATAACATCAGAACCCTTGAAAGTGTGGCTGAAGCATCTCGATGCTGTAGCCAGCGATGCCGAGAATCTGCTGGATGAGTTGAAGTACGAAGACAATCGATGATTCACCTCGTAGCAACCAGTGGAGTCGAACTTAGGGAATTCAGGCTGACTGTACCTTATATAGATGATTCAATAGTTGTGGGGAGGGAAGTTGATGTCTCGAAAATAATAGACATGTTGCTCAGTTCTGATGTGGAAGAAGATTTATCTGTCATTGCTGTGGTAGGAATGGCTGGGCTAGGGAAAACAACCCTTGCTAAGCTAGTTTACAAACATGAGAAGGTCAAGAGCAATTTCGGTGATGAGAGAATTTGGATTTGTGTGTCTGATAATTTTAAAGTCAAAAGGCTGTTGAATGAGATGGTTAAATCTCTTACTGGGAATAAATCTGAGTTGCAAAATGTGGGAGGAATAGTGAAAAAGCTTGAAGAAATACTCAAGGGCAAAAAGTATTTACTTGTACTAGATGACGTTTGGAATAGAAGTGAAAGTGAATGGGAGAGCATGAGAGATTCTTTGCTAGGAATCGGTGGCTCCAAGGGAAGCAAAATTATAGTCACAACCCGGGGCATGGATGTGGTATCAACCATGCAAATATCTCCGTCTCACACTCATCGTTTGCCTAGACTATCACATGAGGATAGTTTGACCATGTTTAGGAAGATAGCGTTTGCAAATGGAGGGCCAAGAGAAACTCAAACCTTCTTGGATATTGGTGCGGGAATGGTAGCAAAGTGTGATGGTGTGCCCTTAGCAATAAAGGCATTAGGAGGCATATTGTGGTCTAAAAAGTATGAAAGTGATTGGCATGATGTCGAGAAGAGTGGAATATGGAATTCACTTAGAAATAGAAACGGAATCCAACAAGTATTAAGACTTAGTTTCGATGACTTACCATCACCTTCTTTAAAGCATTGTTTTGCTTATTGTTCTATTTTTCCTAAGGACGAAATCATAAGAAAGGATGAATTGATTCAGCTCTGGATGGCTCTTGGTTATCTTCAACCTCCTCCAGGAACAAATTGGGAATTGGAAGATGTAGGTAATGAATATTTTAATGTCTTGTTGCACAGGTCATTGTTCCAAGAAGTTGAATTGGATGAGTATGACAATATTACATGTTGCAAGATGCATGATCTTGTGCATGATCTTGCCCTAGCTGTCTCGGAGGGTAACTGTTTGACTTTGGAGGCTAATGAGGTGAAGGAGCATCCCAAGGTTAAACATCTATCATTGTATCTTTGGGAACAAACAAGGTTAGAAATTTCAAATGAAAATGTTGGAAAACTAAGGACGTTGTTTTTATTTGGGCGGTTCCCCATGGACTTTGAAGATTTCAAATGTATCCGGGCCTTGAGTATAGCAAATTTTGGTGTGGAAGGGCTTCCGAGTTCAATATCAAAGTTCATGTATTTAAAATATCTTGACCTCTCCAAGTCTTCTTTAGAAAAACTGCCGGACTTTATTACTAAGCTCTACAATTTGGAAACTCTCAGATTGCCAAATCTGGTAGAGTTTCCGAAAAAGTTCCACAAGCTGGTTAGCTTGAGACATCTTTGTATGGGTGGGAGTGAAGTGATGCCAGCGTTGATAGGTGATTTGACTTCTTTGCGGACATTAAATTTCTTTGTCGTGGGTGAGGATAAGGGCCACAAAACTGAGGAGTTGGGACGCTTAAGCAAGCTAAGAGGTAAATTAAAGATTTGCCATCTCCAACGCATAAAAAAGGGCGAAGAAGCAAAAACAGCAAATATGTTGGAAAAAGCAGATATCCAAGAATTGGTGTATCACTGGGCCAATGGAGATAGTATGGAATCACACGTTGAGGATGAAGAGGTTTTGGAAGGACTTCAACCGCACAAGAATCTTAAGAGATTTGTACTCGAATATTTTGGAGGACAAAGGATTGCCTCGTGGATGACAAGTAGAGATGCATGTTTTCTTCAGAATTTGTTGACAATCAAATTGAAGGACTGCAGACAATGTGAGCAAGTCCCAACACTCGGACAACTTCCACATCTAGAAGTTGTTGAAATGAACGGCTTGCATAGTCTGAAGTGTATTGGTAGTGAATTCTATGGATTGGATGTAAGTAGTAATAGTAGCAGTAGTAGGGCAGCAAGAGTAGGAGAAGTTTTTTCAGCGTTGAGAAAACTCACTCTCCATAATATGCCGGAGCTAGAAAAATGGTTAGACGTACCATTATTGTCCACTGCTACCACGAACATGGAGTTTTTTCCTCGCCTTGAGAAGATGTCAATTTCAGAGTGCCCTCGGTTGATAACCATTCCAGGTAATTTGTTATCCATCCAGAGGATAAGTATTTCATCCGAGTCTTATGGCTTTCGTGATAGAAAAATGTCATATAACCCCTTCTTCCCCTTCGAGACTAATCCCTTGGATTTTGTTGAAGAGAAGTATAGCCACTCCTTGAACTTACTGGTAGATGAGGATTCAGAGAGTATTCTCATTTTGGTTGAAGATTTGCTAGAAAAAAGCTTCAAATCCCTAAGATATCTGCGAATATTCAAAGTAATTAAGCTGCGTTATTTTCCGATCCAGCTACTAAACCTAACGTTTCTGGAGGAGCTAGTGATAGAAAATTGCTTTTACCTAAAGTCTTTTTTTCAAGACACGGAAGCAGCAGTATTCAACCGCTTAGAGTCTCTTAAAAAGCTTCGCATTACTAATAGCCAGGAGTTGATATGTTTCCCAAAGGGGTTGCTACTACCAACCCTTGAAACATTAGTGCTGGAAGGTTGTCGGGAGTTCAGAATGACACACCCAGATGAATTGCGCAGCCTCAAATCCCTTCAGAATCTGAATATCAGAAGATGTCCAGGATTGGAAAGTCGTTGGGAGGAGGGGCTGTTCTGCCATGGCAGCCTACGATATTTGGGGATAGATGGATTCTGTACAGAGCATGAACATTTCCCCTGGCCCTCCACAAGTGCTGATGCCTCCACAAGTGCTGATGCTGCAAACATAGAGTTTGTCGAGCAGTTCCCCTTCATCTCCCTGGAGGGTCTACATGTACATGGTTTTGGAATCAAGCATCTGCCTGATCAACTTCAGCACCTCACCGCCTTGAAAAAGTTGGAAATTTCTTTTTTCAACGACTTGGAAGCACTCCCGGAGTGGTTGGGTAACCTTTCATCTCTTCAATCGTTGGCCCTTGACTGGTGCCCTAAACTGACGAGTCTGCCCTCAGTGGAAGCAATTCAACGCCTCACCAATTTACGAGTGTTGACTGTGGAAAACCGTCCCCTTTTAAAGAAACGATGCGAAAGTGGTGAAGAGAGGCACAAGATTGGTCATATTCCATATAAGAGGTACATTACTTATCGAATTCCCTTATTTCTTGGTCTCTTCTGTTTGCCTCTCTTCTAACTAACTGATTCCATTTGCGATATTGCTCTTGTTTCTCTATTCGTGTCTCTCATACCAAGATTTCTGTGGAAGATGTCATCTAACCTAGTTTATTTTGCATTTATTTATTTATTAGGCTTACAGATTAATAGACACCAATGGGCTGGAGTGAACCCTCTGCGATTATATTTCATGAATCATGAAGATAAAGCATGACTAGTCCCTTTTCAATCATGTAATTTCTCACTCTATTTTTTTTTTAGTTTACATTTTTCGGGATTATCATCTCTGCCCAAGGTTAATATTTGGTTCTATTTTATAGGTTCTGATATCACACATCAAGACATTTTGATGTGGTGATGTCTGCCTCAGGTAAAAATGAATGAAGACTAATCGTGGGTGGTGACAGCATTTGAAATAACTCTGCATAAGAAAGAGGTTTTTTTCCGAATCAATTTTTAATTTTTTTTTTTCAGATTCTTTGAGGCACTATGCACTATGCACTTTGCAAAATCAGAGGAACTCCTGGCAAGAAAAATTCTCAGAGGTCTTATTGTTAAATAGTTTTGTCAACATTTCTCTACAAAGGTCCGAACGATCAACTCTGCTTTTGGATGTTTTTCTTTACCTATAACTTGTTTCCTTTAAAATTGTTTAAGAACCTTTCCTTGTTAGTTTCCAGAAAATTGCCCAGAGTTCAGGGCCTTAAGGCCTATTGCCTAGAGTTCAGACTAATAAGGCTGGGATGTGAGCGGTTTCCGATTGCAATCAAACTTTTTAAAGGCAGCTCAAAGTGAAGCAATTGCTTATGGACGTCAATGCTTAATCTCCGTTAGGGACACAAGAGAATAATCCAAAGTAGCTGAGTTGCTCTCACTACCTGTAATGGACGTTGTATATGAGTAAGTCAATAGTTTTCTGTTCGATGAACCAGCCAGTAAATGTCTGAAGTAGCAATTTTCTTTTATTACTTGGTTCATTCTTGGAAAATTGGTAGCACTTGATAGACCAAAACTCGGATTCTCTGCAATCAAATTAGGATCTCATTACGGTGATAAATACCTCTCTCCCACTCTTTCTCAGATCCATCAGTTTTATGGCCTCTTTTTTTTTTTATCTTAGACAATTTTTTACATAGTGTCAAGCAGAAAGGAAAACAAGTTGTTGTGGTACTTAGTCATGAATTTTGTGGGCTAGGCGAAAGAAGCTATTCCTATCATGCATCACAGGAGGCCTTTTAAAAGATAGCCGCGAAAACATATATTCATCTTTATTTGCTTGAACTTTCAAGTTTGCTTCATTTGTCAAAATCATGAAGGCACATTAGTGCTCTAAGCCTCTAACATAATGTGCTCATCTTCAAGGCACAAATGTTGGTGATGTGTTGTTAGCATGGGAATTATTGTGCTCACTGCCAATCCAGAAGGCCAAATTTTATGATCATGAAATCTACTTCTGTGGTTTTCCTTTTCATTTTCGAGCCTCCATTACTATCAGAGTGATTCTGATGTTCGAGCATTTAGTTTGTTGGAGGCAAGAGTTTACGTAATTGCTCACTCGCAAATTCAAAAGAAGACAAGCATAGGAGAAGAGTCAGAATATTCAGATTAACGTGCACTACATACTGATGTATGACAAATATTCTGATCTTGCTGCTAGTATAGGTATTCACGTGTACCAGGGTTATATCGTAAGCTGCCAAGCATTACTAATTTGGGTGCTGCAAAAGGCCACTGGTAGTGTTAGGGTAGGAATGGTTCTGATTTGGTATTTATTGTTATTGATGGGTTGGAAACTTGGTATTTGTTCTTTTGTTTGCTTGGTTGGTTCCTGGCCAACTTTGTTCATTTCCTTTTGGGGTCTAGTGTGGCTTACTATTGGTTTCTGAGGTTTTTGTCTTTGGGGTCTCTCTCTCTCTCTCTCAAGTGGGGAATCCGTGGACCCTATGCCGGCTGCTTCTTAATCTTCGAATTCAGATGAAAGGGTATGAATAAATTGTTTTCGGCATCCTTGAATTGTTCTCTCTTTTGTTTACATACTTTCTGATGGAGTTCTTGTTCCTTGCTCTAACCTAGGACTCATTGCCACGTGTTGATACCACCGTATATGGTTGATGACGATGGAAAGTTTCATAGATGTCATTTTTGTGGAAATGAACTGGAATCAGCAGACCAAATCTCTTTTGTTGCGCTTCGATGGAAACTTCAAAAGACTGGTCAACCTGATTCAAATGTTATGTTGGGGGAAAGACACTATCGCTTCTGTTTGTTTCGTGGTCTTGACGAACTCACTAATAGCGCATTTTGCAAGAGGAAAATCCAACCTGGAATGAAGTCAATGAACTCGTAAAAATCAGACTTTCTTTTCTGGGTTGAAGATGAAGTCAGGTCACCCTGGAATGTTATGGTGCTATATTTACTTGGTTTTTTTTCTTAGGCTTCTTGTTGATGCTGCAGCTTTTAGGAAGAAAATATGACTCTTTTTCATCCGCTGGCTTGCTTGTTGCTGTTATTTGTCAATTAGTTTTTGGTTTTGATTAGCAAGGTTATATGTGATAAGCTACTCAGATGTACCTCTTCAGAAATTATGCTTCTCTCTAGGCCTGTCAATGGATCGGATCGATCCGGATCCGATCCGAAAAATCCGATCCGAATCCGATAACGTCGATCCGATAATCCGATAATCCGAATCCGATAACGGATTCGGATCCGGATCGGATCGGATTAAATCCGTTATCAATCCGAATCCGAACTTTATTTTTTTAAACTTTTTTTAAAATTTTTAAAATTTTTTTAAAAAAAACAGTAAATTTTTTATTTTGAAAAAAAAATGTTTAAGAAGTTGTATTTTTATTTTCAATTTTTTCTTTTATTTTTTTTTGGAAAATAAATTTTTTTTTTTTTAAATTGTATTTTTTTTAAATAAAAAAAAAAAAATTTCCCTAAAATTTTTGAAGTAAAAAAGTTTTCGGATCGGATTCGGATTTCCGGATCGGATCCAAAATTTTCGGATCAGATCCGGATTTCCACTATCGGATCTGAGTCTTATCGGATTCGGATCCAGTCTTATCGGATCCGGATTCGGATCCGGATCTGTCGGATTCGGATCGGATCCGATCCGTTGACAGGCCTACTTCTCTCCTATCCCTTTTCAACTGTATGTGTCTACTTTTTTTAGTTTAAAAATAGTAGAGGTGGCAAACGGGCGGGTTTGGGCGGGTTGAAACGGGTCGTGGGTCAAATACGGGCGGGTCGAATATGGGCCAAAAAGTAAACGGGTTGAAACGGGTCGGGTCAAATATGGGTCAAGCCAAACCCAAACCCGCCCGACCCGACCCGTTTTCCTCCCCTCTTTTTTTTTTTTTTTTGGGGTTTTGTTTTTTGTTTTCCTTCTTCTCCCTTCCTTCCCCCCCCCCCCCCCCCTCGGGTGATTTGTCTCAATAAGGGAATTCAGAAAAGTAAAATTTTATGATTAAAAACTCAATTTTTTGTATTTGTTTGTTTTGCGACAAACTTTTTATTCCTATTAGTTCGTCTCAACGAGAGAATCGAAAAAGTAATTTTGGGCTTTATCTTGGATGTTTTCAAAAATATTTGGGTAAAAGTCAAAAAATTTTACTCCGTACTTTTCTGATTGGAGTGAATCAAAAATCGTAAAATACTTGTCGCTCATAGGAGCTCAAGGGATTGGAGAGAGAGAGAGAGAGAGAGAGAGAGAATTTGTGTGGATGAATTTTAGAGGTGGCAAATGGAAAAGTAAAATTTTTTGTCCTTTACCTATAAATTTGTGATAAACAGTTTTTTTTTAAACTCATTTTGTCTTTTAAAAAAAATTATGAGTTTCGATTATAATTTTTTACTTTTTCAATTCCTCTCGTCGAGACAAAATAATAAGTCATAAAAGTTTGACATAAAACTAACAAATGCAAAAAAACTTTGAAAACAAACAGAAAAAAACGTGATAGAGAAAGGAAAGAGTATTTTCTTTCCCAATTTTAAATATACAAGTAGCTAGAAATGTAAAAAGAAAAACGTGACACAGTGATATAGAAAGGAAATTATTTACTGGAGTATTTTCTTTCCCAATTTTAAATATACCTCAGCTCATTTTCCTTCTTTTCCCCTCTGCTTGAAACTTTTTTAAAATTCTGTGTTCCACAGTTCACTAGTACTAGTCACTTGTGTGAATCTTCTTTCCTTTCTCTATCACGTTCACTAGTTCACTAAAAAACTAGTTCACTAAAACTGTTTACAGCGGCACCTCCAAATATACATCAACGATCATCTTCAAACACCACCAATCATAAACACCACCAGCACCCAGTCTCCCACTCAAGCTTGGAGACCCACGGAAGCTGAACAAGCCTTCAGCTTCCCCACAGTAACCACCTTCGTGAACATGTCTGCCGGATTTTCACTTGTGTGAATCTTCTCCAAAGTGAACTGCCCTTCCTCCAACAGAGAGCGAATAAAGTGATACTTTATGTCGATATGTTTGGTTCTCGAATGAAAGGCTGCATTCTTCGCCAGATGTATAGCACTCTGACTGTCGCTGAACAGTCTGCATTTGTCTTGCTCTTTACCCAACTCTTTCATGAAGCTCCTCAACCATACCATCTCTTTGCACGCCTCCGTGGCTGCAACATACTCTGCCTCTGTCGTGGAAATAGTCACTATTCTCTGTAACCGTGAGACCCAACTGACTGCTGCACTCCCCAAAGTAAACACATACCCAGTAGTGCTCTTCCTGCTGTCAATGTCCCCTGCCAAATCTGAATCCACAAAACCTTGCAGACAAATATCAGAACCCCCATAACACAAAGCCAAATCCGTAGTACCTTTCAGATAACGCAGAATCCACTTGACTGCTTCCCAATGCTCCTTGTCCGGATTTGCCATGAACCTGCTGACAACTCCCACTGCATGAGCAATGTCTGGCCTTGTATTAACCATGGCATACATCAAACTGCCTACTGCCGAGGCATATGGAACACTCGCCATGTAGCTCTGTTCTTCATCAGTTACTGCATTCCTTTCACTCGAAAGCTTGAAGTGACTTGCCAAAGGTGTGCTAACTGGCTTAGCATTCTCCATGTTAAAACGTTTCAGCACCTTTTTAACATACTCTTCCTGTGACAACTTCAACTTTCCCATTGCTCTGTCCCTACTAATTCGCATCCCAAGGATTTTCTTCGCAGAACCCAAATCCTTCATTGCAAATTCTTTGGACAGTTGTGCCTTGAGATTCACAATCTCATCCATGCTTGAACCTGCAACAAGCATATCATCTACATACAACAAAAGTATGAGATACGACGTACCAAGCTTTTTAAAGTAACAACAGTGATCCCCATGACACCTACTGAAACCCGTATTAGTCATAAAAGTATCAAACTTTTTATACCACTGTCTCGGAGCCTGTTTCAACCCATACAGGCTCTTCTTAAGCTTGCACACTTGATTCTCCTTTCCTTCCACAACATAACCTTCTGGCTGATGCATATAGATGTCCTCCTCCAAGTCCCCATGAAGGAAAGCAGTTTTGACATCTAACTGCTCTAAATGCAAGTTCTCAACAGCCACAATATTAAGAACACATCTGATAGTACAAATCTTCACAACAGGTGAAAAAATTTCAGTGAAGTCGATACCTGGTTTCTGCTCAAAACCCTTCACTACCAACCTTGCCTTGAACCGTTTGCTACCATCAGATTCTTCTTTAATCCTGTAAACCCACTTGTTGTGCAAAGCTCTCTTCCCCTTGGGCAACTGAACCAATTCCCAAGTCTGGTTTGATGAGAGAGAATCCATCTCATCATCCATGGCGTGCTCCCACTCCTCCTTAGTCTCAACCTGCAATGCTTCTTTAAAACATTCTGGTTCACCACTATCTGTTAGCAACAAATAATGTAAAGATGGATAATAACGTATTGGAGGTTTAGCAACACGTGTAGACCTCCTGGGAGGGGGAGTCTGTGGATTTTCCCGTGGAATGGATTCGGTATTAATATCCTGAGGCTGCAGGACTTTACTGTCTGGGATCCCTTCAAACTCTACCAAGTCTGAATTTTCCTCAGCCTCCTCGGGTTGACTGTTCCTGTTTCTATACAGAGCAGATTCATTAAATACCACATCCACACTCCTGCGTGTTTTCTGATTTTCAAAATCATACAGCCTATAACCATAGCTATCAGTACCATAGCCTATGAACACGCA